>JAANYP010003258.1:1202500-1802500 GCA_020465985.1 Centrapalus pauciflorus | reverse complement strand
ACTGGTGTGAAACTGTGAGTTTCTCATTATTTTACCCTTTGATACATAGAGACTAGTTTGGGGAATCATTTTCACTCCAAGGACCACCAACATGAAAAAAATAGTTAAAGAACAAAACAAGCAATTTTAGTTTAAAATCTAATGACAGGATTGTAATTCTTGTAACGATGAAAGGAACATTAGGAGCTCCAACTATTGTACTTGTGGAAATCAAAGAACTAGTTTAGGTGGTTCCAATTCAGCATTTCCTACGGAAACTGAAGTGAAGATTTTTATTCATGGGAGAAACAAGAAATAGTCGCCATCCTAAAATTAAAGTGTTTGAACATTGCCACACAGGTTCCAAAACTCAAAATTTAATTAACGTTAGGCAACTTCTATAGAATATTTTATTTAAAAAGCAAAAATAAATTTAAGTACTTATGATCAACTAAATAAAAGGAAAAGAAACAGAAAATTTTATACAGGAATCGATCAAGAAGATAATATAAGGTTAAACATCGAATTTGTTATGGGGGGTAGTCAAAAGAAATTTTGTATAGGCACCTTCACCCGCTTCAGTATTTCGATGCCTTCTAATGAAGATAGCAGGTTGTCTCTGAGATATACAAACTGCCACAAAAGAACACCAGTCATAGGCTCCTTTGATATTCTTTGAAATTAAAATAGAGATCCACCATGCAGATACTGATGCATGAATAACTAACAAATCATACTGTATAGATCAGCTTACCTCTAGACTAGGAGACAAATTCAGGCCACTAGCTTTCAGACTACGAATTCTGTGACCCCTAAGATCCAACCTCTGATACCATGACAGAAAACGATGAGACGACGGTAGAAATCTCAAACAAAACAGTAGAATTAGAAGACCTACAGTGACCAAGAGGACAGCTTACCACATCATCACTGGCTTTGATCTCGACTTGGGGAAGCATGATCAGACGAGATACCCTGATTTCAGGAGTTGATGCTTTCCTTTGACTCGATGAAGTGGGTGTTTTTTCTCTGGAAGACGATAGAGATCCGGATTTTGATCCACTAGAAACTGCAGATGATCGAGCTGATAAAGAAGAGAGCTTTGAGATTGGCTTCCTTGTCGTACTGCTCCCCGTGCTGTCTAGGGATGTTGAAGGAACTATTGATGACGAAGAAAGTGATGGAGATAGTTTAACATTAGACGTCATAGAAGAGCGTCCCTTGCTTGCTTCAGAATTACTGCTCACGGTCCTTGAAGTTCTTGCAATGGGAGAAGAAGGAATTGACTTCTTAGTCTCAAAGGAGCTGGCACGAACCGAAGCTTTTCCAGCTGGTGAAGGTAGCGAGCTCCTACGTGCTCGAGGCTCTGTTGTGGCTGAAGAACTAGTTGTCTTTCCAGCAGAACTGACACTGCTGATTTGTTTCTTAACTGGGAGTTGTGGCTGCTTTTCTGGTAAACTCCCGGTGCTATTTCTTCTAATGGAAGGAGCAGCATTAGAAGTAGTGTTGCCATGATCTATAGTTGGTTTCCTTGGAGTCGATTTCACCACATTAGAAACACTCTTGGGTTCTATTCTTTTCCGGGTAGTTTTAGTAGTAGAACCAGAGGCCTTCAAAGATGATGAAACGGTTGGTTTAATAACACTTCTTGTTGCTTTGACACTCTCAGCGGTAGTCTGCATCTTTGTCTCAGACATCGGAACCTTGTCTAAATATCCCTCTCCTCCTTCCATTTCACTCTTAAATTAATAAACTGTCCACCACTGATCAGCTAAAAGCCTATAACAATTGCCTGCCAGTAAAAAGTTACACAACATTTATCTTTGATGAACACAAACAATGGCCAGCTATAAAAATTTAAGGAATTCTTGAGCAAGTAATGTGAGTTTAATACCCCGCAAACCTAAAGGCCTAAGGGGACGGTCAGGGAGAAAGATTATGCTTGTTATTGAGTTAAAAAGATAAAGAACGATGTGGGTTTAACACCTGTTTACCTAAAGGGACGATGAGTGTAAATTGCAAGTTAATAACACAATCCATATCCATAAAAGTGACCAATTAGAACACTTATCAATATATGAACTAAACAAACAATTCACGAGAAAAACTTATCCTATTTGTTGAGCAGATTAATGTGGGTTGGTAGTTTCAAACCTAAAGAGCACTAAGAGAGTAAACTGCAAGTCAAAAAGACACACGATTTATATAATTAAATGTATAAAATCAGAACCCTTGCCTAAATTAACATTAGAGACAATCCATGAGATTTTATTCTAATTATTGAGCAACATAATGTGGGTTGGAAGCCTGCGAACCTAAAGAGACAGCAGGAGCATAATCTTCAAGTAAACAAGTATCAAATTACAACATTTGCCACTAGAATGAACATAAACAACAATCCATGAGGAAAATTATGCTAATACTTAAGCAAAACAGATGAATAATAATGTCGGTTTGACACTTGGGAACCAAAAGGAACACTGAGAGTAAGAATTGTAAGTAAAATACATAAAAGGTCAAAAGTTACAACATTTACCACAACAATGAACACAAAAAACCATCCATTTTAGAAAAGATTAAGCTAATTCTTGAGCTAGGGTAAATGATAATGTGGGTTGGGACCTGGGGTGTACCAGGATGTCTGTACAGATCTGGTGAAGCAAGAAAAAGTCAGTGATTACAGTTGAGCAAACAATTGGAAATTAGGGCTTTGATTAAAGTAATAAAATGGAATTAAAAAACAGGAATGGGTGCCTGGGTGGGGTTTGATTGAGGAAAGTGATGGCGATGGGTGGCCTGAAGCTGGAGGGGGAAAGTCGCCAAATTTTCCAACAAGTTTTGTTTTCGCGCGCGGCAGTCATATCATACGCACGGCACGCCAATTGTTATTTCAATTATTATATACAACAAATAAATATATACACACTTTTTTAAAACTTTGATACGCTATTCTTGGAATAATATTTAATAATAGTTATTTAATAGTAAAAAATATTCATGAAATTCTTGTAATGATATATTATACTTGAAAAATAGATAAAATTAATTTATTTATCAAATGTAAAAAAGAAATCAAATTGTAATCGTAATAAATAAATTAATGATCGTTCTATATCAATCTTTATTAGCAGCATTTATTTCACAACTTTTTAAAATTAGTATTAAACTAATATTTTTATCTTAATTATACATTGTATGTATGTATAGGAAAATGTGGATATGTACCTAATATCAAGTATAAAACTCTTCAAAATGTCACTCATTCAATTAACCACACATATCTTATAATGCTTTAATGTTGGATCGACTCTTCAGTATCCCACATCCATGATCATGCTTGTAGTTGGCAAAATAAGTTGGTAAGTCTTCCTGAATATTTATTTCATCGTGACCGATTTCTTGAATCCAAATGTATATCGATTGCTATTGATTTCTACTTGACCAAAATTTTTGCTTTTTTACTGACTAGTCTTTTGATTTGGTCGAGATCAAAATTGGGACTGCAAATTTGGATAGCTTCCATGGTCGATTTATATGACCTATTTTGTGGCTGGTAAACAAAAGTATAAACGATTGACTTCTATAAGAAAGCTTTCGTTCAACAACTATTCTGATTTTCGAAAAAGATTATCTTTAAAGGGATTCGTTTCGGCCTATGGAATCTTAGTTCTGTAAAACCCGGTCTTTAATTTATGTATGATTAATTCTTTATTTCATCCTGAATGGTTCTTGATTTGTGCTTGTACATATTGAAGCGTGTAAGTTTTAAAAAAGCATAACATTAGTATGCTATAATAAACTATCTATGCTTGATTTAGTGGTTTGATAATATTATTGTTACTTTTGAGATTTTTGCATTTTATTTATGCATGTCAAGTGTTTAACAAAACGTCATCTAGTTATAACTCGTATCAAGTTACACGTAGCATTTCCATAGATGAATTGGTTCTGAGTAACCGTGGCTTTTAAAATTCTTATATTTGACATTGGGTTGACTATTATACAGCTAAAGAACTTTAAATCGAATGAAATTGTTATTGTTTTAAATTATATTTGTTGTTGGATTTTTAATTTTAAATCCTCCAAATTCTCTTTAAATATTGTTATTTCATTTCAACATTAAATTTGAAATTAAAAGCGAATATATCATTGAATATTTTAGCAAAGAATGAGAGAAGTAATACAACTTTTAACTTTACAAGTGCAAGAGGAGAGAATCTTTCTTTGGTAAAAAAAATTTCGTAAGAGAGAGAATCCTATGGACATAATAAAGCAAGTGGCAATGACATGCAAACATACTGCGTAGTGAGTGGATAATTAATTTATGTTTATTTTTAATTATTATGAATTTATGATATATGATTTATTTTTTTCAAAATTTAAAGGTATTAATTAAGCAAAATCAATTTTAATAAAATAATTTAATATAATTAACCCCAACGTGTTATTGTGTTAAATCCTAAAGCTATAGTGACATGATAGTAAATTAGTAATTTCACACATTTCGTGTGTTAAATGTCTGCCAATAAATATAAATGTGATATTTTAACGATGATAATATGTTGTTTAGTTTGGTTAAGGCTTAAGAGTCGAGACCAAGCCAATCAATTAAATAAAATTTTCTAATCTTCCGTTTTAGTTTTAGTCTAAGAGCTAGTAGGTCGATTACTTACTAAATATCCGTTATGACTTGTAATCTTTTGAAACAGTTAGTGGTGGATTCAAACTTTTTTTATAGGGGTCATAAACTCATATTTAAAAAATGCTACTAGCATATAGATGTTTGTAGTTCTTTCAAAAATTTCAAACCTCAAAAATTTTGGTCAGATTCATATTGATTAAATAAAAAACTAGGTAAGTAGATAATACAATATCGTTAATCGTTACAAACAAATAGAAATCAGATTATATAATTGTCCTCTACAAGTAAAACGGGTCATTACATTGTCGTCTGGAAACATTAACAAACAATTATTTTTCAGATCTTGGTAAACTTTCGTTTCAAAAAAATAATAACATATTGTCTAATAAATCAACAATAACAATCTATGAATCAAACATTTTAACTTAGACATTTAGTATTAAACAAATAACAACCTTTAATCTAACATTCTACATCTGATAACAAATTAAACACTTAAACAATAAATGATTTAAAAAAAAAGGCAAAGATTCATATAAAACTATTTCTTTATACACCATCCCTAATCATACACCATCCCTACTATTTTGACCTGTAACATAATGGTAAACAAAAATATATTTAGAGAAGAAAATGATGTTAATAAGTTGACCCTATTATATATTAGACATGATTATGTCATGATTATAAATAAATGTGGTGTATGAAGTAGAACCCTTCATATTATTTATACTAACATAACGTCAATGACAATCAAGAGGGTCCAATATCAACCCATACACAAGTTTATGTGTCTTTTCAATATTTAAATGGGTAACAAACTATGAAGTTTGTATGTTTTCCTTTGACATGAATTTTTTATATGTAAATGATGGTTGGTTGTTGTCATGGATTTTTTTATTTTTAATTTTTTAGGATTTTTATTTAACGTTTGCTTTTAGTTATTTAATTAAAAGATAAATTAATATGTACTCTGGATAATTCAATACCCCTTTAAAATAGTAGTACGACTCACTATGTCTTGCGTTAAAAGTGCAAAACGTGTTGTTTAAGTTGTTTCCGAATTATAATTAACAATTATATTCATAAAAAATTATTCAATACCTTTTCATGATAATGAAAAAGGTTATATAAGTTTTTAACAATTTAAAATTAATAAAATTATTATTTCAGTGTTATTTTTTTCTTCAGACACATTGAACATTCATAGAAATGCGATAACAATAGAATTTAATTGTGTTTCATTTTATAAATATTAAATTTGTTAAAAAGATGTTCATCATGGTGTACATGTGACAGTTTTTAAATACAATAGAATTATAACTGTCACTCACTCACACACACACACACACACACACACACACACACACACACACACACACACACACACACACATATATATATATATATATATATATATATATATATATATATATATATATATATATATATATGTTAGGTTCTATGGGGCACCTGTGTGCATCGTGCAACTTAGGAATACAACGTTAGATCTAGAAAATGATGACTAAGATTACAATGGTAAAAGGGTAATAAAGATGAAATTTGTGTATGCATCATGATGCACAGTTTACATATTAGATGCGCATAAATGTATTTTGAAAAAAAAAATAATATATTAAGTCAACTCAAAATTAAATTTATATCGATTGAATATTTAATTCAACAATCAAGTATTAAATGCTAATAAATTTATAAAATACACTTCTAAAATTAAAAAATTTCAATTGAACAAAACTCCAACATGATGTTTCATCATCTTCATTGACTGTGCATCTTCGTATTCATCTTTCATAGGTTATGCATCATCGTATTCACATGGGGCACCATGTTATACATCATCGTGTTCATACTGTGCATCTTCGTAATCATCTCTTCCAAATTATGCATCATCGTGATGCATATCTGGAATTTAAACGTGTTAATCACTGTCTTCAACATATTCATCATCATCTTGATGCACCGCTAATGTGCATCATGTTTGAATAAAAAACATCAACATTCATCCTTTGTGAGAGAGAAAGAGAGAGAGAGAGAGAGAGGTGGGTGAGGGAGGGAAATGTGGATGAAAATAGAGAAAGTGGTCAATGATATTATTTAGTTTCCTAGTTTTCAACAAATCTATTAATTAAAAGATTAATTAAAATTTTAAAATAATTAGTATTCTCGTATTACCTTATTGCATCCTTAGTAAATAGGTTATGCAATTTTGGTTCCCACTGGTACCAATACATCGTGGTGCCCCATAGAACCTATATATATATATATATATATATATATATATATATATATAAAATAATAATAATAATAACAACAATAAACATTTATTTATGTAGTTATATTCCATTGAATTCTTCTTTTTACATTGACATTTGAGGCCATTAAACGAGGGTTGGGTGCAGAAGTTATGTTATCCCTTGCATTCAATTATAATTCTTATATGTTTTTCTATTTGTCTTTTTGAAAGCTGACCCTTTAAAAATATTAATAATCAATCAAGAAACTCATTTTCTATAAAAGAAACATATAAGAATTATTGTGGTCAAATATCAAAAAAGAAAATAAAACATACTTTGGATTTGTTCCTAGAGAGATTCACAACATAGTTTATTAACTTGTAAAGCCGTGATCTATTTTATTCTAGACTTGTCTCACGAATTAAATATGTTGTTGTAAACGACTTATTTTATTTGCATTTTTATATAACTTTTTTTATTTGACCTATATTAGAAATGTCGTATTTTTACGTTTTGTAACTCAAGTTTTTAATTCTTCGAAACCTACTTTAATACAATGTTATTTAATACATATTGTTTGATACAAAACCTAATACATTACTGTGATTGGTTTGTTTTATGCTGATTAAAGTAAAATTTGTACGTCATTACATCAAGACATCAGGTGAAACATAATAACAAATAAACAATATAGCAAATAATGATCTAACCATTAAAATGTCCAGATTTTTACGACCAATCAATTAGGTTTTTGTCTTTTTGACACAATAGACTTAGAAATATTGTGAGAACAGGATGGATGTATGATGAGTATTAATGAAACACCTCACATTAACCTCGAAATACCATGTCACCATATAGATATGGTTATATCATAATAACCTTACCAACATTATACACTTATTTCAATATATTATAAATGTAACCTTGAATCACTTTTGGTCACTCGATATATCATAAAATAACATATATCGATTGGAATGATTTATTTGAGAAACTAAAAAAATTAAAGAAGTTAAGAAGTAATTTGTACATATATAAAAATTTACTAATACTTGAGGGTTTGTTGGCTTAACAAATATTAGGCTAATATTATTTAAATGAAACAAATGTTTATATGCGAAAAGTTACTATGCGTGATTTACTTGTCAAAAAAAATATACACATATAAATATATCTATGATTTCAATATTATTATCAAAATAAACATATGCATATATGAATATTTTTTTGTGAATCAATATACAAATAATTTTTTTAGTGTATTCATATATAAATATTTTCTAACACGTTCATATATGAATGTTTTCCGGATGATAAAGTACTGAAAAACGAATCAATAGTCATTTGATAACTTTTAATAATGAAAAACTTGTTAAAACAAATTGGTTTGTAATAATAGTTATTAATCTTAACAAATAAGTCCTCGATTAAATATTCATTAAATAAATAGAACAAGTCGTAACAACTAGGATATATTAATAGAATAAATAGATAAAAGTCGTAGCAACTAGTAAATATTCATATGTAAATAAATAACCTCTTTATTTCTTCATATTATTTTTGTTTCTCAAATGATCATTTTCCTATAGCGATTTTATCATTTATTGTTTACACTACATTATATATATTGAAATATTCTAATTCTGGCTTTTATAATATTCTCTCATTTTATTTATCAATTGGAATCCCGTGTATCAAATATTTACTTCAAAATGGGATGTAAAAATAGGGGTGAGCAGTATTTGGTTTGTAATCGAAGAAACCGAAAATAACCGAATTCGATTTAGACCAAACCAAATATTAAATTCGGTTTTCAAATTGGTTTTAGACCAAATTGAATTTAAATTAGGTTTATGGTTTGAATTATGGTTTTACTAAATGTAGACCAAACCGAACCGAATAACCGAAAAAAAATTAAATATATATTAAATATATATTATATATTTAAATTTATAAGTATTAGAAATTTAGAATGGGCTTATCATTTTTATTTAGTAATTATGAGCTAATATAATACCCAATTACCCATTTCTATTACCCAACCCAAATCCATGTTTTGTAAATTTATGTTTGTACAGCAGCACTGCACCAGGTAGCTTACAAAGCAACTTTGAATTCGGTAACTCAGATTTCGAATCGATTCGAATTGGTCTGGCTATTTTGAAATTCGGTTTGGTTCGGTTTTCGAATTGACCTTAAAAAATTATTAATTCGAGGAAACCGTAAACCGAACCGTTGCTCACCCCTATGAAAATTACCCAGTTGGATTAAATAATTTTGAGTACAAAGCCCTCTTTATAAATCATGTTTTTTTGCAATAAAATCTTTGATTGAAAGAGTATGACAATCCGAGCTCAAACAAAGCAAACACCTTTGTTTATCATGTTGGAGTGGTTAGATAAACAAGGTCTCAAACATAATGTATACAGGACAACAGTCAACGGATACACATCATCATACGAACGTGGGAATATCTGTCACTACACCAACACCCAACACAGAAGCAAACACATAATCACACCGATACAAGGATTGAGAAGCAGTTGATTCAACAATTTCTAATATCATCTATCTGGTATTTCATCCAATTTAGGTTCTAACAATTTTATAACAACTACCTCCAACATGCGTGGACCTGGAATGACTATGCATCGTTGGAATCACGTGTCTATGGGTAGGTGGTTAGTAAGTTGCATACCCGAATAAAATATTTTTCTTTTCACAATAGAACACTTCAAAATTATCAAAAGATTTGAACCAAAAAGTTTTATCATAACTAAATAGATCAAAAGCTTCCAAAAATAACTTGTAATAGAAGTTTCATATCTAAAACATCAATGATAAAATTGTATCTCTTTGGCGTAACAAATTCAAACACAAATCCATAATCAACCTTTCAAAAGATTAGTGAAACTTAAATTATCAATAAAATAGCGCTAAAGAATTAATGAACATGTCTAAAGGAGTCAAGGAAACTCCAATTTCATACGCAACAAGTGGGTGGGCATAGTGTAGAGATGCATTTTTTAGTACGGGCCCATAAACAGTCCAACAGGCCACACCTTACCAAACCCAGGTTTTAGAAATTTGACCTGATCAAAGCCCAGCCCAGGCCCATTTCTCTTACACAGACCGCCTGAAGCAATGGTAAACCTGGATTAATGTGCATCTCTAGAGGTGTACGCTTGTGTATGTGTTTTGATTTGATATCGTTTTTTAAAACTAATAATCAGATAATAGTTGTAACAAAAAGTGTTGCTAGAAAGTCGGTATTTGGTTTTGCTTCTGTTGTTTGATATCACAATTATCAAATAATCAGTTTTTAAAGTGTTTGAATTTCCGTTTTAACTTGTAAAATGACCAAACAATCACTTATTAATCAAATAATCTACATTTCTAACTTATGAAAAGTGTGGTAGGATTAATTCTAAACGCAAATAATCACTTTCTAATGAATGTAATCCAAACACTTCAAACCAATTATTTACGTTCTTGTAACGTAATAATCTAATAATATCCATCATAACGCAAAACCAAACACCATCTTAACCTTGTGTTAAATATCCCAATAGTTTTTTAAGTTTTTATTGTTTATCAAATAGGCAAAGTCTAGGCTCTTTCATAAACACATACCTCAAAAAAACATGTATGCAAAAAAAAAGATATTACTCAAAATAGACGAAAAGTAGGCCTAGTTTCCATATAACAATCTACAAAACTTAAAGCACAAACCTTTGTTTTTTCAAGTTGATCCTAGATATCAAGTTGCTTCCTCTTTAGAGACAATTTAGTCTGATTTTGAAAGCCAGTACTCTCATCAACAAACTGAGCAGCGGTTCGAGCACGTAACTCTTCCAAACTCTCTCCTTCTTTCGCTCTCTCCAACACCTGCAAGTATGTTTGGTTGGTCAAACATCCTAGTATTGATTGCAACTTGTAATCAGCACTATTTGTCGTACATATTAAGTACTATGCGATTTATAAGATAACATAAGAAGAATTGTGCACACAAGATATTACAACCAATCAGTTAGGTGGCGTTTGGTTCATCAAATGGAATTCGGTGGAATTAGAATTAGAATTTAACTTATTTAGAATTTTTGATAACTAAGACAAATGTTATATTTTATGTATTTTCCATCAAATTCCTTTGATTACAGGAATTTGACAATCCTTACAACTCATACATGAATTAAATTCCAACAAACACATGAATTAGATTCCAACCTATATCTCTAACCAATACTAAAAACTATCTTCTACTCTCATCATCAACCATATTAATAACTAAAATTCAAATTCCAATTCCAATTCTTTCGAATTACATTCCATGAACCAAACGCCACCTTAGTAAAAAAGGATGGAATGGTGTATGTGTAAACTTCACATGGAAACTTTCCAAAAGAGGAAAATGTTGCACTTTTAGTGGGATGGAGAAATAATGTAATTCTTGATTCGAATGTGAAGAAACGTACCAGATGACGCCCATACAAATGAGTGTTTGATAAAGCTTGAAGGGCATTCTTTGTCTCTTGCTTGGTTACGAACTCAACAAAAGCAAATCCTCTGTGCTTCCCAAACCTCGTTGGAAGCCTTAAACTTTTAATCTGGAAATGCATAGAAATGTTTCATAAGCTAATCTCAAAGTCTTTAATTTACAGATATTCTCAAAAAGTTTATTTGTTCACCAAAATTTAAATATCAAGCAAATTTTTGTTAAGTGTTGCATTCACCTGACCAAACGGATTAAATAGTTGCCGTAACTCTTTCTCTGTAGCCTCAAAAGCTACATTTCTCACAATTAACTTTGTCGAACTTTGATCCTTGTCGACCTTCTCTTTTATTTTATCATTGTTCTTAACTTGGCACAGTTGTAATATGAGAGCATGCCCATCCAAAACCGTTCCCTGAAATGAATCATGTTGACATCATGTTCATCAAATACAAACTTGACATGCCACATCATACCTGTAAATCCCTGCAAACATGTATGGCAGTATCCACAGAATCAAACTCCAAAAATCCAAAACCCATTGAAACGTTTTTCCCTTTTTTCAAGTGCTTCTTTATCTGCAAAAATATGAGGAGGTAAGCAATTTAGAGCAACATGATCAAGGTATGTGTCTAAAGGGATAAAAGAATTACCCTGACGCTACAGAGTTTCCCTTCCTTTACGTGCTCTACAAAATGTTTCCGCAAACTCTCATCGGTGGTTTTAAAATTCAGATTCTTGACAAAAAGTGACCGTGACTGAAAGATCATAGAGAGCACAATAGAAACGCAAAAAAAAGTTACACCAAACTAAAAACAAGGTTACTTCTTTTAAATTATGGTAGAATGGTGACGGACCTCAACTCGTTCTGTATCTATATCAGCATCCGTAGTTCCTTCCAACTGTTGCTCTAGTAGTGCTCGCTTTGTCTCGTGTTCTTCCACAACCAAAGTTTCTTTTTCATCAGGCGTTGACGTATAATTTTCACTAAGAATGTCACTAGGTGCCCACTCTAAATACAATGGAACATCTCTGAATTAAAACAAGATGAAATATTATTCTTCAATGGGTATAATCCCAATTGAGATGCCAAATAATATTTATAACCCAAGTAATAGTCGACTTAATTAATCATATTTAACTCAAGGTTCTTTGTTCAATAACAAAAACATGAACTTACTTGTAGCGCCTGTATGCCAAACCTTTAAACGCTGCACGAGCCTCACCAGCTTCAAGAAAAACAATCTGATGATTGATTTATAACATCAACAAAATGAGTAATTTTAGTAGTTCAATCTATGCCATCTCATTCTAACATAATTTGGATTAACAATGAAGTCGGACAAACATACCAAACACAATGTTTTGGTTGAAGGGAGAATAACTTTGTCAATACTCCCGAATTTCCCAAACATGCTAGCGAGTTCGCTTTCGGAAGAATCATAAGGAAGATTTTTAACTAGTATAACATGGTTGCTTCTTTTAACACCCTCTGTTTTTTTAGAGGCAAAATTCTCTAATGAAGTCATATTAACACCAGCATTTACTAGAGCCTTTTTTGTCTTTGCAATCACTTGAGTTTCTGCCAATGCAGTACGTACAGCTAAATCTGAGGCTTCACGGTCAAGTAGTTCGCTTTTGCTTATTCCGAACTCCCTAGCAATGTTTTCTAGAACCTATTACAATGAAAAGTACCAAAATCAGTCAATTTCATAGGACAACTTTTTGTAAATGGATAGACGGGTAGTCTATGAGTCACACCATAGAAAGGGTTGCAACAAACACAATAAAAATAAAATTTATGTGGCAAAAAGAATAATAATAACAGGAAATATTTAACAAAGCTTCAATATAATAAAAAAACAATTAGGATCATACTGTATCTGGTCTCATATATAAACTATTCCATGCTCTTGTATCTCCACTAACTTCAGATTTCTTCTTCTTTTCCTCCCTCTCTTGCTTAAACGTCTTGGAGCGATTGGCAGAGTCACTAATCCAATAAAACATTACATAAATTGTTAAAGATTCAGTAGAGGCTGTAACGTACGCAATTCCACCATGTAAGCTACAATCCCTGCCCAAGTAATTGATCTTGACAGAAAAATAATACATGTAAAACTTTCAATAGATGTGATTACAAACAAACCAATAGAATGATGTTTTAATAAAGCTTACTCATTATTCATAGGAACAGTTTTCTGCTTTGCTGGCATTACATGCAGAAGTCTGCCTTGAAAGATCGAATTATCAAGATCTTCTAGTGCCCTGAATAAATCAACTTTAAAATTACAACAAAGAAAGCTAAAAAATCAAACATTGTGCACAATTCTAAATGAACTCGATCAAAGCAACTTGTGAAACTCAATTTTATGCGAGTGTCACAGAAGTGGATATAAAAAAGGGTAACCCACCACCATATGGGTCCCCCCTCCCCCGTCCCACGGCTATAAAGAAGAATGTAAATCGTATAATTCATAATCAAGGGACATGTGTTGGGTTTTAATCCATGTACCTCCAGTCCTCCACTATAGATTCCATGTCCCGCACCACTAGGTTACCATTACAAAAGTACATATTAACAAGACCAAGCAGGTACTTGCTATGAATTATAGCAATCAGAAGAGACACACAACTCATCTATTAAATTTCTGACTAAGAACACATACACATATTAACACCAAAGAGCGACGTTAGAAATGTTCAAATGACATGTGACGTCATAAATGATGAAATTCGAAGCTTATAATCGTGCCATCAAAACACAATCTCATGCTTTTGAAATAACAAATGTGCATAAAATAATGGAGAAACTCAGAGGCAAAGAATTATAGAAACCTGGCTGCAGATTCTGGGAGTGCATAGAGAATGTACGCAATTCCCTTTGATCGCTTTGTACCTTTATCAACAACAAGATGGGCTTGAGATACGCTGCCAAACTTGCTAAAGTGCTCTCGCAAATCATCTTCCCTGTTTTCATAACAAGCATCAAAATGATGAAATTAGAAAAGAAGAGACAAAAATTTAAGGTAATGTTGTCAATGAATTTTAGCAGCACGAGAATATGATTATCTTAAAATCTGAGAATTTGAATTAGACAAGACACATACGTCGCGGTATATGGCAGATTACGAACAAAAAGACGCCCAGTTTGTAGTACGTCATCTTCATCTTCTAAACTTGATGATGGTCCATCCGTCTCATCAGGTTTTTCAATTGAGTCGGCAGGAATTTCATGTCTTTTATTGATATTGTCATCAATATTCTTGACTTTCTCTACATGCTCATTAGTGTCATCTTCTGTATCTGTATCCGACCAATCTTTCTTTACCCTGCTTCTAAGGTAATCCATATCCGACACAGGTGTATCATGTGCCATGCTACTTTTTCTCTCAGCTGCTTGATCATTAGAAATCCCATCAGGTTTATCACTATTTTCATTCAACTTGGCAGATTTTGAAGATGATTTCGTTTTTCCTAGGTGCCCAGAAGAGTTAGCTTCCAGCAGATCATTTGACCATAACTTTGACTTCGTACGGGGTTGCATGACTTGAAGGAACTCCTGGAACTGAATGTCACCATTCTCGGTGTCATTTTTCACCTCTGCTGTAGCTTTGCGACGTGAAACTATAGAGCTAAAAGATTCCTTTTTCTCCAAAGTAGACTGCTCATCTTTCTTTAACGAATGCCGGCTCCATGGACGTGACATTTCTGGATCACCCACTTTACGAGCAATCTGTGTATAAAAATACGCTTTTTAGTTAAGCTCTCACGTTATGCTCACAAATTTAAAGGGGGTATAAGCGTACAACAAATTAACTGCGATGGAAGAATAAGATGCTCTTTATTGTAACTGTATAATGTACGCATCTCTTTCAAACGGATGTTAAGAATCGTGCATCCTTTACATAAATGAATTATAGAGTAGCACATCCCGCAATTTGAATTCATGTTCTGTTATAACTTATAAGTTTTGATATCCAAATGGAGGTCACTGAGTGGTCCCAGCCAAGAGATACTTGTCCCAGGTGGCCAGTTTTGATTCTCACCAACTTCAACTCCCTATAAGCCACCCACTCCTATCCTTGGATAGGTGGTTTTGATCGGCCCTATTTATTTAATCATGGATCCCCAAAGACCTATCACGTCACAAGGTTGACTTGGAGATATTATCATGGTTAACCCACACATACACACACTCTTGTAGCACTAAACACAAACATTTAACAACCTTAACAATAATCATGCATAGTGCGATAAGCAATTTTATTAAACTTTTTTACTGAACACTATGGTAAGTATGTTTGTGGTTCATCTATTGCTTTTCAAAAGCCTGCTAATTAGGCTTGATCCCCATTTCATACATATAATTTATTGAAGATCAAGAAGCACGTATTTCTATTAGATGAATGCAGAGAAACAACAGTGTGTTAATATACCAATTTCAAAGAATGAAACAAACAAGCAATACAATTTTGTATTCATGTTTCATACATAAATAAAATAGAAGATCCATGACAAGGACATATGCCAACATAATAACACACCTCACAAGTAATCCGATAAGTATCCATAAAAGATCCATTGAAGAATTTGAGTGCTTCTGCAGCTTCTTTCTCACTCCGGAATCCAACAAAACCAAATTGTCTGCTCTTGCCATCTCTGAAAGAATATTAAATCCAATAATTATCTAAGGATGTAAGAACTAACAAGATGCAAACATCAAACACAAGGAATATATATATATATATATATATATATATATATAGACACACACATATATATGTATGTATGTATATGTATAATATATATATCTATATATATATATATGTGTGTGTGTGTGTGTGTGTGTGTATAATGTACAACACGTTTGTAACTGAACTAATAAAAGAAAAAGAGATGCCTGGTTCGCATGAGCTTGGCATCAGTCACTTCTCCTTTCTGAGAAAAATAATGTCGAAGACCTTCCTCGCTTGTATGCTTTGGCAAATTTTTCACACATATTCGAGACCTTCACCCAAATGAATCTTGTTAAAATATAGAAAAATAAATCATAATTTGAGATGTCAAATAGTAACTGTTCATAACTGGCCATATGGATTTCCTAAATATTTTGGATGTTTTAAAATTCTTATATGGTTTAATGTAGTTACAATTTTATAAAAATAATACAAAAATTCATATTTAGAAGGTGCTTTAGACATTGTATGACTCTTAAATTGGACACTAACGATGGAATAGAGGAAGTACTAAATGATACATATCTATAGATAAAGATTCTTATGAAGTAGAGTGCAGCAAAAGTATCCATAATCTAAACATGTCGACGAAGAGATTTTATGTGAGTTTCCTGTTGTAAGGAAGAAAGGATTTTTTCAACGTAACAGGGAAAGGGAAGAGGAGCAGGAGGTCCTTCCATAGAGAAACCAAAAGCAATCGCAGATAGAAAGCATTGCTTAAGCATACAGTAAAAAGGGTACATGGAGCTTTAGAAGTCATTATGGAACTGTACGTCACATATTTGAATGCATACACGAAGCAGTGGATAAAATTATCTTGATTTACTTCTCTGAAATACATTTCATTGATGCTATGAACACGATCTTTTGACGTTATACTAGTCTCATATGCTTTGCTATCGGTCATCAAGGATTCAAGCCATCACTAACTAGTGAGTCTCAGATAATACATGGATTACAAAACATTTTAAACATGACTATACTACTGGATATGGAAGTCCGAAATCCAAACATATGTAGCATAACTAGTCACAATTTAGAGCTCAGGTTGAGGATGAGGGGTAACTTCCACATGAAAGCATGAACTCGCTTCTTTTTTGCCCTGTACAGTTCTAATTACAAGTAAATAAGCATATAGCATAAAATTCAAAAATACTAATATACAAGTAGGTTATTTCTCCTATAATAGAAAGCAATTTTCCTTGCAACTGCATGACTTATATTAATAACATGCTGACATAATATATTAGAGCAATTCGCTTACTAATGCGATAAAAATTGCTATCTGTAGTCGAATGTGGCTATTATTCTTCAAATTAGAGATAAGTAAGAGGAGCTAAGGGGGCGTTTGGTTCACAGAATCTGATGGAATTTGATGGAATTGGAATGAAAATTCCATTCCAGTGTGCTGTTTGGCAATAAAAAGGAATGGAACGAAGATTCCTTTTTTAATAAAAAACACCACTTTTGAAGGAATCTATTTTCCTTGGATTAGTGCCATGGAATTCAAATTCCATTTAAAAGATTTTGACAGTTCTAAAACCAAACCCTAGACTTCATCTTCACCCGCCTTCATTTCTATTCCGACAGATTCCATTCCTTCCGGAATTCCATTGCTTGACAGATTCCATTCCAAGAATAAACATTCTGCGAACCAAACGCCGCCTAAGCATATACTTACATAGTTGCAGCTGATATTAAAATTATACAAAGCTTAAGAAATACGTGATGGTGATCGTCCGGCACTATATAATCTGAAAAGAAAGAGAACATGACGTTATAAATAATTATTAACCTGTAAAATAATGTTTCCAACCTCAGTCTGCAGAAAAATGAAAATTTGAAAGAAATTCAGAGAAGAGAGCTAATGGGATATAGATACAGATCCAATGAGTGAAACTGGGCCTCATTTGTTTTTCATTAAGAGCCTCTTAAATATGTCTAAAGTCTAAAGTTCAGATTTATAATAAATTAAGATTGCTTGTTTAAATTCAGACTTAAGAGGTTGAAACCTCTGAATTTTTCTATGAATTTTAAGAGGATGAGAGTTGTCTTAACTAAAATTAAGAGTCTCTTAATTTCAAATGTTAATATCTCCTCTTAATTTCAGACGTGGTTTTCAGACTTCAGACATTTAACCTTTTAAAAAACAAACAACACCTGAGTGTGTCAAAATTCAAAAAACAACATGGTAATTTATTAGCATAAAGAATAATATTGTAACACTAACACCCACTATAATAATGGCTAGATTCTAAAGAAATTTGAGCTCCTAGGCTTTCAACTTTTAAAAACAGAGTCATTGTCCTATTTATATATAGAGTATCCCAATATGATTTAGGAGGATTATCACAAGAGAACATCCTAGCAGATGAATCATAGCTAACCACATGTACCCATTGTAACCCGCGCTAAAACTTGAGCGAGGTGCTTAAATGATTTAAAAACAAATCACATATATACATTTTGGCTAATCCTAACATATAAAAAAGGGATTAGTTTCCTCCACATCAACCTATCAAACATAACTGCCAGCTAAATTTCTTGAAATTTACTAATGACAATCAATGATCAATAAACAAAAGCAACCACCAAACAATTGCAAAACAACATAGTTGCTTCTTCTTCTACAGATTTTAGAATTGGTTTTGTATTTCCAAATAGTAACAGTCAGCAGTCACAACACAACAAGAGGGTGTTTGGTTTTGCGTTATAATAGAAGTTATTAGATTGTTATGTTATAATAACGTAAATAATTGATTTAAAGTGTTTGGATTGCATATATTAATAAATGATTATTTGCGTTTAAAATTAATCATCCCACACTTTTTCATAAGCTAAAAAATGCAGTTTATTTACATAATAAGATTATTTGGTCATTTTAGAAGTTAAAACGTAAGTTCAAACACTTTAGCAGCAATTTTTCAAAAGCAAATCTAACCGCCCTCAATAATGTCCTATTTGATAGATAATTCCAAATATTGCTTATAATTTTACTATTATCATGCTTTGATGAGTTATTCAGATTCAAGTATCAGAATCCCAAAGAAAAAAAATATGGATACAAATAACCCTTTCGGAAAGGAAACGGAGCTCTTCTCGTCACCCAACTATCATAGGAAATTTTCCAACAAATATCATATCAATCTTTATTCCATCAAGAGTATCATCAAATATAGGACATAAAAACAGTTAAAGATGGAGACTTTAAAAAAATTCGAGGGAGATGAACTTACGGAAGTGACGACGGAGTATGGTGGCGGCGAAGGTTGGCAGCGATGACAGGAGGAGGGCGACGGCAAGACAGAGGAAAACGATGAAGGGGTATAACAGGGATAAAAGCCGCTACAGCAAAATTATTGGGCTCAACCCATTGGGCTAACCGAGCATTTTTTATAAAGAAACTAGAGTATAAAAGCCGAGCATTATATTATATTATTATATTATATTATTATATTATAATAATAACATTTACCAAAGTAAATGTTACTATTCATAAGCTATTCATAGGAATAGTAAAACTAAAATACTAATATATACAACTTTGTGTAATATTTTAAAGAAAAGGTTTGTAGCTTGGTTTGTTGGAGTGTTGTTTGTGATGGGAGAGGTCTTGGGTTCAAACCTTCTTGACTTCAAGAAAATTGTTATTAATATTAATTCAATTGGTTTTTTACATGTTGAGTTAAAAACAAATATATTTTTATTTTAAAATATTACTTTGACATAAATTAAACTAATTTACTATTAAACATTTTATATCCTAAATATATATTTTAGAAAATATGCATTCTTTCTTCACGAATGCATGAATAATAATGGTCCTGTTTTTTATACACCACCTCAAATACAATTATATAAGTATTACTCCCTCCGTCTCAAATAATTGTCCACATTTGACTTTTGAAATCTTTTTTTTTTCAACTTTGGCCTCAAATATATTAGTTTGTGTTATATAATACTTGATGAAAATTACACCTATGAAAATTCCTTTAAAACCAAATTCTTCCATATATTTTGCATCACATATTATATAACAAAGAAACATATTTAATGTCAAAGTTGAAAAATAATTACATCAAATGTCAAATGTAGACACTTATTTTGGGACGGAGGGAGTATTATTTATATGATTTTTTTAGTTCCTCCAAACTTCAAAGTCAATTGTATGTACATAAAACAGATAACGTGAGAGGATTAATGTTGATGAATGATTATTATGTTCATGAGTGTATGAAATTCTTTTTACAAATATTGTATAAATATTTTTTTTCATGTTTAATAAAAAAAATGCAACTGTATCTCTATTTTTATTTTATATTGAGATCACTTTTCTTTTGTACCAGGTATTTTAAAGTAAAAAAAATTTTAAGTTACTTTATATAGGGTTTTTTGTTATTATTAATAATAATTTACTTAATAAATTAATTTTTAATTGATGTTGTTGATTATTACTAAATGAAGCTGTGATGTATAACAAATTTCGAATGGACAGAATTGTATAGATGTGAAAATGTTAAAAAAAAGCAACTAAAATAGAAGATTTTGTTGATTTTTATTCCTTTTCATATTTTTTTAATTGGCATTGATATTTTTTAAAAAAATTTCAACACACTTTGGAATCGAAAAGTTATATTCTGATTGTGGTGGTGTGAACAATTTTGGAATCGAACGTAGTATTCAAAGTGAATAACGCATCATTTCAAAATTTGTAATATATTTAATAGAAATTACATAACATTTTACTTCAAATATCAAATATGTATGTTAATACGTTACCTATATATATTTTAGTATTTTTTGTATGACATTAAACCCCGCCGCGAAGCGCGGGCAAATTTCCTCGTTTTTTATAAAAGCCGCTACAACAAGAATAAAAACATACAAAAATAATAATTGTGTTTATTTTTTATTATTTACATATTAAAAAATAGAGTATAATTATCTTTTTTAAAAATATTAAATTGTATTTATCTTTTACTTTTTATAAGTTGTAATTATCTTTTTGGTAAACGTAGAGGTGACACGTGACATTTGATGTTTTCATTTATTATACATAATAATAATAATTTCCACAACTAATTCAATTTATTACATTTGGATCTAATTATGATTATTATGGATAATAATGATAGATATTTATTTTAGGTAAACATTAATTTTAAATGTTACAAAATCTAATTTATTACTAATTAATTAATGAAAAAAATAAAGTCAAAATTTAATGCAATTAAGTTAATGTGTTAAATTTGGAAAAAGATGTGGAAAAATAAAATTTTCTTGTATTGTAGAAGTGACATGTGACATGAATTGTTTTGTTTTATTATAATATATAGGTTAATCAACCCATGTATTACATGGGTTGATTTAGAAAATACATATTTTTTATATTTTAATAAATTATTAAAAAATTTATATATAATTAAAATAAAAAAATTGAAAGCTAGTTAAATTAAAGATAAAAAAATACTTGGTTTTTTGATATTAAATAAAAAATATTATTATATTGTATTATTAAAAAACAGATAATATGTGTTTGCAAAAAAATGTTTCTTTTAATTTTTATTAACTTCAAACATGAAATAGTAATGAAAGAAACAAAAAACTTCAATTATGTGAATGTGTATATATTTTGAAAATGATAATATAAAAATGCAATATCTGAAAATCAACAATTAAAATTTATCATATTCACATTTGAAGTTTTATCAATTAAATTTTAAATCTTGTTAGCAAAATAATTAACAAAAAATTTTAACTTTATTTACTACACTTCTACATTTAAATCCAAATTTTTACATTTGAATTTAACTATGATCATTAAGGATAATAATGACAAATATTTATTTTAGGTAAATATTAATTCATTAATGAAAAATTAAAATCAAAATCTAATGTAATTAAGTTAATGTGGTAAATTTGGAAAATGAATTAAAAAAATGGCATAGGTATAATTATTGATTTTAATTAAGGGTATAAGAGACATTTCATAAATAATTATGAGTTGTCATTAATCCGGACCATTGATTATTTTTCATCCAATGGTCCAGAAACTCCATGTGGTTTTCTTATTATATATAGTATAGATACGCGTTTAGCTTGCGCCTTGCGGCTTTAAATTTGTGGGATCCACTATGTTCTTTCAAGAGATTAAAAAGTGTCTTTGTTTGAACTTAACTACCTCTTAATAGCATCTAAAGTTTTAAGTTTAAATTTTAGATCTTAATTGTAAAATGTTTCTTGTATTTTAAATTTAATTGAATTTCAGATCTTAATTCAAAATAAATTGTTTGTTACATTTCGGTATTGAAAGGTTAGAACGTCTGAAAACCACATCTGAAATTAAAATATGGACTTCCATATGAAGTTTGAAGTCTTAATTTAATAGGTTGACGTAAACTGATATTTTATTTAACTAATATATTATAATCAATTAATAATTAATCTTATCTACTATTAAAATAAAATATTAAAATAAAATAAATAAGATTATATTTCAAATGAGAAAAAATACAATAACATTAATTACATCTAGAAAATATATATAGACTTTATTATTTTTAAAATAAAATAAAAATAATTAATAAATAATTAACCATATCTACTATTTGGCATAATAAATTAAATAAGATTATATTTCAAATTTAAACACCCTCCAAGTTACAAACAACTGTCATATTTAATAAATTATAATTATTGATTAAGTTAGTAACACCTAAAATACATATATATGTTGTTAAAATGGCTATACATTTTAAATATAACACATGTATAGCAACGAGGCGGTGGCACCCGCGCTCTGCTGCCGGAAGATGAAGTCGGTGATTTTCATATAGTGTAAGAGAGCTTTGCATTTAGTATAGTGATTTATAGAAAAAACTGTCCATGAACAATATGCAGCCAATAGAATACAGACCAAAAAAACATGTGAACATTGCATTTAGTATAGTTTTGTACTATAAAGACTGTCCATGAACAACATGCAACCAAAAGGAAGCTGCATTTGGTTAGTTGAAATGATACAATATGTACAAAAAGCTAGCAAAAGATGTTTCCATGTTGTTGCTGAGAGTGACAGATGATTGGGCAGCAAAATAGCATTTGGAAAAGAGCCTGTAATGAGTTGTATAATAGATATTAGATCATCAGATCGGGAAAAAATTACAATGCAAGGGAATTGTTATTATACATATGTTTTATGGCATGGATCAAAAAACGTTTTCCTGTTAGTTCCACAACCTGAACAACAAAAAAGAATGTCTGTTGAAGTGACACAATATATATAGTAAAAAGGTGTGGAAAGAAAAAAATGCTGACAATGCAAAGGATTTCCTATTATACCTATGTTTTATGGCATTGGTTGTTTCTCAAAAGACCTTTTCTTGTTATTTCCAGAACCTGAACACGGAGGAAAAATTAGGAATCAAGTGAAGTAGGTGTCTTAATTGATTGTGATCCAAAACTATAAATAATCGATTGACTGAGAGTGATTATTATTTATAAGGTCTAAAGATGCAATCGTACAATTCAGCCTCTAGCTTCAATCTTGTTAACAGCATGTACTATTTAATTGTTGTATGTACTAATGGGATTTTTATTGAACATGTCTGCAAGATAAGGATTAGTTATCAGTGAAAGGTACAAGAGATTTTATATGAAAACAAATAGATCCTGTTTCTAGTTATTAGCATATGAATATTAAGTAGTAAGTAGTGTTGTGACTTTTATAAGTTACGAAATCAAATCCAATACATGACACTCGAAAATATCTATTATGGTAATTTAATTAACTCATTCTAAACAATACAATGATTTGGTTTAATAGGTAATTGCAACAATCAATTGCCTGAAGTAAAGCAAAACTGATGATAATTCTGATTTTTAAGTGGCAAGTGATTAAATTTGGAGAAATTGGTACTTTGCCGTAACAAAAATGTTCAATGAAGATGAACATAAAATTATTTTACTATCCTTAAATAACATTGAAATTGCATATCCAAACTATTGTCACATTAGAAATTTTGCGAAGTGAATAATAGGACAAATGATAAAAAATAGTAATAAGTTGTCATTTTTATCATTAATAGTAACATTATTTAATTTTTTATCATTAATAACATCAACTTTTATAATTTTTATCAATAATAGTACAAAAGTGCAACATGGCATACTTTGATTGGCTTTTTTAAAAAAATTTTAATTTAAACTTTTCATTAGGAGGTGTTCCTATGGTGGCTGTACACGTGTTGTTTTGTTGAGCATGATTGTGAATTGTGATATAATTTAGGTTATTGTTCATATAATCTATATTCAGAATGTGGTTTTGATTTATTTTAACGATTAAATGAATAGTCTGCCAAGCATTATCTTCATTACAGAAATCTGTTTTGAATAGGTTTTCATATTTTCAAAAGATGATGATCACTTATAAAGGCCTATGTTATAAGCTGTGGGAATGAACAGTAGAACTCAGGACCTTCTTTGAAACACCCTAAGTCTCAACTCCTAAGTTACCCTTATAAAATTTTAACCGAAACTTTCATCTCCAAAGTGATCCAATATCAGTATATAAATCTTTTATGCAAAAGAAAAGTGTAGTATATAAATTTTTTATCCAAAGTATTACAATATTAGTAATGGTCTTATTTGGAATGGATGTAGCATATTATAATCTCGTAATGACTAATCACCATGCATCTTAAAATGACAACTTGGTTCATCAAGCCTTCTTGGCATTACATGGCCACATGTTAGCTGTCATTTGCCTGTGTCTAAAAGGGAAGACACACAAATGATAGTCATATTTTTACACCTTTTTGTATGCGTCTTACTCCCCTGTAGCTACATCATGTCCTCTTTTGTGTGTGGTTTCCCAGTAAACTTGTTATTGTGAACACAAATGGATTGGTGCTTCTAGCCTTTCTTTTCAGAATAACACGGGTTATCAGCATTTTCAAAGCATGTTTGGTCAACATGTTGCTCCTAAGCAGCGCACTTGAAGAATTACAAATTTAAAACTTAAAGCTTACAAAATGCCAATTACATGTCTGTCTTATTTATTCAGGTTTTAGGATAGTTGGAAGCCGATTCTAATTAGAAAATCGGGACATGATCGAAGAGGATGCAAGCTAGAGGTGAAATATACTAATTATTTTAACACATCACCAAACAGGCAAAAAGGGATACAAACTAAAAAGCAATTAGCAAAGCTAGTATCCCAAGTAAAGTTAAAAAAAACAGGCCTCTTTCTGTCGTTGCTGAACAAAATAGAAACAACAGACAGAGGAGTGAATCACAGATTAATGGAATTGATAAACAAATCAGTGGCTCGATTCACCACCGGCGGCGATGCCACAGGCACCACCGGCGGAGCCCCACGCAGAGCACACAGCAAGACCAGCGGCGGCGATGCCACAAGCACCACCAGCGGAGCCCCACGCAGAGTACACAGCAAGACCAGCGGCGGCGATGCTAGAAGCCCCTCCGGCGGAGCACCACAGACAGAAAATCGGAAACCGATAGACATATTTTCAACACCAGAAATTCCTAGGTTAAAGCAAACCGTAAAAATTGAAGAAGAACAGGATAATACGTAGGTGAGAGCAAAAAGACGACACACCTGAGGTCCAAGGTTGCTGCTGGAACCGCCTGGAAGCAAAGGAAAACCACAGGGAAAAGGGCAAGCAAAGAGGCGATGCATACATATGTTGGAAGGAGAGGATTGCACGTGGAAGGACGTCACTGGAGCAGACGATATGGTAAATGTATGTATATATAATACATGAGTTTTAAAACTTTATTTGTACCTTTAACCAATTTTTGTCAAGTTAAAATATTTTTATAAATAAGAAATGCGATAAATATAGTAAAATGTCACAAGCCAACCGTATAAATAATATTATTTTTATACACAGAAGAATTTTGAAATAAAAAAAATATATACAAAGTGTTTAAAGTAAACTAAAAATGACAATTATTATGTAATATTAAAGTAATTAGAACTTACAAAACAAAAGAGAATACCATATATTCGTAAGGATTTTCATTAATAGTATCTGTTTTGTAAGAATTTTTTTAGCGAGATAAAATATTACTTTTAAAATGGGTAAATGGAGAAAATAATGTATTCTTTTCATGCTAATGTAATCTACATATAGTCATATACTTACGTCTATGACAACACATTACCTGACTTGTAAAAATATGTCTGTAAAAAATAAAATGGTAAAAATATATTACTTGTATTATGTTACACGTTTTATTTAATATGTGATCATAGTGTTACCAAAATGAAAATATATTGATATACATGTTAAAATATTAATGTTTCGATATTATAATTGGTAAAGTAATAAAATTAGATAGATAGAAATGATAAAAAAAATGAAATGTGTTTTTATTTTCTATATTAACTTATTTTCAAATTATACTTAATTAAACATATAATAATAATAGTTTGTTTTTTAATATAAAATGTTTATATTTAAAATAAAGTTATTCGAACACCCATAGGTAATACTAAGTGATCTTCGTATATTGATTAGATCCATTTCACATTTAAACCAACTGTGCATGTTGTAGTCATCCGACATTTAGGAAGAGTTAACTGAAGTGATTACATTTGTCTCCATCAATATCAATGTTTTTATTGTGTGGTTAATTCATTTTTAGTGTTTTCATACTCATATGTTTGCATTATATGATTTAGAATTTTAGTTAAACTTCAAGTAACGTTGTTTTGTTAATGACTAATTTTTAACGAAAAAAATAGGTATCACCATTCACCTAGTGTCCACAAGTTAAACAACCTAAACCTAACTAAAATATATTAGTAAAAAATATATAATATTTGTCTGTTAGTTAATTTTATTTATTTTTGTTTAATAAGTGGTAGCTACACATTTGCACTTATTTTGATGGTTGTTATAGGTGGATAACATATCTCAACAACTCATCAATCTCAAACTCATATAAAAAATAATTTAATCGTCGCCGATAAGCATTGACAAATGTAAAATGAGCTAGAAAGTGATATGGTATGCTATTTTAAGTATACCCGACCATCAGATGTAAATTCTAGTTAACATTGATTTCTCGTGTGCATGACTCTTTTTCATACTGTCGTGAATTATCTATCATCAACCTCTATAGAATAATATTAACCCAGATGATGAACTATCAGGGGGCGTTTGGTATGATGTCATTTAAGTTTTTAGTTTTTTTTTTAATGGGTTAAGTGTCATTTTGACCATCCAACTTCCAGATTTTTTTTGATTTAGCCAATAAACTACTTTTTGTACCGATTTAGCCACTGAACTATATTTTGTATATACATTTAGCCACTAAAGTTTTTGTTAACCGATTTAACCACTGAAAATTGACCCGATTTAACCACTAAACTATCATATTTTGTACCGATTTAACCATTAGTCTTATTCAATTTCGCCAAAAAAAGACACTAAACTAAAGTTTAGTGGCTAAATAGTTTAGTAGTTAAATGAGACAAATTTAAAAGTCAAATGATCAAAAGATACTTAACCATTTTTTGAATCAATGATAGGTACACACAGGGCCGTCTCATGGATTTTAGAGGCCCTGTGCTTGTGATTACAACATAGTCCCTTAAGTAGTTTAGATAGTAAATTGGTCATTTTGAGACTCAATTTTAATAGGTAAAGTCGAGTTCGTGAATAACAAAAAAAACTGATTAGTGAGAAATTAAAATAAATAATACATATCAAATTGTATTTGACATGAATTCCATTTTAACGCACCGATGCACAATGTATACGTGTCTAATACTATAAATTTTTTATTGGTCTAAATTTAGATCTTTATTATAACCGTGAGGCCCTACGAAATTGGAGGCCCTGTGCGGTCGAGCCTTTCGCACATCTTAAAAGCCACCCCTGGGTACACATAAACAAACGTTGATATATAGGATGAATACAATACTATTAAAACTCCATTTCCTATTCATGTTTGAAAAAAAAAATGTTTTCATGTTGGTAAGGTGATGGTAGAAAATAAATATAAATTCAATCCTTAACTTATTTTCATTGAAAATCAAGTCTTTCATCAAATACTAAAAAGAAAGGTGCATATCACTTGTTTCAATTTCATTTCATTCCATCGTGTCAAACAACTCCAAAATTTTTAATGCTAAAAATAAAACAATGTAGAAACACATGACCATTAAAATGTTGGGTTATATGCCAAAAATAACAACAACTTTTTGTAGTTTATACCAACATTATTTATTTTTTTATCATTAATAGCAACAACTTTTGTATTTTTTACCGATTATACCAACTTTTGACCTGGAAACCTGCTATAACAGGTTACCTTCAATTAATACCAACAACTTTTATATTTTTACCAATAATAGCAACAACGTTTTATATTTTTACCAATAATAGCAACGACTTTTAACTTTTTACCAATAATAAAAACATATCAAATTAAATTTTTTCTCTATCTTTAACTAATCATTATTTTAAAGAAAATAAGTTTATGAAAATCGAAATACAATCAAATAAGTTCATAATCCATTTTTTTATTTAAATTTTGTTAGAAATAAATCAAATGCAATGTGTGCCTATAAAATAGATAAAAAAATATGTTTTCTACAGACATTAAAAATGAAAATTATGTTGATGTGTCATATTTTCATGCATAGCCGGGTTTTATAGATATGATAGGGTCGACCATTTAAGTGTAATACGACAACGTAAAACTCAAATTATTTGTATAAGATGTCATAAAAATATAATGAACACATTATACTACATTTGTATTCTTTTTTGGATAATTAGTTCTTTATTTATTTGATAAATAAAATGATAATATTAAAAAGTTGCATCTGTTTATTTTATAACTAATTATATATGATTTAATAATTCAATTAATCTAATATGAGTAGAAGAGCCTTAAGCTTCCAACCAAATATAAGTAATTGAAACTCATGAATTCTTGCAAGTTTTGTTGGGAGAAGCTCAATGATTTGGTCCAACCAATTTAACAAACTCAAGGTATAATTTTTCATGCTTTAATGAGTGAGTGGAAGTTTCATCATGTTCCTCACCTTTTTATGTTGCTATTCATATCATGAAATTATGCAAGAACTAGATAAGTGTGTTTACAAATGCCAAAGAATAGATAGTAATCTATTTAGAGGGATTATGGATAATAAAAATACAAGAAATCTACTAAAACTTGGGTTTGGAAATATTTGAATCAATGAAAGGATGTAGTTAGTAAATTAGTTGATTTCTTGAAGGATTGAGGCTAACCAATCTGAAACCGAAAAAACCAAAAAACCGGATCCAAAAAACCAAACCGTTTTGGATTTTGAATTTTCAAAAACCAAAAATTTCAGTTTGGTTTCGGTTTGGAGGTCAAAATAAACTGGAAAAAACCAAACCGAACTGAAGTTTTATAATTTTAAAATTTATAAATACGTTTTCTTCTTTACATGTCTTCATTTAAGTTTTTTATTGAAAGTTTTAACTTTTCAATGTCTAAATTTCCTATGAGACTAAAATTCACTTTGAATATTATGATGATTTTTATTGTTGTATTATTATTGCATTCGTATGTTGTCATGGTTTTGAATGATAAAATGATTTAATGTCTACATCTTGTTTGTGAAAGAATGCATTAAGTGTTATATATTTTGATTTTATGTATCCATATATATGTTTATTCCAATATGTATGTATGTATGTGTATGTGTGTGTGTGTGTATATATATATATCCGTGTGTGTGTTTTGGTTCGAAAGAATTGAAATTGAAAACCATGACAAAGAAAAACCGAAACCGAAATAAAAACCAAATCGTTTAAATTACAAACCGAACGGTTTCTTGAATATAGAAACCGATGTTTCGGTTTAGTTTTTTGTTTTTTTTCCAAAAACCGATCCATGCTCACCCCTAATCAAAATAATCTTCATTTTTTAATTTCTATAGAAAAAATATTTTTTATATTTTTATAGGCACACATTACATTTGATTTATATCTAACAAAATTTAAACAAAAAAAAATTTGGATTATGAACTTATTTGATTGTATTTCAATTTTCATAAATTTATTTTCTTTAAAGTAATGATTAGTTAAAGATAAAGAAAAAATTTAATTTGATATGTTTTTATTATTGGTAAAAAGTTAAAAGTCGTTGCTATTATTGGTAAAAATATAAAACGTTGTTGTTATTATTGGTAAAAATATAAAAGTTGTTGGTATTAATTGATGGTAACCTGCTATAGCAGGTTTACAGGTCAAAAGTGGTATAATCGGTAAAAAATACAAAAGTTGTTGCTATTAATGATAAAAAATAAATAATGTTGATATAAACGGTAAAACTACATAAGGTTATTGCTATTTTTGGCATATAACCCTTAAAATGTTACAAGAGAAAACAATGCAAGGTAGATAAAAAATGACACAAATGAAAATGTATATTGGAGTTATTTTTTGGGTACAAACTATCATTATTATTCATTTTTGATCCTCGTAACTATTTTTTTACTGTTTTTTTATCTTGCAAATCATTTTACATTTGTTTATGTGAAATTTTACGGGGTTTCTTTCGGCATTTACAATAGCAAAACATACGTTTGTTTAATTTCGTCCCTCGTTATTATATGGTTTCCATGTTTGACGTTATAATTTTCTTTTTCTCATTTATGTTGGATGATAGAATTTTTAAGGTTATACCGTTTTAGAAATTCTATTATCAAGACTTTTCGATGTGTCATAATCAATGTTGGGATTTGTATCTAACTAAAAGGACTATTGATCGAGTTAGCAAGCAACAAAATCTTTTAAAAATGCAAGCAAATAAGTTTTTGTCTTTTTTGAGAAAATTTATATATAAATAGAAAAAAATAAAATTATCAAAGGATAAAAAACGCTTACGAAGTCAAAATTTGACAGCGGATTACCAAAAAGATTACAATAAATTGGGAACAATAACGAGAACCGATAAGTGAAAATTTCTGAAAACCCGCTACCGCAGCAATCGGCGTCCGGCGCCAGGCCGCCAACAACCGGCGATGGCGAAGTCCACCAAAATCCACCCATCTAGTGATCCGGAAACCGACCCTAGTTCCTACTCCCTCGAGAAATTCAAACTCTATGAAACCAGGGCCAGGTTTTATCTCATCGGCAGTGATCGGAAGAAGAGATTCTTCCGAGTTTTAAAAATTGATCGCATGGAACCCTCCGATCTCAATATAAACGAAGATCCTGTTGTTTATCCGCCTCAGGAAGTCAAGAGCTTGCTTCAGCGGATTGCTGAAGGCAATCGAGCTACTGGTGGTTTGTCCTTTGTTGCCAAGGTCTACGGTATCGCTGGTCGGTAATTTGATGAATTTACTTTTATAATTGAGATTTAATTCTTCCTGAAACATTGAATTTATTAATTGTTTAGATTTGTAAATCTTCCAGGGATTGGGTTTTGAGCAGAATATAGAAAATGGGGTCATCATGGTGAAATTGGATGTTTTGTCCTTTTTTTTTAAACGCCAAACTATCCTACTCCTTTACGCTACTCCTTTACCCCAAGACTTGCTTTCTCCCACTAAATTTCTAATTGACTTCCGACGGGAGTCGAACCCATTACCTCTCACTCACATAACATCCCTCCTGCCAAATGAGCTAAACGCCATTAGAAGTTACTACGTTGATCACTTCTAGTCAGTTAATTTTGTTTCAACTGGTGTTTCTGATTTCAGGTTGTATTAAGTTCTTGGAGTCGTATTATTTGATACTTGTCACAAAGCGTAGGCAAATTGGGTGTATATGTGGCCATGCAATTTATAGCATTGAAGAGAGCCAAATTATCACAATTCCACATGTCTCTGTTCAAACTGATGTTGCTCATTCAAAAACCGAGCTGAGGTGGGAATTTTTTTTTTGGTGGTGTTTACTTTATAAAACACTTGTTTACTTGTTGTTCGAGTTACCAATCACTACTAACTATGTTCCTGATGTTACAATGTGTATCAATAGGGAAACACATACAATTGTGACAGTAGTTCCAAATTCGTTTATAGCTAATGGAGTGCTTTTTCTTTTAGATTTCCAGTTACTTTGCCATGGAAACGTCACTGATAGAAAATATCTGCATCATCTTTCGATTTGTTATTTCTCTCCTTTTGGTGTTACAGGCAACCCTGTTTTCATATATTGATGTTGATAGACATGTATTTATTTTATCATACTATCAAAATTACTGTAATTATTGTATGTTTACATATGTTATTCCCCCATTCAAAAAGTTGACAGCATGATAATTTTGAAACTGAAAATCCACTTGGAGTTTTTTGTAATTTTAAAAAACACCTTTTCTTTTCTATCCGTCTCCTGAAAAAACTGAAACAAAACAGGTTATTTTATCCCAATTTAGTGAGGTTGAGTAACCCAAAAGAAATCATGAAACAGTGATGCCCAATACAATATATATAATTTGCTAGCGTCCTTAGACGTTAATAGTGTTCTACACTCTCGTATCTAAAGGTAATTCCTATATAGTATTTTTGATTTGATCACTTTTCACTACTTTAATATGTCAAATTTGACCTCTGCCCCTCCTAGCGATCTCTTGTTGCTACAAATCCCTGGCACTGCTACAACTTTTTCTCATATGCATTATTTTCTAATCCCATCCCACAATATGTGGCTACAAATCCTCCTCAGTGTTCACATTTCTCTTACACTAGTCTTGTTTACATCGTGTCCATCCCTTAAATCATGCGTGTTTAATAACCATCATATAACTTCATCTTTTAACTTGAATGAAACTTTTGGATCACACAGGATGACACAACTCTAATCATTTAGTCTTTTGTGCTCTTATCTTTTGACTTGACATTCTCATCAATCTATCTGTAACACTACTAATCCTAAGTTACAAAATATAATCTTCCTAATTACGTCCTGATTTGATATGCTTCAAAAGTATCTTTTTCTTTCATACCGGACTTGTATACATTATTTTTTTGCACCCTTGTTCATGGTTTCTTATAGAATTCCTTGGAAGTTGTAACCATTACCTCTAGCTTCTCTTATCTGCTCCTACCTTTCTCTTGGGTTGTTTTGTGCTTCTTCTAGGTTTCCTACCTCCCACAACCATGTAAGAATTTGTACCATCTCTTTTTCTTAATAAGAGAGAGTAGAATGCAGAATTGCTTCAAATTTACGAAGAAAAACATCGAATAGAAAATACTGGGGTAAAACTTTGATTCCTCATCATTGTCACTTTAAGGATACTAGGGTTGAATTCATATGCCGATGTTTATTTTTTTAAAGAAGTACACACACACACACATATATATATACATATAGGTTTCGTTGGGTTTGCTAGGGTTTTAAAACAATCAAATCGCAGCGGATTTTTTTTTAAAATGCAAACCCCTACAGCATCCGCAAGGTATATGTAAAACATGAATAAGGCAACTAATGTAAATTTACCTCATATAGTGACCAAAGAAAATTCAAAGAGGATGCCTTTGGTGTTCACAGGTGACAACTCCCATTGAACTTTGATGCTAGTTCACGATCCGTGCAAATATTCGATTCCAAATTCGAAATACTAAACGAGAGAATCACATGTGTGTTTTTGGGTGAAAGTCACATAGAGTTGGGGGGGGGGGGGGGTTGGCCGTGGGTTATTGGGGGAGGGGATTAAGGTTTCCCCTAACCTTTATCCCATTAATTCAAATACCCATCCTTATCCCTCTTCAATGACATTATCCTTAACCTTTAATTAAGGCGCCTAATTAGTTAATAATTAGCTAATAATCAATTATAATTAAAACATTATTTATACATATTAATCACATTAATTATCATCAATTAATTCCCTGAAATATCATATATTACATATTGGTCCCTCTCAACTTTAGTTTTAACAATTAATCATCCAATGATTAATTTATCTTTTATTAGTGATATCAAATATCATTTTCTCTCTGTTTAATTGCACTGTGTTGGGTAGCGCTCATCGGTGTGACATTATGGTGTCTTATGACGTCAACTACGATGCTCAGTGACGTTGCCACACATATATTCCAACAGCTTTATTATGAAATTCTTCAATTTTCTTTTTTTCCATCTCTATTTGTTCTACACAATTGCTTTTAAAATTTAATGAAGCTAAGAGTAGTGAACCCACCTCACCTGAAATCCAAAATATTCTCTCTTAAATATGTTACCATATCCGTTTTATTTGAAAATCTATTTGTTTACATCAGGGCCTGCACAGAACTGAGGAGATAGATGGATTCATAGCGACTTAAGTAATCTACTATTAGTTTACCCCGACCTAGAATAACCCTCCTAGTGTTGGTTATGAGCTTAGTGAAATTATATCTAGAGGTGAGCAAAGATCGGGGTGACCAACAAAACTTGAAAACTGAATTTGTTTTTCCAGAATATTTGTATTTTCTAGCAATGAAACGGCTTCATTTTTAAAATTTCAAATTATAAAAGCCTACTTTTGGTATGCAATGTATGCTTTGGTTTTGTACGAACTGGTTTTAAACTGGAACCAGATCGGTTTTTGTCTGGATCTGGTTCCAACTTTTTAAAAATTTCGGTTCTGGTCTGGTTTCATCTCGCTGCACACTCCTAGTTGATTCTGTTTCTGATAAATCCTGAAATGCACAATAATTGCATATCAGGTGAGTTTGATTACTTGATTTGAACAGAGTTCATACTATTCCTGCAGGTATAAGAAGCTGTTATCCAGTGTTGACCTGACAAAAGATTTTTACTATAGTTACACATATCCTATAATGCGAAGTTTACAAAAAAATGTGTTATCCACTGGTGATGAAGGGATGCCATATGATGACATATTTGTGTGGAATGCTTTCCTAACACAACCAATTCGATCAAGATGCAAGAATACTATCTGGACAATTGCTCTGGTTCATGGGAATTTTAAACAGGTGTGTTGTTTTATTATTGTTGTTCATAAGTATCTGATGTGAAATCAGCTGTTGAACAACTTAGAACTTAATGGGACAGATTATAAGTTGCTGGACAGAAAGAATATGCAAAAGAATGAAGAACAATAACTAAGAACAACAAAGGAGCTGCTGTCCAGAAAACACAAAACAGAATAAAAGATAGGAACCCACTACTTTAATCTCTAAAGGAAATGAAACCACCAAGATTAAAGGGAAAGGGAACACTCCAATCCACCAAGATCAAAGATCTCTAAAGGAAATGAAGATTTCATAGAAAATAGAGGCTGCTCTATTTAATTTTCATATATCCCAAAAACTGAGAATTACAATGCTGGAAACTCTGTTATATAGAGAGTTTCTGTAGAAATACTCTAAGACAAAATAAAACAAAAGCTGAAATACAAGGACATGTCCTTAAGGTACAAAAAAAAGTCAACCAATAGCAAGAGAAGACACAATCTGTACTTGTAACAGCTTTTCAGCATCCTTTTTGTCTCTTTTCCATTTCTGGTAGCAACAAATAGCTGTAACTCTTAAACAAATCAGACTTGTATATGGCTGAACTTTTTTTTTTTTTGGCTTCATTCTCCAAGTAAAATAGCTTACTAAAACTACTACAATCACACACATATTATGCATGTGCATGTGATCTGGTTATTGAAAGCTGATAATAGAAAAGGGTCTAGGCTGATAAGATAGAAAAGGCTCTAGGCCAGCTTGTGGAGCAATGTAAATCCTTTGTCAAAACTAGGATTACCAAATACCTCCCCGAAGTGTGATATAGCAGGTAAGATAACCATTGCTTCATTCGAATCCATGACATTTTCTTGATTAACATTGGATTGGTTATCACCCTTGGATACAACCATATCATTCTCCCCCTCTAAATTTGGACTTGTCCTCAAGTCCTCAAGATAATCATCTTTCAAGTATGGCATGAGATCGCCAACATTGAAGGTACTAGAAACAGAGACATCTCCGGGAAGTTCCACTTTGTAGGCACTATCTCCAATTCGTTCCAGCACCTTAAAAGGACCCTCAGCTCTTGGCATCAACTTGTTCTTTCTCTTAGAGGGAAATCTCTCTTTTCTTAAATGAACCCACACTAGATCACCTGGAGCAAAAGTGGGCTGCTTGCGATTCTTGTTTGCCTTGGATTTGTATATTTCATTAGCTTTCTCAATTCTTGCCTTCACTTGTTCATGTAGCCTTTTGATTTCCCTTGCTTTGGTTTCAGCTTCGATGCTTGCCTTAGGCTCAATTGAAAGGGGAATCAAATCAATAGGAGTGAGGGGATTAATGCCGTAACATATTTCGAATGGAGTCTTTCCGGTTGAGTAATTAGGAGCCCGATTAAATGCAAACTCAGCATGAGGAAGCTTGATATCCCATTCCTTCAAAGTCTTCTTGACCAATGTTCTTAGAAGCATCCCGATGGTTCTATTAGTCACCTCTGTTTGCCCATCAGTTTGTGGGTGGTGGGAAGTGCTAAATAGGAGTCTAGTGCCCAAGAGCTTCCATAAAGTCTTCCAAAAGTAGCTCAAGAACTTGGTGTCTCTATCGGATACGATGGTCCGGGGAACCCCATGAAGACGTACTATTTCCTTGAAGAAGAGGGCTGCCACAGCCGATGCATCATTAGTCTTGGTACATGGTGTAAAATGTGCCATTTTGGAGAAACGATCAACAACCACCATGATAGAATCTTTCCCCCTTTGAGTTCTTGGTAATGCTACAATGAAATCCATGCTCAAATCTTCCCATGGCTGGTTTGGAATAGGAAGAGGAGTATACAAACCTTTGTGAAAGGTAGACTTGGCTTGATGACATGTAGAACAACGAGCAATGAGAGCTTGAACATCTTTTATCATGCAAGGCCAATAGAAATGCTCATTCAATATCTCCATTGTCTTGGTATTGCCAAAGTGACCTGCTAACCCACCTCCATGAGCTTCTCTAATCAATAAGTCTCGAATTGAGCCTTTAGGAATGCATAATCTGCCATTTTTGAAGAGAAACCCATCTTGAACATAATAAGGCCCCTTAGATGCATTTGGAGAAGAGCAAAGAATAGGAGCAAAATCTGGATCAGCTTCATATAATTCTTTGATATAAGAGAACCCAAGGACTCTAGCTTCCAAAATTGACAACATAGAATGCCTCCTTGAAAGAGCATCAGCCACCACATTTGAGGAACCAGCCTTGTGTTTCGATACAAAAGAGTACATCTGCAGAAATTCGACCCACTTGGCATGCCTTGGATTAAGCTTATGTTGGCTATTAATGTACTTGAGAGCCTCATGATCAGAATATAAGACAAATTGTTTGGCTTGAGGTAATGAGACCAATGATTGATAGCACGAATGATGGCATAGAACTCTTTGTCATATGTGCTATAATTAAGCTTTGATCCATTAAGTTTCTCACTGAAATAGGCAACTGGTTGTTTTTCTTGAACCAAGACAGCCCCAACACCAACACCACTAGCATCACATTCAAGCTCAAAAAGCATATCAAAATTAGGCAAAGCAAGTATAGGTGCTGAACTGAGCTTCTCTTTCAAAGATTCAAAAGCGTTTTGGGCAGCCTTAGACCACTCAAAAGTCCCCTTTTTCAAACAATCAGTGATTGGAGCAACAATCGTGGAGAAACTTTTAATAAATCTTCGATAAAAAGAAGCTAAACCATGAAAACTACGTACCTCCGTGATGGAAGAAGGATTAGGCCATGATTTAATTGCTTCCACTTTAGAAGGATCCATAGAAATTCCATCCTTTGAGACAACATATCCAAGGAACACCACATTAGGCACCATGAAATCACACTTCTCTAGTTTGCCATAAAGTTTATGCTTCCTCAAAAGATCAAACACCTTCCTCAAATGATCTACGTGTTCCTCTTGGGATTTTGAATACACAAGAATGTCATCAAAGTAAACGACAACAAACTTCCCAATAAGAGGCCTTAGGACTTCATTCATCAACCTCATAAAAGTGCTCGGAGCATTAGACAAACCAAATGGCATAACAAGCCACTCAAAGAGACCACCTTTGACCTTAAAAGCTGTTTTCCACTCATCTCCTTCCTTCATTCTGATTTGATGGTACCCACTACGAAGATCAACCTTGGAAAATACACAAGAACCATGCAATTCATCCAACATATCATCCAATCTAGGAATGGGGTACCTATACTTGATGGTAATGTTGTTAATGGCTCTACTATCAACACACATGCGCATGGAACCATCTTTCTTTGGCACTAACAGGGCTGGAACAGAACAAGGACTCATGCTAGCTCTCACATAGCCTTTAGCAACCAAATCATCTACTTGCCTTTGTAATTCTTTAGCTTCAGTAGGGGAACATCTGTACGCTGCCTTGTTAGGAAGAATTGAACCTGGAACGAGGTCAATTTGGTGTTCAATGCCCCTAATAGGTGGTAAACCAAGGGGTAAATCATTTGGAAACACATCTGTGAATTCGGTTAATAAAGGTTTCACCAAGACATGCACATCACACTTTTTCTCCTCATCATGTTCAAGCATAAGCAAAACAAGGACATGAGAACCACTTTCTAATTCCTTTTCAACCTCAGTTTGACTCATAAACAAAGTCTTTTCACTCTTAGTCTTCATTTCAGCTTTAGACACTTCATTAGGCTTTAGAGAAGTAAGTGTGATTTTCTTTCCATTTAGATAGAGTGAATAAGTATTCAAATGACCATTATGATAAACATGTTTATCATATAACCAAGGTCTACCCAACAACAAATGACAAGCATCCATAGGAACAACATCACAAGTAATCTCATCATGATAAACCGTACCCATAGAGAAAGGAATAACTACTTGACGAGTAATTTTTACCTCATTTCCTTGACTAAGCCATTGAAGTTTGTACGGGTGTGGGTGTTTCATCGTAGAGAGCCCAAGTTTATCCACCATGTAGGTTGATGCTACATTTGCACAGCTGCCTCCATCAATTATTAAGCTACATACCTTGCCTTTGATGGTACATCTTGAATGGAAGATGTTCTCCCGTTGAGCCTTGTCTTTAGGAGCCTCTACCGTGTGCATAACTCTTCTAATCACCAACATTTCACCACAATCAGCTTCTATCATCTCTTCTTCATTAGACTCGTCATAGAGGGGTTCATTTTCCTCTTCGGTTTCAACACCTCCTTGCAAATCTTCAATTTCTTTCAAGGTAAGAGCTCTTTGGTTAGGACATTGGGCTTGGAAATGCCCAAAACCATGACACTTGAAACATTTCTTCCCCTTTGGATCCTTCAACCCTTCTCCAATCTTTTCCTTCCCTTTAAAAGACTTGGAAGCCAATTCAGTTTTTTCTTTAGGAGTAGTGTTCTTCAAAGGGAACGTAGGCTTAGAATAAGGCTTGTAATGAGCCTTCTTCTTAGCTTGTTTTTCCACCTTGATAGCCATCTTGCAAGCATCTTCAAATGTCCATAAGGGCTGCAACTCAACTTTTTCAGCAGTGGCTGAATTTAGACCCCCAATAAATCTTGCAATGGTGTGTTCTTCGGCCTCTTTCACATTAGTACGAATCTTGAGTTGTTCGAACTCTCTTACATAGTCAACTACATCCTTAGTGCCTTGTTTTAAGTTGTTCATCTGAATGTAAAGCTCTTGCTTATAAGCATGAGGAACAAACCTTCTTTTCATGCATTCCTTGAGTTTAGACCAAGTCTTGATCTTCTTCTTCCCTTCAAGTCGCCTTTCATGCTTCAAGTTCTCATACCACAATGAAGCATACTTCTTAAGCTTGATCACAGCCACCTTTAAGCCCTTTTTGTCATCATAACCTTTAACCTCGATGATTCTATCCATGGTTTGAACCCATTCAAGATAGTCATCAGGGTTTGAGGAACCTTCAAAATCTGGTGGGTCAACTTTGATGTCTCTCAAATCATCTCTTTGCTTCCTATTACGTCTCCTTGGCTGTGAGGAAGCATCAGAGTCCCTTGAGGATCTGCTGGTGTCACTAGATTCTTCACTTGACCCTCTGTTACCAACATGTCTTCTATTTCTCCTTACTACACCTTCTTCCAGCATTTGAAGTACTCTACCCATCTGCTCTTGGAGGGCTTCAATTTGACGATCTCGATGTTCATTTAGAGCTTCTTCATAGGTATGATTTCTGGGTATAGCCATCTTAAGGGCTGGAAACCTGTCTCTGATGCCAAAATTGATGTGAAATCAGCTGTTGAACAACTTAGAACTTAATGGGACAGATTATAAGTTGCTGGACAGAAAGAATATGCAAAAGAATGAAGAACAATAACTAAGAACAACAAAGGAGCTGCTGTCCAGAAAACACAAAACAGAATAAAAGATAGGAACCCACTACTTTAATCTCTAAAGGAAATGAAACCACCAAGATTAAAGGGAAAGGGAACACTCCAATCCACCAAGATCAAAGATCTCTAAAGGAAATGAAGATTTCATAGAAAATAGAGGCTGCTCTATTTAATTTTCATATATCCCAAAAACTGAGAATTACAATGCTGGAAACTCTGTTATATAGAGAGTTTCTATAGAAATACTCTAAGACAAAATAAAACAAAAGCTGAAATACAAGGACATGTCCTTAAGGTACAAAAAAAAGTCAACCAATAGCAAGCGAAGACACAATCTGTACTTGTAACAGCTTTTCAGCATCCTTTTTGTCTCTTTTCCATTTCTGGTAGCAACGAATAGCTGTAACTCTTAAACAAATCAGACTTGTATATGGCTGAACTTTTTTTTTGGCTTCATTCTCCAAGTAAAATAGCTTACTAAAACTACTACAATCACACACATATTATGCATGTGCATGTGATCTGGTTATTGAAAGCTGATAATAGAAAAGGGTCTAGGCTGATAAGATAGAAAAGGCTCTAGGCCAGCTTGTGGAGCAATGTAAATCCTTTGTCAAAACTAGGATTACCAAATACCTCCCCGAAGTGTGATATAGCAGGTAAGATTACCATTGCTTCATTCGAATCCATGACATTTTCTTGATTAACATTGGATTGGTTATCACCCTTGGATACAACCATATCAGTATCATTCATGTTGGTTGAGTTATGTTTTCATTTTCCTTGCAAGAGCTCCTTTTAATAAGTAGTTAATATATTATTTTGGTATCTTTTTCCTTATAAATAATGAGAAACTATAAAAGAGAAACTATTGTTGTAGATTCAGTCAAGACTTATTGTTGTCAGATCATGTATTTTAATAAGTAGTTAATATATTATTTTGGTATCTCTAACAATGCGATTCAATGGTAATGATAGAAACTAGAACAAGATAACCAGAAAAGGAATTGATAACAAGAAGAACAGTGCTGGAATTCGAAACATTAAAAGAAAACAAATCAGTAAGGGAACCCAAAAGATGGTGAACCCTTCTGCCAAACTCAGAAGAGAACAAATTCTCTCTGCCCAAGCAATACAGCCGATTTACCAAACAAAGTCACACATACCCTTCTCTTTGCCTTCCTCTCTCTATATATAGCACTAATCTAGGCTACGTAACTAACTAATTGGGCCTGTTACCAAGCCTGTTGGGCTGTTTATTAAGACAATATCATTTTCTCTATCAATACCGACCCCATGAAGAACAGGCTTGTCCTCAAGCCAGAGATATGGAAATAAAACTTTGTAATATGCAGGCTTTCTTTCAAGCAGCAACAACTTCTTGGGATTAATATTAGCATACTCCAATGAAGGTTTCGCAATAACAATAGCTTCCCACGCAATAAGCCATAATAGTCTCTTTGTTTCATGCTTTGGAACCATATGAGAAGTTAGGCATTTGCTAGGACGAGAAGAGACATGGTACTGCCCCGAAAGTTTATGGTTGAGTCGTCTATCCACTAATAGCTGATGATGATGAAGTTTGAGAAACACCCAATCACCTGCCAAAAACTCCATATCACACCTACGTTTATTAGTTGAGGACATCATTGGTGCTTGGGATTGAGTTAAATTGTGTTTGACATTGTTAACTGCTTCGTCTATATCTACTAAGCCACATACCACAGCTTCACAACAAATATTCCCCAGAACCCATTGTAAAACGGTTAGAGATCTACCATATATAACCTCAATCAGCGTAAATACATGATGAGCTGTGTTTTCCCAGAATTTAACCACTGGTAGCCCGTTAGATGAGGCTTTTTGTTGCTCGAAAGCAAAACAACGTGGATAGGTTTCAAGGCACTGATTCACTAAATCAATTTGGTTGTCAATCTCAGGGCAGAAAGCACAACTAAACCATAGTTTGCTGCTGTCTAAGGAAGTTATTTCATTCCAGAATGTGCTTAACAGGTGCTGGTCTACCCACACCTTCGTCATAAAATTTTCAGCAAGGACTCGAGTCATAAATGGGTGCTTTAAGGGAATTAAATGACCATATTTTGATGAGAGACAATCATCTTGTAAGGTCCATGATGATTTAAGTGTAATCAGGGAAAGAGACGAGTATGACGTGAACTCATAGAAGTCGAACACTACATATTTTCCATCTGTTTTCTGTACCTCTTCAGATTGCTCCTCAACCAACCAGATCTTCTCATCCTTCAATTGTGAACCAAAACAAAATCCGTGTTTACTTTGATCGTCCCATCCTTGCTTGGTAATTCGTTGGGCTATGTCTATTTGACCATAAGCGTCTCTGGAACTAGTCTCAATTATGAATAACATTTTGCCCCTTTTGTTCGTTCCATCTCCTTGAATGGCTATAGCTGTAGCAGCTTGATGTGCCAGATCCGTCATTCGATTCCACGTAACAGAATGGTGAGCCATAACCCAATATTTTAAGTTGCTTACAAGGCCACACAAGAACATGCCCATCAATTGTGTTTCATACTGATATCTAACAATGGCAGATAAGGCTTCAAAACCTTCAAAGTACTCGTCGATACTGCCCTCTTGGAAATATGGCTTTGTGATCCATTCACGTGAAACGGTTATCTCAAACACAGGAACTTTCACCTTCGATGGAGAAGGAGAATTATAGGAATGGTCAATATCTAGTCCCAAGAATATTGCTAACCTCTTTGACCGATAATTGTGTGTGGCACCGTTGCAAATCAGAATCATGGCTGGTAACCTGCTTGATTTGCCCTCAACGTCTGCTTCATCTTCCCAGATTGCTTCCACCCAACATGACTCCCCATCATCGCCCCCTTTCCCCCTTTTTCTTATCCGATCTTGCAACTCTAGAGTTTGGCCAGTTGGGCCAGCTTGATTAATAGTTTTATTTGACTGCATAACTGAGCATTTAAATTGCTGAGATCTACCAAGCCCTGGGCCTATTTCTTTTGGGCTAATTTTCCATGATTGGGCCAAACTATATCCTAGTGTGTTAGATCCGAAATACATACCTGCTGATTGCATGTAATTGGGCTCAATGACTTTGGTCTTTCTTCTCTGGAAGCTAGAAGAGATATTCTCATCACCAGCAGAATCCATAGCATCACCGCCAGTAGGAAGAGAATCTAGGGTTCGTATGTAATCACGTATGCCCTTCGTCAACCCGTATGACAACATACTAATCGAGCGCCTCACCGCATGATCGGGATTTAGGGTTGACAACGCTTCCATATCTGGCAGCCCGTAATCGTGCGTTTTGCTATCCAAAGGATTTGTTTCAGGATGTGATTCGAGGTCCTTGGTTGCACAAACTTCAGGATCTGGATTTGGCGTCCCTTGATGATCCAGGTTACTGTTCATCATCTTCTCAAAAGATTGGTTGAAAGAGAAGAGGGATCCATCGAAGTGGTTACTGCTGAAGAAGTTGTGCTCCATCATCAACTTCTCCAATTTCTTTGGCAAATCCTTGAGTAATTTCTCCTTCATGGCATGAACAGAAGCCGAGAGATCCTGTATCTGATAGGAGAGGTTCTGGATTTTCTCATCTTGTGCTTCAACACGTAAAATTAAATGGGTTTCTGAATTCTCCATTTCAAGAATTTCCCGGCAACGGAACCAATTGATAGAAACTAGAACAAGATAACCAGAAAAGGAATTGATAACAAGAAGAACAGTGCTGGAATTCGAAACATTAAAAGAAAACAAATCAGTAAGGGAACCCAAAAGATGGTGAACCCTTCTGCCAAACTCAGAAGAGAACAAATTCTCTCTGCCCAAGCAATACAGCCGATTTACCAAACGAAGTCACACATACCCTTCTCTTTGCCTTCCTCTCTCTATATATAGCACTAATCTAGGCTACGTAACTAACTAATTGGGCCTGTTACCAAGCCTGTTGGGCTGTTTATTAAGACAATATCATTTTCTCTATCAGGTAATATCTTGGTTTAATCCTAACTTGCAGATCATGTATTTTAAAAGAAAATATTTGTTAGCATTTGTTGTCTTGTTCGTGAGGAGTATTCAATGATAAAAATCATCAGTGTGAAGGCGTTCTTGTATGCATACATGCATATCTATTTAATTGTGTATTTACTTCAATGTCAAGTTGTCGATTCAATCAAGACTTATTGTTACCTTTATGATTACAGATACGATTATCAGTCTTTGGAAGAGACTTTAGTGTTGCCCTCTTGTCTAAAAGATCTCGTCACTTTGCAGGCACACGGTATGCCCACATGATGTTTGAAATCATTTTAATTCATTGAGCCATATGCACTTAGTTCTTTCACTTCTTTCTTGAATTGTTTTGTATGAAAGTGATATCGGATTATTCTCCTTTTTTTCCTGAATAAAGTGCTATACGTTGGGAGTGTACACGGTTCATCTGAGACTAGAAAAATCGAAGTTACTCATCCGCTCCGGGCTGAGAGAGTATTTCACAGCCGCCCGGTTTGAGAAACTTCCAAAGCAAGGTTATCGGCCTAGCCGATGGCTCACAACGTTAAACCGTCCCTTTTGGTTGAACAGATTGACTTTATACATGCATACACACACACAAATTTAGGTTAAAGTGAGTACCACTATTTTTGCGGAGTACCAGAGGTACTAGTCATAAACACATTTAATCTAATTTTTTTTCATAATCATGTTTAAATCAACATGATTTAACCTACACCGTGTCGTGAACATGCACGTTTCACATAGTTCCCATGAGTGCTTGTGTGTGCTTTTTTTGCAAGTGGTATTGCATTGTTAATTTAAACATGATTATGAAATTCTTTTTAAAAAAATGTCTTTAAGGGTGGTACCTCTGTAGTCTGCAAAAGATGTGGTAATCTTTTGAACCTATATATATAGAGTCAGGTTAAAAAAAGTACCTCTCGAAATCAAGTGCACCCGAAGGTACCAACCTTAAAAAAATTTTAATTTTTTTTTCTCATAACAATGTTTAAATTAATGTTATAGGCATGCTATATTAATATCACATACATTCACACTTTCTGTGTCCTTAAAATATATGTGAATGTTCAATGCATATTTATGTGAATGGTCATCTAAGTGAATGATCATTCACACCATTCACAATATTTTTGATGTTGCTCCTTTTGAAAAAAAGTTTTATAATGTTGTCTTATACATGTCTATTCACAAAAAAATATATGTGAATGACCATTCACATTAGGGTACGCTGGAATCTCATAGGTATGCTGATGAACCTGATTCTATATATATATATATATATATGGTCTAGATCCATGGAAAACTATATTAGACTGGAGTACTGGAAAACCATATCAAATGTACCTGTTCATTATGATAAAATGTTAAATTTCATGTAAAATTATAATATACATATGTTCAAAATTGCATTATGATTGACTAATTCATATCATTTACATGTTCAATTGTTCATTAAGACAAAATGTTTAATTTCATGCAAAAATGCGTAATATACACATGTCCATGCATATTGCACATCTGAACATGTGCATATTGTTATTTTGCATGAAATGGAACATTTTATCCTAATGAACATGTAAATAATGTGAACTAGTCAATAATAATTCACATTTGAACATATGTATATTGTAGTTGTGCATTAAATTTAACATTTTACCGTAATGAACATGTACATTTAATATGGTTTTCCAGTACTCCAGTCAAAGATGGTTTTCCATAGATCTTGAACCTATATATAGGTACCGGTCTAAATGATTTTTTTGAATTTATTTTTCATATTTTATGTATATATTAACATTATATAGATATACACACATATATATATACATACACACACACACACACACATATATATATATATATATATATATATATATATATATATATATATATATATATATATATATATATACACATAATTAACTTGATTTTCCGTTTTGTAAGACTATCAAATGACTATGTGAATGAATACTCCTTTGAATATGTCTCTCTCTCTCTCTCTCTCTCTCTACACACACACACACACACACACACACACATATTTCATTCATTATCAAAGGCACATGACAGACTTAGAAAACTCAAAATCATGTGAATTTTTATATATAGGTGTACAATGTTAATATATACATAGATAAGAAAAATAATTCAAAATTGTGGTACTTTCTTGATCCTGTTTATATATCTAAAATAAAAAACATCTTGTGTGTTGTGTTTTTTTAGATCTTTGAAATATGAAAATGGGAATGTAAAATTTGTAATCAATATTGTTTGTCAATTCTTTAAAATTGATTTTAGTTTTTGAAAAATTGAAATTGTTAATTACCATATATTTATGCAGTTTACGATACTTTAACACAATAACAAATACTGTTGGATCTATAATTGTATGTTTTCTTTCATGTTGTATGCTCACATCTTTTATTTTACTTGTGTTTTTCGTTTCATATCTAAATTTTTAATAAACAAATTAGAAGTTTTTAGGTCCAAACCACGAAACTGGCAGAACCAAAACCCATAGATTTGGCCAGTTTTATTTGAAAATTTTCCGAATTGAGGTTACAGGTTTGGCTGATAATTTAGTCATCATACCAGCTGAACCGGACCATGTAAACCCTAGTATATGTGCCAGTTTTTATCCACTTTTGACATGATAGTGACAAGTGACAACTTTACCTTGCAAGGTCACCTTTTTTACTTGATATCTTTAAAATAGTTTTTAGATGTATCTCATCTCTTGTGTTATATCCAAACCAGAAATGTGTTGAGGCAGAAAATTTACTCCAGAAACAGAAAGAAGAGAACACAATTCTGATATTTTATTACCAAAGTAGAATATTCAAGAACTGAACTAAATACTGATTTTCTGCACTAATTTAAGAGCTCACACTTGCTTCTTATTTATGCTAACAAAAATACCAACCAACTGCAAACTAGGACATTAACTATAAGAAGACGTAATACTACACATGTCATGTATTCTTAGCTGTCTATTGATTTCCATGGAAACAGCTACTTGAAAAGGGGAGTAAATGATAGGGGTAGGGTTGCAAATGATGTTGAAACAGAGCAAATCGTTCTTGATGAAGAAGCTGGATCATGCAAAGGGAAAATGAGTTCTGTTGTACAAATGAGGGGTTCAATTCCCCTTTTTTGGTCGCAAGAAGCTTCAAGATTCAGTCCAAAACCTGATATCATATGTAAGTATCAATAAATAATGCAGCTTGTGTTCATAATACTATTCTCTTGTTTTCTTGGTGTATGTTCGGTTAGATAGGGTTTTAATGATTGTTTGCCTCTGATTCTAGTGCAAAGATACGATCCCACATATGAGGCAACTAAACTTCATTTTGAGGATCTGGAGAAGAGATATGGCAATCCAATTATTGTGCTTAATCTGATCAAGGTTTGCTTTCTGAATTAAAAAAATGTTAGTCAAAAAGGTTACATGATTCATTTTTGTTTCTGTAGCATGTGGATATATTCGTTTGCATGTTAACCTTTCGTTTAAAGTTGTGATAGGGTCAATGCACACTAAGGTGCAAAAAGTTTCTTGGGGCTTAGGCGCGAGGAACAGGTGCAGGCCTCATGAATGCTAGACACATCATATTGACAAAAATGTAAATAAAAACTGCATAATGTCTAAACAATTCAAATAGCATAATATCACTTGAAATATCAAACAAAGCTCTATTCCTAATCTAAATAGCAAACCATTGTTGAATTCCTAGCTTAAAATACCAAACATACAACATAGTTCAATGAAACAGAAAATTAATAGAACAGAAGAATATCTAACATACTAACCACAAGAATAATAGAAATAGAAAAATGAAACTTAAAATGGGAACAGAGTCACAGTAGCATCAAAACAGAAGATGGGTACAAACAAAATACAAATAATAAAAACAGAAAAAATAAAATACGTACGCAAAATCCGTACACACAGATTATATACTATGAAACAAAAGATGGATGCAGATTGAATGCAAACAGAAAAAGAAGAATAATAGAAACAGGAAAAAAAATCTGTACACATATGCTTTACATACCTAAAGAAGATGGTAGCAGATTGAGAACAGAAAAAAAGATGGAAATAGATTGACAGCTTACTTTCAATCTAGGGTTTTTTTAGTCATATATTATGTTCAGCTTAGATCAGTAAAAAAGGTTCTAACTGTCAGCGGGCAAAAACCATCAACCCCAAATTATTCCATAGGCACACCGAAGCCCGTAAGAGCCTCACGACCAAGGTGCAGTGCTTTATTGATCCCAATGAGACAAGAGCCGACTGCCGAGCCCTGTGAGCCTCGTGTGCCCTTAGGCGTGTTTTTTCACAACTATGTTTTAATCAATCCATATAAGTCTTTAGTTTCATATTTACCTTTTCACCTTCATATTTCTTGAGCCAATTATATGCTAAAGATTATTCCTTACCTTGGATTGTACAAGTGTATACTTTTGGTAATAATGTGAAGTTGAGCTCACTTATATAATCAGGGGTTATTGCTATTTTTACCAGCCAACTATAAAGAATCTCCATCCTTAGCACCTTTTCTCTCATAGAATTCCCTCTAGCATGATATATTCTTTTACCTGAAGTCTCAACTATTTTTGTATTTATGAAGTCTCTTAACTTTACTTTTTTGTTTCACTTATGCGAAATTAGGGGATTTAGGTAGACAAAAATGAAAAATGTAGAGTCCTAAGGTCTCAATTGAATTTAAATTTAACTAAAATTCACCTATGTGGAATAAAAAGTAAAGTTTAGGGACTTGACGTGTACAAAAAAGTCTAGAGACTAAAAAGCATAGTTGAGGGGTTTGATGGACATTTGATGGTTGTTTTCTCAAAATAGCAATAGCCCTATAATCATTATACATATGGTATAATTAAAATGCAATAGCTGGTGATTTTATATAGTGGTTGATGCAGACTGTGGAGAAAAGGCCAAGAGAAATGATGTTACGGCGTGAGTTCACCCATGCAGTAGGATATCTAAACCAAATACTTCCAGAAGAAAATCAACTTAGGTTTATCCACTGGGACTTCCATAAGTTTGCCAAGAGGTAGGTGTGTTTTGTTTGTCAAAGAAATGCTCCGGTTCTGCCGTTAACCGTTGTTTTTTTCCCTTTTGTTTTCTGATGTCTTCAAGCAAGTCTGCCAATGTCTTGGGGGTTTTAGGTGGCGTTGCTAGTGAAGCGTTGGATTTGACAGGGTTCTATTATAGCGGAAAGCCAGCTATCATTAAAAAGAAATCTATCCAACTCAGTCGGACAAGTACCGCGAGGTATGATGCTTATTCTTTATCGTATAACTGCTGCGTTTGGTAGACATGTTTAGTTCACTATAAATAACCGTACAATTATTGAAATTTGAGGTTCACTCTCCCCTATTATGGTCCATAAATCAAATCTTCAATGCCAAGCCATTTATCATGGGATTTAAAACAATGAGACATGTAAAACTAGGAGGTAAATCTTCATAGAATTAAGGTAATTACAAGTTTTCAACTCTGTTTTTCTAATTGTTAATATCTAAAGTGGATGATGTTGGTAGTTGTTTAATGTTTGATTTTCGATGCATAAGAGTGCTACAAAAGTCACGTATTTTCATTGCTGCATGCTTCTATTACGACCCTAATCATGTAGTAGGGATCTCCAGACGTCTGATTTTTAAAATTCTATCTGCTTTTAACCTAAGGTTATATAAATACTATTACTCTGACCTGTCCAGGCAATAAAAGGAATCCGAGTAAGAGAAATTAATCAATATAAGGAACCTAAATAACCAATAATAAAATACTAAGCCCCGACTATAACAATGATTCTCCCCAATTTCCCTTGATTATTCTGGCCGACTTTGCTAAACCTTCAAAACAAAGACTCGCATCATTATTCCCCTCCGAAAAAGTCAGCTTGTCCACAAGGTGAAAATCAGGAAATAGCTGTGAAATCACTTCAAACGGTTCCCATGTAGCATCGTAGCTTGGAAGGTCCTTCCATCTAATCAATACTTCTCGATGCACTTGTTTGTACCCCTCCACCTTTTTTGATTGCAAATCACCTCCATGTCATCTGTTAACACCACTGGAGTTGGTTCTGCTGTGTGATTACCATCCATCTTTTTGTACCGTGATACATGAAAAGCTAGATGAATAGTAGCCATGTTGGGCAACCACAGTTTGTCAGCAACCTGACCTATCCGTTCAAGCATTTCATATGGCTTGAAATACCATGGCGTTAGTTTTTCAGTATGGCATTGTGCTACGGTTAGATGTTAAAACGGCTTTCCTCCGCGGTGATCTTGAGCAAGAGATTTATAGGAGCCAACTAGAGGGTTTCTTTGTTCGAGGCAAAGAAAAGTGTGTTTGTAGGCTCCAGACTCTATGGCTTGAAGCAATCACCGAGGCAATCGTACAAGAGATTGATGGTTTTATGATGCTGTACGGGTTTTCAAAAAGCCCGTATGACTGCTGCGTTTGTCATCTATAGGACGCAACTGGTTTGTACTTGTATTTGCTCTTGTATGTGGATGATATACTCATTGCAGCCAAAACTATGGAGGAAATCAATAATGGTTTAGACATTTCTTGGTTCCGAGTTAGATATGAAGGACATGGGGATGGCCCGGAAGATTCTGGGCATGGAAATAGTTCGGGACTAATTGCACAAAAAACTCTTCTTATCGCAGAAAAGTTACATTAAGAAGCTTTCACCATTTGGAATGAGTTTGGCAAAACTGGTGAATGCTCCCTAGTCGGCGAACTTTAAGTTGTCTACCGAGTTTGCACCCCTGAGGAAGAGGTGGAGTTTATGTCCCAAATGCCATATGCTAGTGCGGTTGGAAGTTTAGTGTACCCCATGGTTTGTGCAAGACCGGGCGTGGCTCATTCGGTGAGTGTTGTGTCGCGGTATATGGCGAATCCTGGGAAGGAACAATGGATTGGGGTAAAATGCATTTTTCGGAACTTGAAAGGAACGCCCGATGTGGGGCTGATTTATGGTGGTAATCGTGAGTGTTTTGTTTCCAGTTGTTCGAATTCCGACTATGTCGTGGATTTAGATGGTAGATGATCGTTGGCGGGTAATGCATTAACAATTGGTGTGATCATGAAAAAAAGAATTCTAGAGTGACTAAACTGCAAAAATTGAGGAAGTACATGGGGTTTCTCTTACATAACCCTTTTTGTTTTCTAGCATTTTTCTCTTTTTTATGTTATAACTTTGAAGATTCGTTATGCTAGAGCGTATCTTTTTTAGGACCTAAACATGTTTAAATGCTAAGTTTAGCTTTTGGAAGTGGCAAAACACCATTTCCTGTATACATAATAGATGGCATTTAAAGTATCTTCCTTGAAGGTTCTCATGGATATACATGTTCATGGTAAAGAGGGTATGATATTACAGGAAATGGTAAATATTGTTTATTCAGCAACATCCCATCTCAAATGTGCCCTACAATGTCCCTATGCCTTTTTTTTATGCATACATTAAGTACCTAAAGATTACTTTTTGGTCAACTTGGACTTTAAGGGACATTTGAGATGTTTGCTAAAAAACAATATATACGAAATTTCACCTAAGTAGAGCTAAATATGAAGTTTATGGACTTAAAAGTGTACAAAAAAAGATTTAATCCTTGTAGCCACTGCTACCTTTTTCAGGGATGCCTCTCTTAAGGATTTGAGAACTGCTTCAGGGGATCTGTCTACAGTCACAAGCAATAGTGATATGAATAATCACATGATGAAACCAGACCGAGATCTGAATAATGGTCAGAAGATTAAGAAATATAATCACAGCAACAAAGATCCACAGTTCCAAAGTGGAGTTTTAAGAACTAATTGCATTGATTGCCTGGATCGTACAAACGTTGCACAGTATGCCTATGGTTTAGCAGCCTTAGGTCGCCAACTTCATGCCATGGGATTGACGGATAATCCCAAAGTTGATGCTGATAGTAGTATAGCTGCAGCTCTAATGGATATGTACCAAAGCATGGGTGACGCTCTTGCACAGCAATATGGTGGTTCTGCAGCTCACAATACAGTATGTGTACATGATTATATCAGATCCTAACTCAGCTGAATAATGAATATGGAGTTCTTAGAAAAATAGTAGTGCATAATTTAAGGTTGCATTCATCATGAATTGCAGGTATTCCCAGAGAGGCAAGGAAAGTGGAAAGCTACAACACAATCTAGAGAATTTTTAAAATCCATTAAACGCTACTACAGCAACGCTTATACAGATGGTGAAAAGCAAGATGCTATAAATTTGTAATTTTCTTTCTTACGTCTTCGATTCATATCTACTTTCTTAATTGTCATCCCATAGATGTCACTATGATTCAATGACAGAGGTATAATTATTCTTTCATACTGGATATAATTTAGTCTGTTCTTTATATTTGACCTTTACACAGCTTCTTACTCCATTTATTTGTTGTTTTAACTTTTTACCAGATTTTTGGGATACTTCCAGCCACAGGAAGGAAAACCAGCACTGTGGGAACTTGATTCCGATTATTATCTTCATGTGTCTGGGATAGGGGATGACCTTGTCCCAGAAGGCTAGTAAGTTTCAGATGCACTGATTACCAATATATGACTGTGATATTACAATTTGCAAGTACTCATATTTTTTCAACTTGATTTGGATGTGCTTTTACTACCTTATTATGTGATTATTCAATTTCAAGTTGCAGATAATCAATTTTTTACTGTGTGGGTAATCTGATTATCTTATACTTCGAATTTATGTCATTTTATCTATCAGGCATTAAAATTATTAGAATTTGCCAAATACTCGCACGTAGGAATTGATTATTACAACTTCAGTCAACAGAAATACATCCAAACAATGTGTTCTACTTCCCATTCTGGCGGCTGATTATCTGATTTTGATTATCTAATAATTTGTAATCACTTTCAAGACGCACTTCCAAACACCCTAAAGAGATGGTAACTGGTAGAATGGTTATTAACATGGCACATCACTTCCTTTCTTGTCTTCTGTAACAATTAGGATCTGGAACTTTTTTATATTGGAATTGATTGCAGTTATAGATATGGCTCATAACCTAATTTACTTTAATCGTCTAACACTCATCGTCAAATTGGAGCTTATAGCGTCTCACGTAAATATGAGGCCCAAAACTCTGAATACATAAAATAAAATAGCGGCAAGGTTGAAGTAGATGGAACAATGAATTTTGTAGCGGCTTGGGATGTTTAAAAGATATCGAAAACTCACAAACCAAGCCAAACCACTCAATTTAATTTCGGAAAAACTAACTTATCACGGTCGGTTTTCATTTTGTAGAGAACTGAAATCAATCAAACCGAATTAAATATATACAACACACATGTTATTAGTAAGTTAACAAGTCTTCTATGTAACTTAGCGTATTTCGTTTGAAATAATAAACGTTGATGCACACAAATATTGTTAGGAACCGTCGCGCGCGCACAAGCACACACTCACACAACGACAAACAAAAAGCGTAGAAACTAAGAACACAGAGAATTATGTGGTTCGGTCTCGAGAAAGACCTAGTTCCGTGGCTGCAATTATGAGTCTCTGTATTAGTTTCTAAATTAGGGTTACAATTACAATGGATCAATATTTATAGGAAACTACAACCGAAAATAAAGGAATCTTTAGTGGACTCAGCCTAACAAAATAAATTTTCTTCTTGGGGTGCTGCCGGCTGCCGTTAGACCCTGCAAGGGACTCCATGCTAAGATGTCGTAGTGGCCAATAACCCTTTAGTAATCAATTAGTCTCAACAACTCAACACATATATAATAAACATTTTTAGTTCCGTTGTCGTATTAAATAATTTTACTGAAAATTGTTAGGGTTGTAAATGAACTGAGCCTTGTTCATGTCAGTTCATAAAAATCAAACCTTTGGTAATCAATCTGTCTCCACAACTCAACACATAGATAGTACTATTTTTAGTTTAGTTGTCATGTTAAATAACTCTAGTGTAATTGTTAGGGTTGTAAATGAATTGAGCGAACATGAACATGAGCTTGTTCATATCAGTTCATAAAAAAATAATTGAACAAAATTAATGAATAGGAATGCTTAACCAAACGGACATGAACATGAGCTTGTACTACAGGATTTACAAGGATGATGATGTGGACTGAATCCCCAATCTACATATATACCTTTATAATCTATAATTTACCAACTTTAACCATCCACTGATTTGATGAAATTTTCCTAGTATTTCTTGGATGAGCCTGTCACTCTTTTCCTGCACAAACATGCATCTGATTTTCTCCTTTCTTTTTCATTCACCATTAGTTTTTTATGACCTTTATTCTCTTGCTTTTTTGTGGACAAATTATTTTCAGTTCACCAACGGATGCTGAACCTGTGGGCGTGGGGCGTAATCTCACACCTATTGCGGCATGCAAAGAGGACTTTTCAAGGATAAAATTGACATCATTTTCCAAACTAATAGAAAGAACTAGCGGTGCAATAAAGAATGTAAGGCTCTGTAGTGAACCAGATCACAAACCTGGAAATTCTGGAATGGCACCTGATGCAGTGTAAGTATCTTTTAATACTTTCTTTGCTTTATGCTATTTAGGATTTCAAGTGATGTTTTGTTACATAGTAAATGAATTTCATACATGAGATGTATGATACGTAACAGACCTTGCTACTCTTGTTGGTTTTTTTATGTTCATTTACTAAACCAGAAGTACATAATCACAGTGAAATACAACTTAAAAGCCCAAACTGGCTTTTTGGCCACAAGAAGTTTGAAGAAGGTAATTCGGTACATAAAGTTACATCAGAGGAATTAGCCATCAGAGGGCGTGAAGATGAGAAGAAATTTGATGACTTGTGTGATCCTAATTGGATTTCTTCGGCTACAAACACCAATGAAGAGGAAGTATTTCGAAGGTGATATACTCTTGAAATATTCTTTTTTTGTTTTTTTATCAGTTGATTCATGTTTCGCTCTTTTAAGATCTAATGTTAATAGTTTATTACAACTCATGATTTTTTTTTCCTTTTATCAATAAGATTTAGTTTATATCCATCAAAAACATATAGCTGAAAAGAGTTATGGGCACATGTCAGTTTCATAAACCAAACATAGTACGTTGACCATAGATAAAGAATCAAATTCAATGATTCGGGACTGACAAATAATGTAGATATTCTGTATATGCTAGTTCTATGTAAAGGAAGAAAGAAGATCCTTGTGCATATGTATTTATACTCAAATTATACTATAAGTGAATAATTGCTTACGGTTTTTGGATTTTATACTACTCTCCGTCCCAAGATAAATTTTCCACATCTCCATTTTGTGTGTCCATAAGTGTCCGCTTTTAAAAAAGATTCATATTACACCCTTAATTATTTGCACTTTCCCAAGGCGGTTGGTATTTTTAATAAATTAAGGGTAAACTTGTCATTTAGTTGGTCAACATAACATTGAACATCATTAATTTACCATCTCGACTAGAGATCGTTTGATTGCATTATTGGTAAACATATGGTTCAATTAACATCATCTTTTCTAGATATCTTGCGATGACTTCAATTGATGAAGCAAATGGGTGGTATGGTGGTACATTGCTTGCTGAGCAAGATGAAACCAGTGAGGTATATAGACATTATGCCCAGTTCTGTCAGGTAAACTTGTTGACCTTTCTGGCTTTCTGCTTCCTTAATGCTGAATATTTTTTTTGGGTTAATAAATTATGTTTTTTTTGGATATAATGATATGACTTGTTTGAGTTTTAAATAATTGTATCGTAAAGTTCCTTTCAGCTGGTACTGCTCTCACTCCTATATCTTCACTTGTTGGTATTGAAATTGGTCTGCAAAGTTCGTATTTTAAGTATTTAACCATAGCAGAACCGTTTTATTGAACTTTGTGCTCGAGACTGAATCTTTTTAGGATGAATTATCTATTTTGTGGTGAGATGTTCTAAAGCGTTAGGGAGTTTCTATATGCACCCCTTTTTACTAATCACACTCTCTATACATGTCACATCAACCCTATTAACTAATCACAACTCAAAAAACAATTAGAGAAACCGTCACATCGAAAGAGGGGGGGGGGGGGGGGGGGGGGTTTCATGTGGCAGAGGGATGTGTGTTCAGTGATCACCTTAATTGTTAGGGGGATTCTAAAGAGTCAAAGACACCCCTCTTTTGATGTGATAGTGTGCACGGTGCAGGAAGTGATGTGACATGAGTAGAGGGGGTGCAGGAAGTAAAATGAGAGTTGCTAAATTTTAAAGTTATCATCAATTACTACATCATTTACCTATATCCATAATATGCATATCACTCATGTAGACATAAAACAATACAACAAAATTTGTGCGAAATAACCAACAACTACAAAAATGTTAAAAAAAATTGGGGGTTGCTATATGCACCCCCTATTATTAACCACACCCCTTATACACGTCACATCAACCCTATTAACCAATCACAGCTCCTTTTTAAATTATAGTGCAAACTTCACATCAAGGGTGTGTGTGTGTGTGGGGGGGGGGGGGGGGGGGGGGGGGGGGGTGTTCAGTAAGTGTTTAGTAATCACCAAGGTCCTAGGGTTTGAGGTTATTGTTCCTTCAGTGAAAATTGTCTGTTTTTGTCACTTAACTAATTTTCGTGTTCCATTGACAAACTTTTTCATTATTTTATTTTTGTAATTTTTATATATTCATGTTGGTCATTAGGATGCACTAAAATAATGAAGGGGGTTGCTTGGACTTGCGTTTTGATGGTGATTATCAAGTTTTCATGTTTTAAATATGCAGAAAAAAAGGTTTTATGATCAAAACTAGTCTGTTGCAAGTTGTCTTCTTTTTCCAAAGAACATTTTAATAAAAACTTGAATATGGAGCTTTTTCTTTCTAGTTGTTTTGCAAAACGCAAATTCAAGCACCCCAAAATATTGGTCGTGTACCATGTTGTTTTCATTCACAGTGACTTGCTACTTACAAGCATCTACTTTGTTTGGTGGAATCAAGCAGAGCCCTGTAATGGAACCCTTCCAAAACGACTCCGATAAAGAGAGGCATTATGCTGAGGTTTTTCGTTCGGTGGCAGTCGAGTGCATGGACGATGCGACGGTGGAAGCGGAGATGGAAGCAGCACTAAAGGAATACGAGCTTATTGGTGCGGATCTTGGGATTTGCCCCAAGACATTCAATGCTTTGGCCATCGACCCAAGCCACTTGACTAGATGGATGATCGGAGAAGACCGGGTTTACAAGGTCTAAGACTCCCGATCCGATTTTCACATATACTGGTTGTAGGTAAAGTTTCTTCTTGTTATCAATGCATGCAAAACATGAACAACTGACCATTCTGTTATGTACAGTGTTGACTTTGTAAAGCTTGATTTAGATTAATGAATGTATACACCATCATGAACTGTCATATTTTTTAATAAATGTTTTGGAGGGTGATTATTGTGCTTTATACACCCTCCGACCAGAACGTCGGTTGTGAATTAGAAAGAGGAAAGGAAAACATACGTGTAATTACGTGCACAGGGCCTCTGAATTGATGAGATGACCCTTGGTCACTTGGTTTGGGTTCTGGTAAACCAAGTTTAATTAACTCATAATACTAAAGTTTACATCATTACAAAGTTAACACAATAACCTTCGTTGTTCATCACAGATTTACTTCGTTGCAAACCAGAAAATCTAAAAAATACACATCGATGAACACATTTAAGTTCGTTTTATTCTAAAGAACAAAAATAAATACACACATGGGTTTCTTCGTTTAACCTGGAAGTAATTATTCATCCATAAATTTGAGAGATCTGTCATTGTCCATGGCTAATGAATGAAGAGTTGTTCATGGATGGTTAATTGAACCGAAAATGAGATTCAGATAATTTTATGAACTTAAACCTAAGCTGAAATAAACGGTTAACTAGTTTTTAGGGTTTGGTTATTTGGTTAGCTGATTATCATTTTCTAATTAATTAATTAAAATTTTAATTAAACAAAACATTTAATATTTAACTATTTTTTAAAAAGTTCAGGATTACAGATTTACAGGAGTCATGAGTGAAATTATAATGTAATAATGAATTATCGTTAAAATATTAATATTATTTCATCAAGTAAAAATAGAAAATTAATTCTCATTCATGATGTAAACATATAACTTTAATTGTTTTGAGTTATGATATAGATTAATGTGTTAGTATTATATTATTGTTGGAATAAATGTAATTAAAATTTAAAATTTATAAAATTAAAATAATTTTTTCTGGTTTTTTGGCTAATCTTTGTTACAACAAAATGTGAAACCAATGGTTAAACTGAATGTTTTTTTTTTGTGGTTAACCAAATCAAAATTTACGAAAGTACTGGTTTAATCTAATAATCGGTATGATTTATCGGTTTTTTGTCTTTAAACACCCTGTGTATCTATCAAAGTAAAACTAGGCAAGTTAAGTGAGTATTTGGGCATGGGCATTGAGGGATATTGGGTTAAGTTAATCCTTTTATATATATATTTAAGATATGTTTATTTTTTATAGACACAAAATATAGAAAATAAGAATGTTACAGTTTATGTAATTAGAATATGGTTCATGTGATACCAACATTTTGCAGAGTACTGTATGTACATGTGAACACATTGGTTTCCAGTGTGAACATGCTATGAAAAAATGTTATTTTTCGTATTCATGTAGATAAAAATAATATAAACCTATTTGTAAAAAAATCACACACATTCACACTTTTGAGCACTTTAAAAATCATGTGAACGTGAAAAAATATATGTGAACATGTTTAGTGTGAACATACGTTCAGAACGATAATGCTGATGTGAACATGCACATTTCACATAATTCTAGAGCGTGTTTGTGTGTAAAATCTTTACAAGCAGTCCTTTATAGTTAATATAAACATAGTTATAAAAAAAATTCAAAAAAAATGTTTTTAAGAGTGATATCTCACGTACTCTGCAAAACTAGTAGTAATCATTTGAACCCAATTCTATGTAATTAATACTATATAAATTCTAAATATTATTTAATTTTGATAAGTTAGTAAAAATACCATTTATTTTGGAAATGGTTTTGAGTTTTGACATTCCAATGAAAACGGTGTAGCCTGTGTTTTGACAATTTATGAAGGGCCCAAAAGATGAGAAATAAAGGGGGCAATTTTGGTTAAAAAAGCTTTGGTCGAATCATGCAAATTGGAAGAACGGATCAATGCTTAAAAACTAAATTTATGCATATACTAGTTTATTAAGCCACATTGATATGTGGATGATTTTTAATAAATAAATATTTTATTTTTATTTTAAAAATAACAATATGTATTTTTTAAGATTAAATGTGATGATGTCACGTGGCAATTTGTGTCCCCTTTATTATATATATATAGATTAGAAGATTATTAAAAAAAAAAACCTTTTAATCCATTGTTTTTAAATATTTTATTATAATAATTTAAAAAAAAACATATTTTAAACTTTTTTTTTTTTTTTTTGAAAAATATGAGTTTTCCGATATGCTCGGGTTACATGAGATAAGGTTGATCCAAATAAAGACCTGATTGATTTTTAAAAATTTGTTTTAGTTGTTAAATAAAATTAAACAAGTTTTTTTTTACTCCTATCACATCTTCAAAAAACTATTTTAGGGTGCATTTAATTTTTGAAAATTTCTAAAATTTCCATTCATTTTTCAAAAAAATGAAAACTTGTTTATTTAACAACAATTTCATAGATTTTCATTTCATTTTTTCAAATACCACTTTTCATATTCTTTTTCTTACTAATCTATTACCTACCCTATATTTTTTTATAATACTCTCATTCTCTCTCAGACTTTTCTATCACATATCCTAATATTCTAATTTTATAATCGCTCATTTTATTTATCTTAAAACTAAAACTTTATCATTTAACAAGTTTTTACTTTTCATTGAAAACATTGTTTTTTTTCTAAAAACTATAACTTAAGAGAGAGAGGAGTACCCAGGCCGCGCGGCTAGCGGCTCCTCCACCTCAGCAGCCCCCGACGGCTACACCTCCCCCGCCCCCCGGCCCCGCCTAAATCCTTCCCCGGCCCGGCTCCCTCTCCCCGCTCCCCTTGTTGTCGTTTTCTCCCGACCGTTTGAAAGTAAAAAAAAAAAATTATTAATTTTTTTTCCCTATAAATATATCTTCACAACACATCCACTTTCACCACTTTCATCTCTTCCACACACTTTCATCTCTCAATCTCTATATTTTTTAAAGTCATGGATCGAAACACCGGCAAACAACCCGCCGCAAGTCGAAAACGCGGCAAACAACCGGCTTCTCAATCAAACCCTTCTTTCCGCCCACCGCAAAATTTTACGGATAATTCGGCACCATACGTGCCATACTTTTCACCCCCCAATCCACAATATTACCAACCATCCTCACCCAATCCGCAATATTCCTCGCGAGAATTTCACGAGGGTTTCGAACCATCTTCTTATCGGGACCCCGCATCTAGAGACGAGGACGAGGAGGAGACGGTACCCGAAACTCAGGTAAACACCGATTTCGACGATTCCGAGGAGGAGACGATTCCGGTAAACACCGCGGCAACCGGGTCTACACGAAAGGGTCCAATGAAACCGAAAATGTGGACCTCCATCGAAGAAAAGGCTTTGGCGGAAGCCTGGATCGATATTTTCGAAGATCCAACTACCGGAAATAATAAAAAACGTTCAAATTTTTGGGGACGAATCCTCGAAAATTTTGATAGACGAGTTGGTGGAACTAGCCGCACCACCCACCAACTTAATTCGAAGTGGAAAGACATGAACCGCAATTGTACAAAATTTGGCGGCATGTTTAACAACAATACGATGCAGCGACGGAGCGGGGAAAACGATTACGACGTTTTCATCAACACCCATGAACAATACAAAGCCCTCAATAAAGGTAAGCCGTTTCCACACCAATCGGCTTGAGATGTGCTTCGACGTCATCCAAAGTGGAACCTCGTTCCACAAATGGATGATTTTGTTGAGCCGCAAAGAAAGCGGTCCAAAACTTCCGAATCTAACACGATCGAAAAACCGTGTTCTGATGCGGCATTTTTAGGTGTTGACATTGACGAAGATGACGAGGGCGACGCGGATCTTCAGCAGCTTGAACGACCACGCCGCAAGGGGAAAAAACCAGCATCAGCATCAGTCGACCCAGAGATGCAATCAAAATTCGAAAGGATTTCATCATGTCACGAGAAAGATCTTGAAGATAAAAGACGTCACTGAGCACGGCTTGAAGAATTAAAAAAATCAAAACAAGAAAAAGAATTGGAGTTGAAAGAGAAAAGATATAATGCGTACATTGCGGCACTGAATCAACAATAACACGATCGTGACTTGAAATTTTTCATTCGGCCACACGACAATCTGCAAGGTGCTGCTTTGGAAACCGCATTGGCCCACAAAAAAAGCATTGCGGAGCGTTGGGGATGTCGACTATAGTTTCGTAATTTTTTAGTTATGTAATTTTTTTAGATTATGTACTTTTTTTAATTTTTAGTTTCGTAAGTTTTTATTTTTTAGTTTCGTAAGTATTTATTTTTTAGTTTCGTAAGTTTTATTTTTTAGTTTCGTAATTTTATTATGTAAACTTTTAAATATTTATGAAACTAATTATTTTATATTTAATAATTGTTTTCTTAATTAAAATTTTAAAAAAATTAAGAAAGATGGAAAGGTTAAGAAAGGTGGGTATTTTCTAGTTAGAAAGGTGGGGAAAGGTGGAGAGAGAATAGCTGATGTGGCGCTGACGTGTACAGAAAGATGGGTTTGGGATAGATGGATACTCCCACCACTCTAATAACTGAAATGAAAAAATAACTAGTTTTAGTTAACAAAACACAACCTTGTATTCTTAATTTAGTTTTCTACTTGTATTTCTCTTTTTCTCTTGCCTTACATCTCTACATGACTATATCTTTATCCGTTTCTGAAAGCACCCGAGAAGTGTCCCATCACCATAAATATATATATTTTTTAAATTTCTTTCAATTGCATATCATCTTTTTTACTGATATTATAATGCGCCAGAACATTTTACTTCAACTAGAGTGGGTTAGTTTGTTAGGATGTCATCTAAAGTTTTATTATTATTATTACTAGTTTATTACCCGCGTATTACGCAGATATTTTTAATATATATAGAATATAATAAACTAAAATGTAAAAATATAAATATTATTTTCAAACAAATATATATAATAATGATATTATTATTTATTATGACCTATTAATTTTGTATAATTCTACACACACATGATTAGTAATTATTTTTTAAAATATTTTAAACTTTTATTATATTATATTATAAGCAATAAGTTATTAGCATATTAGATTTTATTAGATTTTATTTGATTTGATTTGAATTTAAAAGTAGATTATATTAGATATGGATAGATATAGGTTAAATTTATTAAATACTTTTTAAAACTATAAATGTCACGTGTCGATTCATGGCGACGACACGTGGCTTCATGAGAGTTGAGTATAGTTACTCTTTTAATAGTATAGATAGATTATTACTAGTTTATTACCCGAATATTATGCAGATATTTTTAATATAAATAAAATATAATAAATAAAAAGATAAAGATATAAATATTATTTTTAAAAATATATATATATAAGATGATATTATTATTTATTATGACCTATTAATTTTGTATATTCTAAATACATATGAAGAGTAATTATTTTTTTTATATATTTTTTAAACTTTTATTATATTATCTTATAATTAACAAGTTAGTAGATTATTAGATTTTGTTAGATTTGAATTTAAAAGTGGATTATATTAGATTTGGATAGATTTAATTAATAAGTTAGTAGAGTATTAGATTTTGTTTGATTTGATTTGAATTTAAAAGTAGTTTATATTAGATTTTGATAGATTTGACTTAAATTTCTTTATTACTTTAAAATCTATAAATGTCATGTGTCGATTCATGGTGACGACACGTGGTTTCACCAGAAATGAGTATAGTTAATCTTTTAATAGTATAGATTATTATTATTATTATTATCAAACACTAAAATATAGTTTTGTATTATTGGAAATTTTATAAAGTGATAAAGTTTAGTAATATAGTTTATAAATCATGTAAGTTCGTCTATTATGACTGTTTACAGAGATATATATACAACAGTCTTTTTTAAACATTTTTCTATGTGTTATTTGAACCAACGTGATTTTGTTTTTTATTTTATTTTAATTTAATGTATGAAAATAATAGTTATAAACTTTTTTTGAACGGCAAACTATCTTAACCACCTAAATTTCAATTTGCTTACAACGAGAGTCGGATCCGTGACTTCTCAGTTACATAACACGTTGATACCGGTAACAAAAACATAAGAAAATGATGGAAAATGAAAAGAAAAATGATGGAAAATGGAAAAAAGAAGGGAGGGGTGTTATGGTCAATATAACAAAGAAACACATGTGTGTAACGGCTATATTGGGATTGGCGTTGGCCGCCGCACTGTAAAAGCAACACCAGCACCAGCACCCTCTAAAACTCGCTACCTGAGAAGGAGAGCACTTCATCGGTTTCAGATCTGCTGCTGCCGCCATGAACATCTTCAAGAAGAAGACTTCACCTAAAGGTACGTACTCTCTCTTCCTTTTCTTTTGTTGCATTATTTATCTTCTTTCTGTTTAGGTTTTTTTTTTTTTTTTTTTTTCAATTTTGGAAAGTTCCTCAAATTTTCCTGTTTTAGCTCTATCCGTACCCTAATCGCACTCTTAACTCCTTAAAATCCGTGAAGACGAAGTGTGCATATCATATTTATGCAAATGCACCATCTGGTCTTAGATTTTGTCGCATGATTTGATTCCTCTTTCGATTTTTGGAAACTTCCCCAATTCTACTATCTCTTCATTCATTTTGCTGCATAATTTATGTAGCTCTTGTCTAGTCCCCCAAATTCTCTTGCCTCGTTTTACTCCCTCCGTACCCTCATTATTGCCTTAGCTAATCCAAATTGGTGAAGGGTTACTACTGATGTTACTGTTATTGTGAGTGGTAAGATATTTCCCAAATGTACTGTCTTCATTGATTTTGTTCATGTTGTTACATCATTTGTTTAATTTTTTTTTCTGTGTAGTTTCTCTTTTCAAGTTTTATCAAAATTTCATTTGTTTTGCTTTGTTATACTCCTTGTGCACTCTTATTAGATATTTCAGTCATAAATCTTCAAATTTTGTGAAGATTAAGTAATATGTTACTATTATTGTGAGTGGTATGCATGATTTCTGTACTTTTTAGACAAATGATATGCTTTTTGGGGAACTTTTCCCCCTCATTTTGAAATTGAATCGAATTGCGGGATGATAGAATATGATGGTGTGTAGAAGCTTTCCAAATTTTTATGCAAGTATGTAACTATCTGTATTGTTCTTCAGAGGATGACAATTCAATTAAAAAAAAGGTTTTAAGCTACATTCACCTAACTGTTGATTCGGGTCACAAAGATTCTTATCTAAGGTCAAGCAAAAGTTTGAGTTTTCATAAATGGAATGGAGGGACCGAGGGAGTATGTCTTTTGATTTTTATCTGTTTCATAATGAATTTCTTCTTTTTATATGTTAACTCACAGATGCACTGAGGACGAGCAAAAGAGAAATGGCTGTGGCTACGCGGGGTAAAGTTCATTTCTTCTTATAGTTTGTATTGGAAAAAAGTATAAGCCTTTATGTTTTACAAAGGTTTTTTGGAACTTTTTTATATTTTGTCATATCCTGACTTCTGTCAGTAACATAATGTGTCTTACCTTTTTATCTCTTGCTTATATTACCTATCCAAGTGCACTCTAGGAGGATTACATATGATACAATCATACAACCACATAGCAAACGTCGTTTATTTTTATGCCAATCTGTCTTCTAACCATTATGCTTCTATCAGAACCATCGGTTATCATGATACTCCTCTTAGTTCTCAAGTCCTTAGCTTATCCTTGATGATGGGTATATATCATGCAATAGGACATGTTTGCTCTTCAGGTATATTACCATTTTTGGGGATGGTTTTGTATGGTGCAATTGGTAGCTAAAGTCTCACATGTATGATTGTATGTTGATGATTATGAGAATACATCTAATCGAGTGGCTTTCTTATCCAAGATGTTGGTTTATTAGAAAATTTTCACATTTAAGTCGAATGACACTTGGGATTTTATTGATGTTTATGGGAATAATTTTGTTTGGTGTAAGAATGTAGCTCTTGATGGATCTCTCATTTGTCTGAAGGTGGAGTTAGTAGTTGAAGTTTGAGTTGGACATTGATGATTAAGACTTAAGAGAAGAAATTTAATCGAGTGACTAAGATGAAATTGCTACAAATCGTGATTATTCATGCAATGGCTCTATATCAAGAACATGTATCTTAATGTTGTTTGTGATGAGGAGATGTAACTAGGTTAACATCCTAGTTATTGGTTTAGGAGCACGTGTGTTAATGTTGTTCACTATCTCATTTTGATTATTGTATCTTACACACTTTTCTAAAATTATATTTTCAAATGTATGTTTCATTTCCTAATCACGCTTGGTATGGTGCAATCGCAGGTATTGAACGTGAAATCGCATCCTTACAAATGGAGGTGTATATTGGTTGAATTTATGCTATAGTACATTGATTTTCTTCTTCTTCATTAAGTTCACCCATGAATTTGATTTTCAGGAGAAGAAATTAGTGGCGGAGATTAAGAAAACTGCTAAAATTGGGAACGAGGTTGGTGCATTCTCTAGTTTTTGAAATATTGATCATGTATATGTGCACATTCATATATTTGTACAAAGGATAGACGGATGGTTTTCAATCTGTGCATAGTCATGATTTTGATCAACTTTAGTACGATGAATTCATGATGTTTCCAAAATTCTCGAGGTTGTTGCATCATTTACAATTATGATTTCATGATACCGTTAATATGATCATATAACAAGATTTTCTAGTAAATAGCATGTTCAATCGATTGTGGAACTTCTTCCTGGTTGAATGGTAAAATGGGGTGCTACAAGATGAGATGATACCGTCAAAATGGAGTTCACAAGGATAACTGTGTTTATTACTATTATTTTTTTAATGTATTGGTTAAATCAGGCTGCCACCAAAATATTAGCTCGCCAGCTTGTTCGCCTTCGACAACAGATAACAAATTTGCAGGGGAGCCGTGCACAGATCAGGGGTGTAGCAACTCATACACAGGTAATTTTTTTTTTTTGAAAGGCATCATCATACACAAGTATTTAAATATACAAAATCATACATAAATGTTTGAGGGTATTTGCCATAAATCCATAATGATCACCAGTATCACCACTGTCCTAGCTATAGCTTAAAAAAACTCAGTATAGGTTATGATTTACACAACTTCATCTCAATTTACTATGATACCCATTCTTTATCAATTCCATGTTTGATTTTCAACAGTCATGTAAACAATAACCCCATGGCTTTACATGCTTCCTGGATTTAGCCTCTTATGTTTTCTTTGGCAGGCTCTGTATGCCAACACTTCGATATCGACTGGAATGAAAGGTGCAACAAAAGCAATGGTTGCCATGAACAAGGTACAAATAGAAGCTCAGCACTTCAGATGTAACACAAGAACGCAGCCTTATATTTGGTTCCCTTGCAATTCTATAGTGTATTGTTTGAGTATTTTTTACATGCTTTATGTGGCAAAATGGGCAGGTAGGGCTGTTTCGATGGGTCAAAATGAGCTGGATTGTGTTGACATGCCACAACCTAATTTTCCTTCCATTTTCTTAATTTCATAAATAATTAACATGTTGTTTAGAATAAAGTAATTTACTTTGGGAAACTATTAAACTCTGTGATCTGTTTGACTAATTTCTGTTTTAGTTGAATTTTTTCTAATATTGCCCTCAAAATAATGACCCAACTTGATCCACCCAATAATGTAACCAAGCTGGTATGACTGTAGGAGTCATAGAACCTCTTGTGATATGCATGCACATACAATGACTTTTCTCCTTTGAATCATGTACATTTGAAAAGATGTACTCTACACTAGGGGTGTAAACGAGCCGAGCCGAGCCCGAGCCCGTTTATACCTCGAGCTCGGCTCGTTTAAAAGTATTAGGCTCGAGCTCGGCTCGTTTCGAGCTTCGTATGTAAAGGTCAAGCTCGGCTCGTGAATAATTTTACAAGCTTGAGCTCGACTCGGGCTCGACTCGTTTATTATATATTTTAGTTTTTTAGTTAATTTTTAAATAATCTTTTAATATAATATATATAACTTGTTATTTTAATATATTATATTTATTTAATCCATATATTATATATTTATTAATTTTAAAAATATATTTATATATAGGCTCGTTTAAGCTCGTTTATGCTCGCGAGCTCGATATGTGAAGCTCGGGCTCGAGCTTGTTTATTAAACGAGCTCGAATTTAGGCTCGAGCTCGGCTCGGGCTCGTTTAATTCGAGCTTTTTTCGAGCTTTTAGCGAGTCGAGCTCGAGTAGCTCACGAGTAGCTCGGCTACTCTACACTGGCATATCGGTGTCTAAAAATGATCCGTAATTTTCTTTTCAGGAAATGGCACCTGCAAAACAAGTTAAAGTGATCAAAGAATTCCAGAAGCAGTCAGCTCAGCTGGATATGACGGTAAATTTCATCTTGTTTCTAATTATATTCACGATCCTTCACCAAGTAGGCATAATCGTGGATTGTCATATGAGTGGGTAAATAACTTCTTATTGGTGATTTGTCGCTAGATTGAGATGATGTCTGAGTCCATTGATGAAACTTTAGACAAAGATGAGGCTGAAGAGGAAACAGAGGAACTTACAAACCAGGTACCGAAAAATGCAACTGTGTTTCAATGCGTTTGTTTTTGGCATCTTTGTATAAAATCTAATAATCATGTGTCTGTTTCAATGCACTTGTTTTTGGCATATTTGTAGGTGCTTGACGAGATTGGTGTAGGCATCGCATCACAGGTTGGTTTCTATGCACGATTTTATTTTACTCTTAGAAATCGAGACTCTGCCTTGTAAGAACTTGTAACGTATTCCATTGTAAGAACTTGTAATGTATTCAATTGTGATCGGAAGGTCATGAAGAATCACAAATGTATTATTAGTATTTTTTTATGGGTTGGGGTGGAGGGGGGGAGTGTCAAGACAACTTTCTAATAATTTTTGTTGTTCTACAGTTATCTTCGGCACCAAAAGGTAGAATCGGACCCAAGAAGGTTGACACCGCTGCCCCAAGGTAATGCAATACCCTTGGTAGTTATAATGGAAGTTTTTAACACATCCAACCATTTTACTTGATACTTATTTTTTACATAACCAACATGCTGATATACTTGGTTGACTTGACTTTGCAATTGACTAAATCCTGAATGAAGTTTGAAGAAAACAACTATAGGAACATTATAGTTTAAACAAAGTTAATGATAAAAAAAGGAAAATTATGCAAAAAGACAACCGTATTTTTTATTACTAAAGTCTGTCCTCAAAAGTGCGTCGGATTTTTTTTTTTTTTTTGCATAATTTTTCCCAAAAGATTTACGCTCTAGTTGTATTGTGACCCTTCATTCCTACATCGTACTTGTAAAAATGCACAAAAAGACTTGAGTTGCAAGAAAACAACGGATTAAAACTACATTGACTGAAAAATTGATGGACTTGACACACTTCTTTAAAATGCTGATAACAATGCTCTCAATTGTTTGTTGTGGCTTCGTTTTTACTTGGTTTCTACTGAATATGGGTCTGTATCGAACGCAAGCTTTAAAGCTATTGACGACTTTGGATGCACCACTTTTTAAAGGAAATTCTTGCAAAATCAAACACATGTAATTTTTTTTGTTATGGATTTTGCAGTTCTGCAGTCTCAAACGATGTTGATGATCTTGAAAAGAGACTTGCCTCTCTTCGACGCATATGATCTGGGAAAAATTGGATACCCAGAAGTCTAGTTTCTTTGTATAGGTATCTTGTATCGTATCTTTATACTATTATATTATACATAACGAACATCAGAATTCTTTGTTTCTTAAGACTCTCTATGTCAGAATTAAGAATGTGTTTGTGTATACTTAAAGATCTTTTTAAATTTGAAGCAGTCCTAACTCATTATAATGATTTCATTAAGAGGCAAAGTATTAACCCCTTATAAGAAGCATAAAAAAAAAAATTTTCATTAGGACTAAACTTTTAACCACTAAAATATCATTAGAACCCAACTGTGGATTAATTTCATTAAGTAAAATAAATAATTAATTGTGGTTTTATTATGTTATTTCTACTTTCAACGTTTAATCTAAGATGTGTATAGCTTAAAGCGTTTTCGGCTACACAAATTTCTACTATAGTTATTCATATAAAGACTTGCATCATCAAATAAGAACATATTTTTTTGGGTACCATTTAAGTAATTAGACTTTCAAAACCCATCATAAATGAGTTATTATGGATTTTTAATGACAAACTAACACTTTATATTTTAGGTCATGTTTTTATTCACGTAATGGAATTTGAATGAATTGAAATATAAAATAGTATTAGAGTGTTTGGTAATGTGTTGTTTGATATTTGGCTGGTGATGTTTGTTATAAAATGTTGGAATCTAAAGTGCTATGCAAATAACAAGTATTGATAACTTTATGGAAAAAAATAACATGGAGGGACGAAAACGCAAAAAACATGTTGTTTTTTTCATAATAAACCCAATCTTTTTCTTTGTTTATTGTCCAACTCCATTAGATGATGAATAGTTAAAAATCACGAAATACAATAAAATTACAAATTTCTAATAAGTTGAAATGTATATGGATATATTTGAATTCACATAGGTTGTGTTCGGTATGGTAGAATTAAAAAATAATAATAATAATAATAATAAACAAGACTTCCGTTTTCTTTTCATGTTCTTGATTCTATCTATTTTGGTGATGAAATTCTTAATTCCTTTCCATTAAGAATCAACATGTTATAAAAGAAAAAAAAGCTTACGAATATCATGTGATTTCATTTATGTTGAACCAAACGCATCCTTAGTATCAAGTAGATATGGATATGGATCTCACATACGAATATTCGTCATGAAGCGAATACCGATATTCTACATACTAATCGGACTTGTATATGAAATAAGTTCATCCAAACTATTTACATCTCCTTACTGCATTCCCTTCCATAATGCATTCTAATTTCTTCACCACCTGCATCCCATTTCAATTTGTTAGTGTGTTTATATAGTTACCTTAATTGACTTGATTTGGAAAGTATGCTACCTTGATTAGAAAAAAAAAATTAGTATGTTACCCAAATTGAAAATAATATGACAGTAGGTTACCTATTAACGCAATTAACCCTTATATAAACTACAAATAGTGTTACAAGGATATGTGAATCGTGCTTAAGAAGGATCATGATAAAAATAATCAAGCAAGTGAGCATCAGGATAGTTGGTCTACCTCTTGAAAGCATGTTGTTAATATAAGTCCTTATCGTTGTTTGTTTTCAATATCGACTTAAGATAATCAATCAATTAGTAGCTATTTAATTATCGAAAACTTACATGTCTCATGGTGTATCTCTCGGAAGGGTCTTGCTTGAGACAACCTTCTACTAGTTTTACCATGTGATAAAGTTGGAAGACATGGACATCTTGAGAATCAACGATCCTTTCATCGATTAGATCCGGATAGTTCTTGTCTTCAAGAAGTGGTCTTGCCTGCAAGAAAGTGATAGAACCCGATATAAGAACTCTTACCAAAACGATAGAAAGTTGCACAAAATATCTTAATTTAGGCAGTCGAGTTCATAATCTGATTATGAATTTATAACATATACACAAAAACATTATCAATTAATGGTTTATTTACAATAAAAAAAATGTAGACAATGTTATACGCGATTTACTCTTTAACATTGGCCGTGGGACCGGTTGGTGGGGCCCCCAGAGGGTGGGTTATCCTTTTTTTTATACTTTTTTTTTTCATTTTAAAGTAACAAACCGTTTTACCCTAGAAAAAGGGACTGAATTTAAAAAAAAATCTATTCAAGGTAACAGACTTTGTATTTTGTCTAGTAACAAATTTTCAAACCCTTCTTGTTTAAGATAATCAACTTTCAGTGTTTCTTAGTGGTTAGTACCAAAAGATCATTTCCACATCTACATCAAATTTACTATCGGTTGCCCGCAATAGAAAGATATAAACGGTTATTATCTTAAATTGACAATTTAAAGTTGGTTAAAGTTGATTAGTTTTTATGTGATTAACCCTTAATTTTAAAATATAGATATTTGTAGGATCAAAGTTGGGTAGGTTTGCACAGTAAAAGAAACATGTTATCAATAAATTTCTGTTTTTCTACTTTAGGAAACACACTTACAAAATCAATGCATATAAACTATAAAGTTTATACTATGTGAAAGATTATGTTGCTTCAGATAGAAATTTGTTTATTTTTTTATATAAATAGACTAACTATATCCTTAATTTATTTGATTATAAACTTATGGATTTGATGCTAAATTATCGATCGACTTACCCATTCTACTAGTGTTTTTCCCTCAAATTTCTTCTCTTTTGTCTTGTATCCTGTGATCAGTTGTAACAAAACGACGCCAAAGGAGTAAACATCTGTCTTGTTTGACACTCGTCCACATTCTGCATATTCGGGTGCTACGTATCCGAGGGTCCCAACCACGCCAGTCTCATCCGTATCATCACCACTCCCCGTTCTTGCTAGACCAAAGTCACCTAGCTGATGTACATCCAAAATAAGTTAGATCTGTTTGATAATAACATATTGAGCTGAATCTTAAAAATCCGGTCAGCCCACCTAAAATAAATATTGTTTGATAACAACTTATTTAAATCAGAAATAATCTCGGTCGGCCCATTTAATAAGTCAATAGGAGCTGTGTGTTCCCCAATCAGCCCACTCTCTTTTCCTTTTGCCCATAATAAACCTACGCGCCCCTTAGTGTTCGGTCAGCCCATTCAAACAACACTTTTTTTTCCGGACAATCAACTTATTCCAAACAGACAACTTAATCCAGACAGAACTTAACGAGAAAAGTAAACAAAAGGCCCCTAGTCACTCTTGAAATTTACATTTAGTTAGTGGATGTTTGTTTTCGAGTTTTTCAAAAGTGTTCTCTCTCTCTCTCTTCTAGTCTATTTTAGAAAAGCATCAAACCACATGCTTTTTTAAAGTGTTTTTGCTCGTTTAATTTCGCGAAAAGACAAGGTTAATTAGCTTGTGAGATGTTGTCGAGGTTTTGAAAGTTACCAGCGAGTCATAGTCATGTGTTACGAGAATGTTGTTCGGCCTCATGTCTCTATGTATGATGTTTATTCTGTGAAGATAATCTAACCCTCTCGCAGCCCCGAGTGCGATTTTTATTCTCTTGTCCCATGTTAATGAATGCTCTGCACATTTGTAAACACTTATCAGCACTATGAATACATATTCAGTTATTGCTAGCAAATTGCATGTAATACCAACGTACTTTTGATCTTTTTCTATTTCTGGAAACATACTTACAAAATTAATATAATCAAATAATAAATCTGGTTATCAAACAAGGACCATACGAAAAGCCAAATTCACTTATTTGATCGTAATCTTGTAACATAGACCCTTAAACGTTGATGTTGGACTTACTTAGAAGAAACCAAAAAAAGAAATTGGCCGAAACACTAAAGGGGTGGCAATCTTGACCCAACGGGCCAAACAGGCCGAATAGTTAATTGGACCCATTGTAAAAAACTAAGATATAACATGATTTTTTTTTAAAATGAAAATTTATAAAACGGCGTATTAAAAAAATTGTTCTGTAAAAAATTTCAAAATTATGTAAATTTTATGACTTTTGGTCGTCAACCCGTTTGCTTAAATGGGCTCAAATTGCCATCCCGGGCCGAAAGTATGTTCCTTTTATAGATTTTCCGGCTTACTTGACAAGTGTTGATCCAATGAACCATTGCAGACGAACTCGTATACGAGCAGCCTATGTGTTCCTTCTGAACATGATCCTAACAACATGACCAAATTCGGGTGTCTAGCTTTGCTCAATACATTAACTTCAGACTTAAACTCTTTCTCGCCTTGAAAACTCGCATCTTTATGTTGTTTTACAGCAACTTTTAACCCGCATTTGAGTTTTCCTTCGTACACAGAACCGAACCCACCCTCAGATAAGAAGTTTTCTGAAGAGAAACAGTCAGTAGCTTCGTAGAGCTCGGCGTAAGTGAAATCTATCTTTAACTGGATACTGGGACGCTCGTTCCCACAAACCGAACAAACTGAATATTCGAGTTCCTCTAATTCTTCTTGATCTTCACACCACCTTTCTACCAATGTATCATCATCACTTGTGCTAGGATGCTTCTTCTGCTTCTGCTTCTCGTGTTCATCGTATGCGCGACTTGAATAACTAAACTCTTCGACTTCCAACTGATCTTTACGCAGAATAGAGTTTTGGGGGGGTTCGTTTCCAGCGTCGTTTTTGTCTTGCTCGGTGGGAAAGTTTCTTGCATCTGTAGAGCTTGAAAGTTGAAAACTTCTGAAGCTTGAGCTTGAAAATGGAGATGTAGATGTGGGAGAGGATGAAACTTGTGGCTTATCCCATAATGGTGCACCAAGATTGCCACTTTCTGGTAATTTAAGTAAGTTGATTGCCTTTTGAGTACTTGCATTTTCTGTAGAAAAAAGATGGCAAAAAGGTTTTTGAATCATATAAATAGTGGTATACAAGTATGTAGGGACGAGCATTTGGACAAAAAAAACCGGCTCGGACCAAACCGTTATTAATGAAATTGGTCCGGTTTTGGTTTCTTTAAAATCATTATTTTCGGTTTTCCGGGTTCAGTCCACCGGTTTTCGGTTTTTAACCCGGCCCAAACCGAAATTTAAAGTTTATGTTATATTGTTATTTTTTATTGTCCATAAAGAAACAAATTTTCTAAATGTTATTTCTAAATCATATAAAAAGTATATGTAATAGTTATTGAGCTCTTTCGTATATATATATAATCATGTAAAAGTAAATATTTTTTTATAGAGATAAAACATAGAGAACTTAACATAAGTAAGGTGTGTTTGATAATTTATTTTGTTCAAAGAAAATGTGTTAAACTTGATAATTTCACAAAGAGAAATAGTTGAGGAAGAAAGATAAACAAAACATTAAAACATTTATAAACTTGTACCGGTTCCAGCCGGTCCAAGAACCAAAAAACCAGACCGGACCAAACCCATATTACAAACATTGGGCCGGTTTTCGGTTTTCTTATTTCCTAATTTTGGTTTTCGATTTTTTTCGGCCCGGGCCGGTTTGGTCCAAATGCACATCCCTACAAACAAGTATGAATCCTTCAAGTGATAACCGAAAGACCAGATTTTTTCGATTCCAACTCTTTGGGGAACGAATTATTTAATTACTCACTCTTTGGGGACAGTCCTTGCTTCGACATTACGGGTATCATCTCACCATACGAAACATTATGGCCATTGCTTGTAGTCCGTTTCCCTGATTGCGGTTTCTTGTTCTCGTTCGTTATTGGTTCTCTCAGTTTTTCGATTGTGTTATCTTGCTTCATTCTCAATATCCCGCAAGTAAGCTTCTCCATAAAGTATTTTCGATCTTTTTTCATCTGCCTGAACGAAAATAACAAGACTAATATACAGCAGTTCTGTAGGTGCTAACAGATGATTAACGAAAAAAAATTAACAATTTACTACAAGAAAAATATTGTTAGTGACACACAGGAAATTTTGTCACTAGAAATAAAAAATGCATAAAATACGAGATATTTTTATCTACAAATGAAAAAGGAGAGTAAATGTGAGTTGTAACATTATGCGTACACTACAATTTATGTAAAATGACTATCATACCCTTACTAGGCATGGCAAAAAAACCCAACCCCGACGGGGAACCCGTAACTCGACCCCGATTTGACCGGGGATGGGGATGGGGACGGGGAATCCCCGATTTAAAATAATGGGGATGGGGCGGGGATGGGAGACACTTTAATCCCCGACCCCGAACCCGACCCCGGTTATAAATTATGTTTTAATATAAATTATTATATATATTTAACTTTACAATGTAAATTATTCATTACATTTTATATAATATATTAAATATCATTGTATATGACTTTTCTATAGTTTAAAATACTATTGTTATTTTTCATTTCATTGGTTTTATAAATGTTTTGCATCCATTTCTTTGTTTTAGTTTTATCACAAATTATAGGTTATATATGTAGATACCTCAAATATGTTTGAATTAATTTTTTTTTAATGTTATTTACATATATTTTATACTAAATTACTATTTATAGTTTAAATTTAAATAATCTTTAGGAGCTTGAAAAACCCGATTCCCCGACGGGGATCCCCGATCCCCGATTGGGACGGGGATGGGAATAGGAACTCAATCCCCGACGGGGATGGGGGAGAGGATTATGAAGCGGGGATGGGGACGGGAACTGAGATCCCCGCCCCGCCCCGCCCCATTGCCATCCCTAACCCTTACTAACATTTCTATCATTTTTACATTTTATCTCCTCCAAACGATAGTATAGTTCATCTTATATGAATTTGTTATGTATAACAAATTTTTGTTACACACAAATCACCTCCCTTATAAAAACAAATAGGGTTAAGGTCTTACAATAGCAACCTACTTTTGAAAATGTATCGATATGGTACGTCTCTTTTTTAATTGTCTTTATGGTATGTGTCCTTCATTTTTCTGTATTGATATGGTCATTCTACATAATAGAGCCCGGTTTTTACATACGAAACATGGTTCTAATGGTATGAAAAACAGGGGTCTATTACTAATATGGTCATATCCGTATGAAAAATTAAAGTACATGTATCATGTCCACATTTAAAAAAGTAGACGTACCATATTGATAGATTTTCAAAAGTAGTTTACTATTGTATGGCTTTACCCCAAACAAATATCACTTAAAACAAAGATATAGTGACACTTCCAAATGTGTCACCAAAACCTTGTCACTGAATAACATTTTTCTTATATCGAATAGTGAAAACTCTAAAAAATATCATCGGCGATTTACTTTAACATACCTATCCAGTACCACCCATGTCACCTTTGAACTTTTGGCAGCTTTTGCAGCGACGGTCTTCGGTGAAGATCCAACTTGCACATCTATCTGAAACATTATCTGAATATATAACTTTCAGTTCAACATTAGCTTGAATCGTGGGCGAAAACTAAAAAAAATGGGACTTGTTTAAACAGGAAATCGGGTAACAATATCCAAATTAACCTTATTCCTTGCACAAATTGTGGACAATTGTTTCACTTCTTCCCTTTCAAGATACTCCTTTCTTTGTCGTTCATCGTCCTTAATTTTAACATTTGATCCACTTCCTTCGATCATGCTCTTGATTTTTACTGCATCATAAACACGTGTGTGTGTGTATGCATGATTAATTATAACTTGATGTTTTCGTTTTTTGAAATCTTTATGTTTGTTGTTATGATGAAAATCGGAGGTTATACGCACGAGGACTAGGAAGTTGGTGAATGACTCCAAGGAGGGTGAGCTCGTCGCCTGATTTAACGGGTAAGGTCTCGAAGGCCGATATGATTGCGCTCAAACCATCGTTCGATGACGACGCATCATGAATCACCATCAGTTTTTGTGCTCCTGTGGACATGATCAATGTTCTTCTTCTGTTTTTGGCCCCAATTGTCAGCAATCTAAACTTGTGTTTCTTATCATTCTGTTGTACCCTTTATCATAAAAAGATAAAAATTCAATGTCTAATTAGATAGGAAAACCTATATGCATCGGAAAACCAGTGAACCACTTTATAGCCATTGGATCAGGTGATGCATCACGCAGAAAGTCGATGCATCACGCGGGAATTTGATGCATCACGCTGGAATTTGGTGCATCGTGTGGGAATTGTGATGCATTTGTGGTGGTGCATGGAGGTTTTCCAATGCATGTTGGTTTTCCATTGAACCCAATATATATATATATATATATATATATATATATATATATATATATATATATATATATGAACAATTCTGGACTATTCAAATAAAGAACCTCATGGTTCTAAGCATTCGATCCGTCAATATTTTGTGATGGCTTTTAGTTTTTTTCCGTGACTTTATCGCTCAAAACCAATATAGGAAATGAGACGAATCAGTACCTTAGGTGGCGTTTGGTTGACGGAATGTAATTCGAAGGAATTGGAATTGGAATGTTAGTTATTAACATGGTTGATGGTGATGGTAGAAGATAGTTTTTAGTATTAGTTAGGGATATAAGTTGGAATAGGTTGAAATTTAAATCATGTGTGAGTTGGGAGGAATGTCAAATTCTTATAAACAGAGAAATTTGATGGAAAACACATAAAGTTTAACCAATGTCTTAGTTATCAAAAACTCTAAACAAACTAAATTTAAATTATAATTCCATCGAAATCCATTTCACGAACCAAACGTACGCCACCTTAGATCATAAAGTTAACTGAATTGGGATCATTAGTTAACATTTTTAGAAAAAAAAAGAAACAAGAAAAGGGATAGTAGTTATAGTGCTCACTATATATTGCACCACGTAAGTCGTAGTTGTCGTTATAGCTAGAGTCGGCGTAGGAATACGATGATGATGATGATGCAGCTAGTTTGAGTTCTTTCAGGCTTAATTACAAGTTTCTTTCATTGTGAGGAACAAAGAAAAACTTGTGTTTTTAAGTTGCATCTTGTCTTGTTTTTTTCGGTTAAACAGCTGTTAATTTCGAAGCGAAAACGAAATGTTTGATGATAACAAAGTTTTTTGTTCAAAGAGATAAGCCTCTAACTTGTCTTATGTATGTGTACAAGGGATAACCGGATGTGATAAGTAGGACGTTATACGTAACAATGTAACGAGCATCACTTGTCAAAATCATGGGTTTTTCGATATCGAAACTTTATCTTTTCTAGGAGATAATCATCGATCAACGTACATAGATCAAGAGTAGAAATCGTATCGAGATGGGAAGGTTGGACGGATCGGAAATGGTTGAAAACATGTTTATCAGATGATGTAATCTTTAAAGTAAAACTACTATCGTTTTACTTTCTGAAAAAAGAATGCTAGAATATAAAATGGGTTCGATTATAACGAAGAGAAGGAGAATATCGAAGTCTGAAAAAAAAAAAAGTGTAAAAAACATCGATTTGGTAGTATTTTTATAGATTCTAATTTGTCTCATGTTTATGGGTGTCGTCATTTGATTCTTTTGTAAGTACAAGGTTATATATATAATTGAAACCAACTTCGTTGCCAAATGGTTTTGTAATACACCACAAAACACATTGTTGGTTATTTGTCACCAATATAATTTAAGTGTAACGAGATAAACTTGTTAACCAAAATAATCTTAATAAATATTGCACAAGTTAGGATGATGCGGAGTGCACACTTGTTCAAGATTATTTAAGATTAATTACCGGGTAGCGGGGTTCACGGGCAGCAGCACTTGGTGGCAGGGTCCAAGGGGCAGCAGCCCCTGGCTGGGGTCGAGCTTATTCTGACCCCGATTTTTGACCCATTTTTGAAATCCCGTTATTTTGGCGGTTGCAATGGCTATTTTGGCGGTTCCGCCAAATAAATTCGCGCGGTTTTTGGTCAGAAAAGACGCGGTACAGAAAATCATAAGAATTCACATAATCTCTGTTCGATTTTTGAGTTTTATCCGATTGAGATTTCAAGAGTACCATCGAAATACTTCAATCTGAAAGTGATTATCATGACACTCAGATTTCCAAGTATTTCAAACCCTCCGAATTCTAACACACATGTGCCAAACAAACCATCCTTCTTGATCCTGTTTTAGCCTTTTAGGTGGAAAACAAGTGGCCCAGGAATTCAAGTCTCTGAGAATCGAAGAATCTTGATTCTGGAACCATCTGAGATTAACTTAGAAATCAAAACACCAATGTTTTGTTTTGGGGTTCCATCTGAGGTCATGTTTAAAACCGAATCTAATAGACTCGATTTGACAAATGATCTTTGGTTTGGTAAGAAGAAACTTGTATGCAATTCAATCAATAACTTTTGTTGTTTAGTTTGGTGAATTTCAAAAAAGAAAAAATCACAGGATTTTTATGATTTAGAGAATTTTTAAATCTTTCAAAAAGTCCGTGTGCCATCGAATTTCATAAAATCTCATCAAATCCAAATCATATGAAATTATTTGTAACCTAGGATGGTCAATTGCTAAAAATAGCAACTTTATGTTTTTTTTAGTATTTATGGAAACTTTATTTATTTTTTATCATTAGTAACATCAACTTCTATTTTATTGCCCATTTATAGCAAAAGTTGATGCTATTAATTATAAAAAATACAAAAAATGATGTTATTAGTGATAAAAAAATAAATATTGTTACTATAAATGAAAAAAACGAAAATTGTTACTATTTTTAGCAATTTACTCATCTAGTAAACCAAACAGTATCTTAAACTTGTATAAAATCAGCAACATGAAGATTTATGTAACTCATGGAACCCTTGAATCTTTATTTGAATAGTGACAAGTCAAATGTATAGCTACTGGTTTCATATAAAGGAAAAGACATAAATGCCCTTACCAAGATTTGTATTCCATACCAAAATGCTAGAGTCTTGAGAGATTGGGGTTCAGGGTTCTCTTTAAGCTAAATAGGAACAAACAAGGTTCATGCTGAAAGCAGAGTAACAACAAGAAACAGCACAGCAGCAAGCCCAAAACAGCACCCGACAATCACTGTGAAGGCCTGCGGTCGCAGATTGTTACGGATCGATCACACATAGGAGTAGAACGAAAACATTAGCTGGTTATTTGACCAAAACGAAAGGAATGAAATATTTGAAGTGCGATGAACCTTCGCTTGTGATTTGAATTTGAATTTGGCCATGAACCAAGATAAACCTTTATCAACTACGGGTGCAAGTGCTAAAGCCCTGCATCACAAGCAACTTTGTTCATATGGTTTCAGTCACTTTTATCATTTTCATTTTCTAGTACTAGCCATATGGTGCAATTTTTCTACCCATGAAGTTTAATACATTAACTATGGTCAATTAAAGGCAAACCAAGGCCAGCAAAGCAATAGGGACTTTTAAAGTGGTCATGGGATATTCAAATAATCAGCATTAGAAAATGACCTGTAACAAAACGGGTTGCAAGAGATTGTCTTATAGAGTATACTTAAGCATTTTGAAACTGTAAGGTTGCGTTTAGTTAATGAAAGCTAGTCATTTTCAATTTCAGTTTTCTAGTTATAGTTTTCAGGAAAAAAAAAACAAGGGTTTCTATAAAAAGTGAAAACTTGTTTAGATGATGAAGTTCTAATTTTAAGAAAAATAAGATGGATGATTATAAAATAAGAAAATTAGGATAGGTAATAAAAAAAGTAAGAGGGAGAAAGAGAGTATTATAAAGAAATACAGGATAAGTAATAAAAAAGTAAGAGAGAGAATATGAAAAGTGATATTTTGAAGTGAAATGAAAATTTATGAAATTGTTGTAAAATAAACAAGTTTTCAATTCTTTTGAAAATTGAGATGGAAATTTTCAGTATCTAAACACACCTTATAATCAGATAATCAGTTTGACAAATTCTGATCATTCAAATAATTATTAAGACCTGAAATCATATAATTAGATAATCAGCAGGTCCTAATCCAGGTATTCAATTTAACCTCCAAATAATCAGATAATCACAATCAAAATATGTTTACCCAAACACCAAAAGTTAATTACTCGCAACTTGAAATTGCAATAATCAGAGATACCCATGTTTAAAACGTACAACCAAACACCCCTATAGTTGGATAAGAAAAGACCAGCAAATCACAATTTTTTATATGGTCTCCGCAAATTTTCTGTTTGAATTCTGAGGTCAAAAGTGACGGTTGTTAGAGAACCAGACTATCCCTTGTTACTAAAGGAGTCCCATAGGCCATTAGAGAGAGAGAGAGAGAGAGAGAGAGAGAGAGAGAGAGAGAGAGAGAGAGAGAGATTAACATAAAAACAAGATGGAGATGGATATAGATATTTATAACATTACACAGCTCACCCTCCAGCTCTCACAAGTTTAGTTACTTGGCTTCCAGCCCAGACCATGGCCATCAATTTCACAAATCTGCACATTGTTGTTCAATTCAAATTCTCACCGCAATAGTTGTATTGATGATGACAATGAAGAATATTATGAAGACGAATAAACACCTTTTAACCGCTGTCCAATAACCCATTTTCCCTGGTGCTGGTGCAATGTAGAACCTAGAAATAAGCAAACATAGTTCATAGTGAGTGGACATGTGAAGAGCATTGAATCATTAAACACATAAACAAAGAGGGAGATGATTACATTGCAATATATTGCCAATCACCCGATTTGGATACTTTTAAATGGTTTGGATTAAAGATTTAACTTAAGGATGGGAAACTGAATGAAGAACATAAACTTTAATGGTTCAAACTACAATTACAGAGGAATCAACACTCGACGAGCATTACTTCCAAAATACTATTATCCTTCAGAACAGCCATCAACCATAATAATTGCAGCAATACACCCCATGAGCATGTAACAACATCATTATTTACCATTGTTTTGATATTTAACTGTGCGCAAGTACACCGTTATATGGTATATAAGTGCATTTGATGTGTTTTTGTTATAGTTTTGATGCAATTGAATATAATAAGCCTGGGACAGGAAAACAGAACAATAATGGAGAAACATATGTGTTTCACACATCTTAACTATGCTAAGTAATCTAATCATATCTTCATGTAACATCTTAATCCTTAATTAGATCAGGTTGGTTGTTTACGACTTACCATGCCACGAGAAACGCAGAAAGATAATAAGCGGTGTTCAGTAGCCCATAGGACAAGATCCCAGAAAGGCCGAATCTTCTAAGCTTTTTCAATATCCTGAGAAGTCCATCGAAAAGGATAATATCAATAGAGAAATCTAAAAGTACATGTTACAATACTATTTAGTATTTGTGCTCAAAAGGCAAATTGCAAAAATCGTTTGTTGTTTTTATTAATAATCACCACATGGCACATGGTCACTATTATGTAAACATCCCGTAATATATACATTTATCTTATAATATAGCAAGGGATGTATGATGTTTGTTTTACAACTCAATGAGGGTCAAATGTCAGGTTTAGCAATATCAGGCTTCAGGCAGAAACCAGACTGGACCAGAGCAAAACCGTGACAAAAACCAAAAGATGAAAAATAATGGAACCAGAAACCAAACGGATCTGAACCAGATAAAACTAAAATAACATACAATAGCCTGCACTATGGAGGAATAGTGATGAAAGTAGTTAGTACTCAGATGAAGAGGTTGATTTTCCTTGACTTTCATTGCTTTCCCCCAAACCTAAAACATAACATGTGGAACTCTCAGAAGCCATGCATTAGAAGTATTGTTTCGTATGTAGCATCACTATTGAGGATTCTTAATTCTATTAATCAGTACCTTCTTGCTTTATAGAGCTGCTAGCAGGATCAGATAATCTGTGAAGCTAACCTTGAAGTGAAGAGTTAATGTCAGCAATATCATAAAACTTTCAAGAACTGGGAAAATGGAGGGGTAGGCCTTCTGGCAAGTGTTCATTTCAAATGAAATGATAAATTCCCCCTCTATGTATGGCTTTCATCTACAAAGTGGACATAACTTACACTAAGCATGTACCATGAAGGTCGCTAATTATAATATGGCGATGAAACTTTTATCAGAATCAATGCAAGGCATGAAGAAGACAGAATCATACAATGATGGCAATAATTGAGAAGGATATTGAGTCGTCTGTGTAGCAGATACTACCATTCAGGAATTAATTCCTTGAGGTAGAGTGAAGAACTATAAGTTCATAACCAGAGTAATTAATTTGAAAGTGAACAATATTGGTTAGAAGCATTCAAAATCTAATATCCGGTAATTGATCTGCCTGAATTTCTCAGGCTATTTCAAGAATTTTTATTTTCTAAAGCCTTTCATTTGGTGACAAACTAGATAACTAGTGATGTTCTCTACATATGGCATAATGAGGTAATTATTTACTATGTTATAGTATTAATATATTAGAGAGATTTATGTGTATAAATGTCCTAACTGTAGGAATATGACTTTTTCTTATGTCATACCAACTTGTTGCAAGGTGGTGTTAGTTGCCTATTGGCAGGGGCAGTAGTAAAAGTCCATTCTCAAACACATGTGAAAGAAAAATAAACTGCAGAGATAAACATTCCTCGTTGGTTCCTCATGGAGAGCCAGTCTTTCCAAACTACAACAAATTGCATACTTCCTCTGTACATACTACATAATACTACAAAATCATCAACAACAAACAGTTTTTCAAACTATTTAGGTGTTGGTTAAATGAAAAAGTCGTAAAGAGGTGAAAATCAACATTTTTCCATCTTTATGATTTAACATGAATTATGAAGCAGTGTTTCTTTTACTTTCACATCAGGCCTCCTTAATGTTTTGCTGTTTGGATGTAGGAGCTGAGTTTACCCAATTTACCATAAGTATCTAAACCCCAAAACAACAGCTAGCTAATCAAATATTGGCCATCCAATATTATTACCACTTTGTAACCACTAGATTACTCAGTTATGTAATTTTGGCTCAAAATATGCATTCAATCAATGTGAGACATTATTGTTACACATCATTTACACTTTGTAACGATTACGATGCTCAAATGTGCAATATCAGCTCTAAATTCACCAAATATCACACAATTCAATCAATGTGATACATTCAAACATGAAAATTGTGTTGTAGGAATATCATGTAAAAAGAAAAGAATTAAACTACTCACATCGTCACCTCTTACAGAGCGGAGTTGTAGACATTTCGTTGTGATTTGAGCAGGCTTTAATTGAAATCGCGAGTGGAGACGATTAGAAGAACCAACAGGAACGTCGAATGAGTAAAAGCTACACCTGACCTACAGAATTTCATATACAAAACGCCAAATTAGCAAAACTAAGCGCAAAAATCATTAAAGTTCAGGCTACAGTTAGCATTTACATACATGGTGGCGATGAGAAAGAGTGTTCAAACGCATATAAATGCTGCAAAACATGAGATTGTATGGAACTATGGACTGGAACCACGAAAGGAGACGACGATAAGCGAATGTAGGTATATATACCTAACCATGTACTGTGTTTCTAAGCACACATTTTTTTATTTTTCCTATTTTTATTATTGTTTTTTCAATTTCAAAATTAAATCTCTGCGTGAATCAACTACCGCTGAGCTCGGTACTTGGACCGGACCGGTACCGAAACCGAAACAAGAGACGTGGAAGAACTGAATACCGAAGTAATTAATTTTATATGGTACCAGTTCGGTATAAATATGATACCGAAATAAGATATTCGGGATAAATATGGTACCGAAACCATGAGTACCGAAAATCGATTTTTAACTAATTCAAAACCGGAGTACCGAACCGAATATATTAATTCGGTATTGGTCGGTACCGGTCCCGGTTCGCGGGTTCGGTACCGAGCCGTGTTCGGGAAATCGGCTCCGTCACTCACCCCTAGAATTAAACATTTAAGTCTTTTGATATTTTTTATCCTATCTAAAAAACTATGACTTGCACAAAAATGAAAAAACAAAGTTAGGTTTTTTTGTAATATTAGTTTCTTTCTTATATATTTGCTTTCATTTCATTCAAACAATAAAAGTCTAAAACAAGTGTTTGTTCGTATGATTGCAGCAGCAAAAGGATTAAAGTGTTGAAATCAACAAAGTAATCTTTTTCACAAATTCCTCGTTTTGTACTTCAAATTTGGCAATGTAAGAAGCTCCAATTCTCGTGCCATGTAATGTTAGATGTTAAGAATTCACTTAGGAATGTGTTAGTATCCGTTTTAATATTATTTTTTTTTTTGGTTCAATTGAGTGTAAAGATCTGTTGATTTGCTACAAATCAATTAAGGGGTTAATTCCTTTGGCTTACATAGAAACAGGGCAAACTATATTTGTTCGTCTGCAATTGGGTTGTGATCTCAGGCAATGTTGTATGATCTCGAAGGCGATAGGGGTTCAGCCGAGACGGGAGCAAGGGTCGCGTTGTGTGGAGCTCCACCGCTACCTAGGTGAGCACAGCCACAATCAGGGTATCAGGGGGTTAGTTTGAGTTCAGGGATGATTATGAGTTAGAGTTTATGGATTATATGTGTCATTATTAATGTGTCTTATATCTTCTAGGTAATGTGAGTGATAAAAGGTTAATAATATGTGTTATTCAGGGTCGCGAGCTACTTAGGGTAAAGATTAGGGGAGGAAGTATGTTGAGATTGTTCAGCTGATATGCAAGTATTCTTTTTGAGATGTGTGTACGATTATGTATTATTAATGTCTACATGATTCTTTACTATTCATTAAAGTGAAACAGAGTTTTTATTAAAAGAGTTTAACTTGATTATGCTCGCATTAACATGTTTATATGGGTAATTGTGCTTTAATATGAAATGAGATAGTTGGGCTTGTCGACTAGCTCACCACCTCTTTCGGCTTTCCAATGGCTGCACCTAGATTATTATCAACTAGGTTAATACCCATGTATTACATGGATTGATATAAAAAATTTGTTATAAATTAAATATTTATACAGAGGTGAAATCCCTTAAGAATCTTATTTTTTTTAAATCAATTAAATGATATGCATGTTACTTAAATTAATGTTGATTTTTATTTTTGGAAAAAGAGCGGGAAAATGAAAAATTAGTGTATTAGGAGGATGACATGTGGCAATGATTGTTCTTATTTATTATAATATATAGATGTTATCGATTATATTGTGGTTGTGTTAGATTTCATACTATTGCTTAGCGGAAGTTACCAATCCTTATCAGTTATCACTGGGATTTTACATAATCATACTCGCTTGTTTTCATCGACTAGTTTAGCTGACGTGTTTTTTGTGTGCATCTCTGGGGATCAAGGAAAAATAGTTTGTTTGTTGTCCTCTAATTATATATCATTACAGTATAAGAAGATTTTTAGCTACCAGTGAGAGATAATTATCTTTTGTATGTTAGAGACTGCTTCGGATATTATGTACAAAAGTTACTATGACTTAATTGTATAGAGCTTTGTTTTAAATTACCGGAGTTTTATATGATATAACAGAGAATTGTAATGTATTGTAATATTATATACCACTTGAGTGTCATTTACATGACATTTTGAAGTTATTTGAGTGTGTTACAATGTTTTAATTAATTTTTTTATGTTTCCAAAAATTGTTATTTTCTATTAAAAACTAGTACTTTCGGAATTCCAACAAATAGATAATTTTAGTAATAATTATCTGTATTTTTATTAAAGTACAAATATGAATGTTTTTTTTTTTTTTTTTTTGAAAAACAAGATTTATTATAAATCAACCACCAACCTTCAAGTAGGAGCTACAATAGGAAATGTTGTTATTATCAATATCAATATAGTTTAAACTTTCAATCATTGTCATACGTCTTAACTGATTAATCGAAATTACGCCTTTGGGAGCAAGAGATCCAAGTATCTCAACACCAATTCTTTTTTCGACTTCTATTTTCTAGATATAAAAGACTTACTTTTCGAATAAGTTGGAAAATGTGACCATCCTCTGCTTCATCTCACCTTGTATCCAAAGAATGTAAAACTTTATTTCTTCAATTCTATATGCAACACGTAAATCATTTAGTAAATCTTAAAATCCAACTTTTCTTTTTTCAAATTTAAAAATGATTTTATTAATATAAACTTGTATTCTTATAAAGACGTTTGAGATATATGAGATGTGACAGTCATTTATAGGGTATGTTTCGCATGACTAGCTGTACTTCGAGCTGAAACTTTTAATAGTTTGAGCTTTTGTTTTTATAAATGAATAGGTTTGATAAATTAATTGTTGTTGTAGTTTTTAGTATTAAATGACATAAAAAGATGTTGTAGTCTATAATTATTTTGAGGATAAAATGATAATTTTGTTTGACCAAAAGTTTATCGTGATGAAAGCTACTTGCTTCAATCAACCAAATGAAGATTTTAAGCTTAAGCTTTCAAAAATCAAAAGCATAAAGTTTCTAAAAATTTCCTAAAACTTTTTGCCAAACACACCTATAGTTTAATTATAAATAAAATGAAGTATACATTTTTAATATTTAATATTTATGGATAATGTAATTAAATATGAAATCCAGATTTGAGGAACATTTTAGCACGTATTTTATTAGCTAACAACAAATTTGAGATTAAAGGATATTTCTTTTTCGGTTATCAAAATACTTTAAATGATTCAGATAAAAATCAATTGATCTAAGACAATTAACGTCGCGGTTACAGTTTTCTCACTGCTCCGTCTGCGTTATAAAGATATACGGTAACTCAATTTCATAAACATATAAACAACATAAGTAAACTCGAATGAATTTAGAGGAAATTATCAAATCAACACAACATAACATTTCCAAATAAAACTTGAAAAACAAAACCCTAATTCTGTTCGGAATCAAAAACCAATCGGCATCCCAAGAAATCAAAATCCATCAACATTCTTCTCCGTTATAAATGCAGAAAATGAATCTATTTCGGGTTCGAAACCCAACCCTCACCATCAGATAACATTGTTTCAACAAGATCAATCAAACTCATCAAGCCACTTCCTTTTAGCAAAAGGGACAGAATATACAGCACGTGCTTTTGAGTTTTGACCTCTTCTTTATTGTTGATATGCTACCTGCTGGATCCTTCTAGACAGCCCAGCAACTAGTCTCACAATGACTAAATAAATAAATAAATAAATAATTTCCAATCCCAAACAGTGTGGTGAGAAATGGAATCCACATAAATATCAAGGTAAAAATACAATCTCACCCTACATTTAAAACAATGCTAAATGGCATCAGGAAGAATGATGTTGCCCACCAGATAAAACCTAACATACACAAATGTCTAGATTGACCACCGATCACTGGTTCTGGTTCTGTTCTTTATCGAGTGATTTGGACTGAGGCAATGTTCCAAAAACCTTGTCCCAAAGAGAAGACGTTATGCCAAATCCTTTGTTTTGGATTCGGAAATGATGGTTTAAGTGATATTTCTGCATAAGAGTTAGAACCGAATCTAAGCCCACATCACTAGATCATAAAAGTCTAACAGAAATTAACCAGAATGGTCAGGTTCGGTTGGTTTCAAGATGGCATGATACAGGTCAAATAAATAAAACAATCTGAAATTCTGAATCCAACTATTTGTATTGAATTTGAACTAGTTATCTTGTGCTAGAATATTTATTTCTTGAAAACAATTTTGTTCAAGTAAAACACAACGTAGTTCTATTTAGGGCAAATACCATAGAAAGGTACAAAGATTGAAGCAATTTTTAGTTTATAATTACAGCTTTCAAAATCAACAGTATAGGGTCCATGCAAATACTTCATGCAAATGAATGCACTATTTAAATCGAAATAATTTAAAATAAATTGAATGATGCTAGACCATTTTCCTATAGTTGGAATTTGGTGAGCAAAAATATACAACTTTCATTTGCAAATTATCATACCCCCCCCCCCCCCCCGGGGGGGTGTGAAAACACAAGTTTTCAATGCATAAAATGCACTGCTCTTAATGCGTTTTGGGTATATATGATATTTTGCGAGTTTTGAGGGGTATACATGAAATTGCCCTTTCATTATAAGACTGTTGTTTTGGATCTAGAAATGTAGTCCTAGGAAAGTCCCAATATGATAAGATAGGATATTCTTTTGATGAAGAAAATAACATAAAAACTTTGCAGTAATGAAAACGGATAAATAGGCCATTTTAGCTTTGATGTTTGCAGGAAAATAATAGATTATTTACACAGGAAGTAACTAATTGAAAATTTCACAATCTACTTATGGAAATTTGGAGATGTACTAGAGGACTAGAGGCATAAATTTTTTAGTATGCATCTCATTAGGGTAGAAAAGTGCAGTAAATAAAGGCGTGGCATATCTCATATAAGTAGAGAACACTAGAACAGGATGATCTACCTTGAGATTTCGCGGAATTTCCCTTCGAGGCTGGCCGTGGTGCAGGTAGTAATGGGTTACGTCATACATCACATAACCCAGCAAACCACCTCCAAACAAAGCAGGAGAAACGGTAGGGGTTGATATCAGCTTTACGAAGTGCCAGAACTGTCAATCATGCAACGTAATTGGTAAGTTTCATATTTCAATCCAAACTTACAAATTTTGCCATTATTAATCATTAAAAAACAGAGCAATCACAGCATTTATGTTCGTTCACAAAATTCCATCTTTTCATCACTGTCAAGGGGCATCTTAGATATTGAAATCATGATCAAAATAGTTTCACCAGACTATATGACGGGTCAAACAATTCTGCACTCTTAACAAGATCATGAATGGATGCTTAAATGAATGTTATTGTCAATTGCATGTTTTCTGATAAAACCAGTTTGTTAATCAGCTCACAGGAGACATACGCAATTATTTAAGTGTATGTGAGAAATGATATTATGTGCACTTAATACTAAAACTGCAATTCTCAAAAGCCCCTTCAAATCACAATTCACACCTGATACAGATGAAACGTTTTACTATCTGCCCTTTGATTTAACTCTGGTAATTTTCGAGGTGGCACTGTCAAGCGGCCAATGGGGTAAATTAGGTAAATGGGTCGATCATTTGATTTGGTTTATATTTTATCTTTAACAGCTAAAACTACAAATATTAGCTATAAATATATGGGTCAAAAATTGCCAAAAAAAGTGTATTAAAATATTAATTATTATTATAATCCTACTTGCCACATATACATGTAATGTATCCACATTCAGGCCCAATGTTATATTGACGTCTCGACTACTTTAGCAAGACCAACTAGATTTGTGTTACAGGATAAAGAAGAGAGAACATACTGGCACCAGAAGAATTGCTGTTGCAGTTGGAGGGAAAACAAGACGTAATCCATCCTGGGGATGTTTGTGATGACAGCCATGAAGAAGATAATGAAGTGTGTTCCCCCTAAAAATATTGTTGAATTGAAGTAAATAAAAACCATAGAAATTACAACCATGCTGATTGTGTGAGAGAGAGAGATAAAAGAAAACACACCAATAGCTCTTCGTTTTGATGTGAAAAAGGAAACGATGCAGAGTGTACTCCAAGAGTGACCAAACAAAAATACCCATAAGAAGTATAATTGCTATCTGAGGAAGTGAATGGCCCATCTTGAACGACTTAGCAGTATACCAACATACAACGGGGAGCCAAACTAGTGGAATTACATACCACTCATTTTTGGTAAGAAACTGTACCATACAATAAGAGATTAGCATCACCCTCCATGATTTTAGCAGTCTTTACTTAATCACACTTCCACAATCCATATGAATGCAACCATATACTTTTACAAATATCTGAAAACTGAATGCAATATTGCTCTTTAACAGATTACCAACTTACCCATCAGTAATAACTACAAAATATCAATATCATTGACTTTGATCCTCAAATTTACTTTTTCAAAATTATCGTGGGCCATTTTATATACTTAGCTAATACTCGATCATTCTCAACCACACGTCAAGTCAGGCTTTGCACTTATGTTTGGGATGGCACACATACCTCCCAGAAGTCACTTTTAAAGAAGCGAGGGCCTTCCTTGCTAACAATAGGTTGGTGAACCCATTCTTGATAAGCTTCTCCAAGATGTCCAACCTGTAGACTTAACATTTTTTTATAAGTAAGAAACCTAAAGAAAAGGGAGGGGAGTGCTGACATGCAATAAGAAGGGAAAGTAGATACTTCATCCGCCCATGCAAATTGCAGGGTTTGACTAGTTGTCAAATATCATATAAATAAATGAATCTCGTCCACGTCAACACAATGAACTTAATTACAATGATAATGATGATGTTTAAGTAAATAATCTAACTTGATTAAATAGGAAAAGTCGTGAAGATGATGTTGCAATTTTCTAGTTCATTGGATGTCCCAATATGATGCTTTTCAACAGATACATGTCACATCACGTCATGTTTGAATCTACAATCTTAGGCAAATGATTACTTTGTTTTTAACTGCCCCAGCAATTGCATATATCCACGACTTACAACTTACAAGACACATAGCACCAGAAAGAAACTAAAGTACAATTCACCTGGAATACAAGAGGCTTATTCAAATCCACAGTGAATTCTTGAGCTACCATCTCGAAACCTAAAGATTTAATTAACGTTAGAAACAAAAAGAGGGAGTTGAAAAACACAATGAATCTATGACAATAACAATTAGTTATAAATCAGGGTTAGTAACTAGTTCCCACATTGAAAATATTGCAAATTGCAATATAGGTTTCCACTGATTACCAGATGATTTATGCTATGTGGCACTACGTATGATTGCTACTAGCTAACTTTTCTTTTCACAGATCAACTTTGATTATGCATTATTAGACATAAAGACCCTGTCTTCAATCAAAACACTTGCACATTTTCGTGCATGTTGCACATGTTTGGTTTGAAAAGCAATTTTTTTACCTACAGTTTGCTCCTCTAAATTTATCTTGAATTATGTACCACCAACAAAGACCCGATGCATGAAAGAGGAGCAACCTTATCATTTGCTCCAGGTTCCATTTACTTTTATAATTAACAAAAAAAAGATTTAGATGGTATTTGGAGAATGGAGATGCATCTTGAAAGAAATTATGATGTATTATATCCTTAAAATCAGATAATATGCTATAATAATAATTTTATTGTTTGAAGCTGTAGTAACCCAATAGCCAGTTGTTGGAGTGTTTTGGAAACCTCTTACTCTCTTATTTCTTGAAGAGCTAATAGATGCAAATTAAAATGACCAGAAAGACATTCTTTGAAAGAATGAGAGGCATGTTGTGAAATGGAAGTAAAAGTCACAAATTAGATTGAATAATATCAAATTTGTTTTACCCATAATCAATCTTCTTGTAGCCTATATGAAACCTTTTACTCAGAACCATAATATTTTAATTCAATATTAAAATTTTATCATGCAGAAATCAGATAATTAGCTCCAAAAGCACATCCTCTCTCTTTCTCACTCTTGAAAATAGAGAGATTAAATACTGAAACTGTGGGATTCAAATCCCTTAGGACTTGACTTTCAACATAAAAGAAACCCAATTTGTGCGAATTTTAACGAATTTTGGCTGAGTTATACCAAAAAAATATAGGTAAACTAAGATCTCCAAAGTTAGTATCGCTCAGCAAACAAATTCCAAAAGAACATCCACGGCACTAGAAATTAGAAAGAAAACGAACAGTGTCCATGAGATTACAACACAGGAACAAAAATGAATGGAACTCCAACAATGTAGACTCGAAAAAAGCCCTAAATTCCACAAATGAACACATTAACAACGCCAAACAGAATATATAGATAAAAATTTAACACCTGACACTGGAAGCTTAGATCCCCAACCCTATAGTTACTCACAACACAAATCCATAAACAACACCCGTGCCAGTGAATTACTCACTTTCCACCATCAAACATAAAAAGAAAATATGCATATAAACCAGAATCATCGATTCAAGTAAATGAAAACAAAAGACACGAAGAATGTAGACGGAGAGAACCCTAAAAACCACAAATGAAGGCATAAAGAATACTGACTGACCTTGGAGAAACGGAAGACAGATCTGTGAATGAGTGAAAGAAATGAGTGATGATTTTAGGGTAGCAGTTTAGTTTAGAGAAGAGAAAATGAAGAAAAAGAAGAGTGTTTTGAGTTTTATTTTTGGATGATTGGATGAGTATCGCCAGCAGATGCTCAACGTTAGATAACGGTTGCCAGTCTGTCACAGGATTCATCCCATTTATACAACTCATTGCAATCTTTCAAACTTCAAACAACAATTATTATTATATATAGAAAAAAAACGTCACCTTCTGCCTTTTATTTTTATTTTTTCTTTAACATTATTTCATTTATAAATTATAGATTAGATACTTTTGTCATGTTTCATGTTTTGTATGTAGGAATATTCTGGAGTATATATTTGAATTTGAGTTCAACATTATGGTCTCGTTTATTTTTCATTAAGGGGGTGTTTGGTACAGAGAAATGGGAGCAGAGAAATAGAAATGGAAACAAATCTCTTGTTTGTTTAGGCTTGAGAAATGAGAATTGAGAAATAAATCATTTCATTTTCTCTACTTTTATTTCTCTCCTACAAGAGAGGAAATGGGGAGAACTGGAATTTTTAACTCTCCAGGAGTTTACAAAAAAAAAAGCGGAGAGTTGTTGACCCCCTCTCTCCACCCCCCCAAACCCTGCTTACCAGTTCATTTTTCTCCCAAACACAAAAAATCTATCAGCTCTGGCGATTTTAACCTAGCTAGTTTTCCTTCTTCCCCGGCAGCAGCCTCCCTTCGAGCTTCTTCCCCGGCGGCGGCCTCTCAAATCCCTTCGAGCTCCTTCTTCCAAGGCGATGGCCGGCCTTCCTTCGAGCTCCTTCTTCCACGGCGGCGTCCGGCCTTCCTTCGAGCTCATTCTTCTCCGGCGGCGGTCGGCCTCCTTTCGAGCTCATTCTTCTCCGACGGTGGCCTCCCTTCGAGCTCCTTCTTCCCCGGCGGCGGCCTCCCATTACTCGATCTCCTTCTTCTCCGACACACTGAAGGTATCTATTTTCTCTACTATCTTCTTCTCCTTCTCTGACCTTTGAGAAGTATGAAAATTGAATGAATATCACCTGTAACATCTGACTAAAGCAATATAGATGGTTCCCTGTAAATTACATTCTTTTGCCTGTTTCAGGTTGTGGAAAAAGACAAGCAGCCCAATCAAAGTTCACAAGACTAGCATATTTATTTCGAATTTCATACCAATTTCTTTGGATTAATACACCAAGGCCAAGAAGGCATGAAAGTGTTATGTTTGTGTTCTGGTTTATGATATGGTTCCATTATTGGTAATTTTTGGTTAACTAATCACCCCTTAATCCTTTTAATTGCTGTTGAAAATATAATAAAACATAATGAAAGTGAAGTGTGTGAACTGTGTTTGTGCATGAACAGTAGCAACAACATCAGTCTAATATGCACACATAAGTTTAGTTTATAATGGCACATTAATTTCTATAGTTCTCGGCCACTTTGAGCATTAGTAACCAGTATTAGATGGGTAATCTCGTCCCATGTATATCGTTTTGCAGTGTGTGTTTGTACTATAAGTAAGCCCCAAGACTAAATAGTTTTGGGGAGTGCTTTGAAATCAGAAACAATAACAGCAACATAATTTACATATAAATGGGTGTGTAATTGGAGCATTTTTGTTTACAGTAACAGCAACATAAATGGGTGTGTATTTGGAGTTGGAGCATTCTTGATCTGGAAATTTCTCCAAAATATGATTCCATTTTGGTTGCTTTTCTTCTAATGTTGTCTTTTTTTTTGTCATGTTCCTTATATTTCCTATTTTAACTAAAGTCGCGCTACTTGTAATTTTGACTTGTAGGTTGCTTACCTTCTCTAATTGAACTGCTTATGTGTCCTTTATTATTGACCTGTTTTTTGTATTTTGGTCATGCTAACCATAGATAATCATACCTTATTTTTGATGCACCATTTGTAGGACTCACAGCATGGGATCCAAGACACTGATCGTGCAATTGCATTATCACTTGCAAAAGGAGGAAATGGAAGACATATGATCAGTAAGTGATACAATCCCCTGGTCATTATAATATTTTGTATTATTAATGCATTCCACTCATACACTGATTGATATTCTTTAAAACATGATTTTCTAGTCATGATAATATTTTGTATTATTAATCCCCCGGTCATGATAATATTTTGATAATTTGTTGATAAATCTCAAATTTCAGATTTGCTTGTTAAAGAAATATTTGATGAGTGTTTGTCAAAATCATAGATGTTTGTTAAATATGTTTCAATAGGAAAACATTATAATTGAAATATTTGATAAGTGTTTGTCAAAATCAAGGTTGTTTCTACGTAGTTTCAAAGGAATTATTGTTATTCTTTGTTGATGCTGGATGCTGTTGCTGGTAATTGTCATTTTGGGTTTGGTTTAGTTTTGCCTTTATTGTTGATGATATACATATAGATCCATTAGCTCGATTGGTAAGAGTGCCCATATGGGAGGATGATGGTTCGATTCCATCTGGATTTTTAATTTTGTTTCGGTTACTATTTATGTTTCATTGTTTCACAAATTGAATGACATTGTTTTGGTTGAATCAAATTGTAGTACTTTGTTTTGTTTTGAATTAAATTGTAATATTTTATTTAATATTTTTTGGGTTAAATTATGTTGTGATTTTTTTGATCAATGAATTGTTTAATTATTAGTTTTTTTTTTTTTTTTGGTTTGAATAAAGAATTTTTACAAAATAATCATGGTTGCAAATAATAAAATGTTTAATCATAGAACTCTCTGCTGAACTCTTTGTTGTACCAAACAAGAGACTTGATTCTCTGTTACATTTCTCTGTTGAATTCTCTGTTCTACCAAACAGATGAATCATTTCTCTTTCTCCAGACCAATTCCCTTTCTCAGCAATTCCATTCTTTGTTGTCATTTCTCTGCAATTCCATTCTCTGTACCAAACGCACCCTAAGAGCTTTTTAAAAACGTCTGATGTTTAAAGTTCGGATTTATAATAAATTAAGATTGTTTGTTTAGGTTTAGACTTAAGAGGTTGAGACCTCTGAATTTTAAGAGGATGAGAGTTGTTTTAATTAAAATTAAGAGTCTCTTAATTTCAGATGTAAAGGCATCCACTTAATTTCAGACTTCATATATTTAAGAGTAAATTACAAAAATGGTCCCTGTGGTTTGTGCAAAATTACGGAAATGGTCCCTCAACTTTCAAAGTTGCAGTGGTGGTCACTCAAACCACTTTTTACTTGCAGAAATGGTCCCTCTGTGTCTGAACTTTTTAAAAATGACGATTTTGCCCTTTTATTAATTACAAGTTTAGTCCCTCAACTATTTAATTTACTTTCACTTTTGGTCCTTTTCCTTAAATTTTTAATTTTTTGACTATTAATTTAAGAGACTAATATTTAAATCTTTATTATATTATTATTATAATTAAAATTATATATACCTATTTATTTTTAAAAATAAATTTATATTTATTTATTAACAAAATTTTTTTACTTATATTATTTAATTTACGCGTTTTTTGATTTAAAATATTTTTTTACATATTTTTTATTTAAATATTTTTTTACATATTTTTGATTTAAAGCAAAAAGATTTAAATATTTTTTTACATATTTTTTATTTAAATATTTTTTACGCTAATATGTTTTAAATTAAATTTATTATTTTATTTGTTTGGATTTAGATATTTTGTTATGCCCATACGTTTTGATTTCTATTTATTATTTTATTTGTTGTGATTTTAAATTTTGCTACGTTAATAATTAAATGAAAATTAATAAAATATTTAAGTGAAAACGAATAAAACATATTAATATACAAACTTGTAAATCAAAAAGATTAAAATACTATAATGAAATCAAAACGCATTGACATAACAAAACATTTAAAATTAAAAAAAATAATAAGTTCAAATCAAAACGTATTAACGTAACAAAATATATTATTTTACTTAAAATAAACTAAAATATAAATATATTTCATTATTTCTAATATCAATAAATATTAATAATTATAAAAGATAAATATAATATATTATTTCTTACATATTTAAATGTGAATAAATAGATAATATTTAAACTTACATCCAAATTATATCTTATATATACTTATCAATATATCTAAATAAAAATATAAAAAATATATAAACATTATAGTTTACATAAAATTAAATTTTCAAATTATATCGACTAAATATATATAAATTTAGGAATAAAAAGTTTTAAAAATGTAAAAAAAAATAACTATTGTTCGTGACTATTAAAAAAGATAGATAAATAATACATTACTAATAATTGTACTTTTTTATATTTTTTTATAAGAATTAATATTAAATTTTCAATTTAAGTTTACATACATTTCAGTTAACCAATTATTTATTAAAAATTATTCACGTAATACGTGGGTTCATAAACTAGTTCCTTATTAAATAACTTGAATACATAAAAAAAACGCGTAAATTAAATAATATAAGTATAAAAATTTTGTTAATAAATAAATATAAATTTATTTTTAAAAATAAATAGGTATATATAATTTTAATTATAATAATATAATAAAGATTTAAATATTAGTTTGTTAAATTAATAGTCAAAAAATTAAAAATTTAAGGAAAAGGACCAAAAGGGAAAGTAAATTAAATAGTTGAGGGACTAAACTTGTAATTAATAAAAGGGCAAAATCGTCATTTTTAAAAAGTTCAAACACAGAGGGACCATTTCTGCAAGTAAAAAGTGGTTTGAGGGACCACCACTGCAACTTTGAAAGTTGAGGGACCATTTCCGTAATTTTGCACAAACCACAGGGACCATTTTTGTAATTTACTCTATATTTAATCTCGTAAAAAACAAACAACACCTATAAAAGGTTTGGATCCGACAAAAACACTAATTAAATGAACTTGAGTTTTTAGAATATTAAGTCGGTAAAATATGAGTTGTTAGCTAAAAGCTAGAGTTTTTTAAAATATTTATCAATGTATGACACCTTTAAAAATATTTACTTAATAATATTAGTCGTTATATATATACATATATATATATAGAGGGAGGTTCAATGGAAAACCACCATGCATCGGAAAACTTGTGAAAACCGCACTGCACCACCACAAATGCATCAAATTCCCCACGTTATGCATCAAAATCCCGCGTGATGCATCAAATTTCCCGCGTGATGCATCATAATCCCGCGTGATGCATCACCTTATTTACGATCATGCCACCGTGTTTTTCATTAAATGCACCAAATCGGACGGTATGCGTAGGTTTCCATAGTTTTCACGTGCATAGTGGTTTTCCATTGAACTCACCCCTATATATATATATATATATATGTGTGTGTGTGTGTGTGTGTGTGTGTGTGTGTGTGTGTGTGTGCGCGCGCGCTTTCTGGTTTCTACATTCTTTTCACCTTTCTTTAACCTTGATCACTTCATCACCACCATCGATTGTTTCGCGGTGCCATCTCCTCAATCCCTTCAACAACTCCCAAAGTCTTGTCATTGTCTCAAGTTTCTCAACATGGCCATAACATGTATGTGAAGTTTAATAAATCAGAATGCCTGAGAGCATAACGGAGTTGTTGCTCCCATTTTTCTTTGGATCCAGAGGGCGCATGGCCTTGTTCTCATATTTGCACTTTCGTGGAATGAACTATTCTTGTTCCACCCTCCGATGTGGTTGGCTATTCTTCAATTTGTCAGATTTATAGAATAAACAATGTCTTCGGTTACAATGATTGATTTGAAACTAGTCTTCATAAGCAACTTTCATAATTATTGAACAAACAATGTCTTCAATTACTATGATTGATTTGAACCAGTCTTCATAAGTAATTTCTGGAGCTCTGAAATCATGTTTACTTACATTAATTATTGACCGTACATGTCGTGTTCAAGGAAATTCGTCATTGCAGTTTATGAATTATATGTATTTGAACATGAATTATGCAAGTGTGTTTTGCTAGTAAACTAATTGGAACTAGCTAGTAGCTAGTTTTCATGATTGCAAATTCATGCTTGTTTTGGTTTTTTTTTTTTTGAAAAATATCATATATATTCTTGTAAACTTTCAATATTACGCATATATTTTTACAAAATTTCTTATTACATATATATCCTTCTAAATATTTAAATCTCACGTATATATCCAAATGACTATTTTAAATTTATTTTATCATTTAAAAAAAATTTTGAATACCTAAACTACCATATTAAATCCCAACAAAAATAAATTAGAAATATAAAGAAATATCATTATATAATTTAATCAATAATAAATTAATTAAAAATTTATATTTAATATATTTTTAAGTGATGTAATTAAATTTAAAATAGTCAATTGGATATATATATATATATATATATATATATATATATATATATATATATATATATATATATATATATATATATATATATATATATATATATATATATATATATATATATATATATATACAATTGAGAACTTTTGTGCATCGAGGTACAAAAGTATCTATATCATCCATTAGATCAAAGAATTGTATGGATTAGATTAAATGGCAAAAGGGTAAATAATTGGACAATTTTATGCATCTTGTGCATTACAAAAAAACATGGAAGGACATTTTGGGTATTGTGCATACCTCATTAAATTTAATATTTTAACAAATAACTAAATAATAAATGTTAAAATAAATTCAATTGATCACTTCCAAATTTAACAAAAGTCACACAAATTCAAAAAGAATGATGGAGATATTGATGCATTTCATATTAATCGTTCAATTCGTGATGCATATCGATTTTATCTATACAAAATCTATACAATTTGTGATGCATCACTGTTAATAATCATCTTCATATTCATCGTTTATCATCATCGTTCATCATCTTCGTATTCATCGTTTATCATCATCGTTCATCTATGCATAGTGTTCATCATGGTGCATCGTTGTTAATCATCAACATCATTGTTCCAATGGATGCATCAACGTGTTCATCATCATCTTCTTCGTTCTTCGTGTTCTTCATGTTTCATCGTATTGTTCATCATCGGTTGCATCTTTTGTTCATCATGTTCATCATCATCGCGGTGGCGGCGGCGGTAGTGGTTGGCGGGGTTCCTCGATGCATACGGTGGAGAGAGAGAGAGAGAGACAGAGAGATACGGTGGAGAGGTGGTTACAACAAAGGTGATGGTGGTGGTGGTGGTGATGTGGTGGTGGATATGGTGGGGAGAGAGAAAGAGAAAGAGAGAGAGAGAGAGAAATAAAGAAAGAGAGAGATATGAGGAGGTGGTTACTTTTTTTTGAATATATATTCCTTATTTAATTCTAATTTACCTATTATAATTAATTCCATATATTTAATTTTACATATTTAATATTCCAGAAATACCCTTAGTGCACCCTTGTTGATTATTTGGTGCACAAAAGTTCCTAGAGGTGTCTCGATGCATAAAAATTCACAATTGAACCTCAATATATATATATATATATATATATATATATATATATATATATATATATATATATATATATATATATATATATATATGTATATGTATATATATAGAGAGAGATATTTTGGTTCAAGTGAGTACCACCCATTATGCAGCGCACCAGAAGGTACCACTCTTAAAAGTAATTTTTTGAAAAAAAATTTCATGAACATGCTTTAATTAACATTACACAGATGATATGTGAATTTCACGCAAATCCGAACACTCTAAGTGCATGAAATCACGCATCACATAAATGCAAGTTCACATATATTCAAAATTATGTAATTATGTGTTCACATCATTTTTTAGGAGCTAGGGGATGTGAATCACTACTACAAAAAACATAATGCACCCCTTATATTCACCCCGGTTAATAGAAAAAAAGCTAAAAGAACAGGGTTCTTTTGAAGTTCGTTAAGGTGTTAGCTAATACACCCCGGTTGTTTAACAAGGTAACCGGGGTCCTTTACTTTTTCTTATACACCGTGGTTGTTTTTATAAAAACCGGGGTACATAATCCAACATTTACCCGGTTGTTTAACAAAATGACTGGGGTTATTTACTTTTTCTTATACACCCCGGTTGTTTTTATAAAAACCGGGGTAGATAATCCAACATTTACCCGGTTGTTTAACAAAATGACCGGGGTCCTTTACTTTTTCTTATACACCCCGGTTGTTTTTAAAAAAACCGGGGTGCATAATCCACCATTTAACCGGTTGTTTAACAAAATGACCGGGGTCCTTTACTTTTTCTTATGCACCCCGGTTGTTTTTAAAAAAACCGGGGTACATAATCCAACATTTACCCGGTTGTTTAACAAAATGACCGGGGTCCTTTACTTTAAGTAAAACATTTATACCTTATTGTCTTAATCAATTCATTAAAAAAATGTCTTTGGCCTAGTGGTATCAAGGTGTTAGAGGGGACCCCAAGGTTGTGGGTTCGAATCCCATTGTGGACAATAGATGGGTGTGTGAGTTCTGCAGTTCAATATATATATATATATAAAAAACAGTTTGTGAGTTCTGCAGTACATAATCCAACATTTACCACTGGTTCCTTACAAAACAACCAGGGTCTATTTGTATTTTTTAGTTCCATATAATTGGAACCCCGGTTATTTTGAATAAAACAGGGGTCTATATACATATATACCCCGGTTGAACGACCGGGGTCCTTTACATTCGGAATAGACCTCCCCCCTTATCAACCCCGGTGCTACAACCGGGGTTTATTATCATTTTTGACCGGGGTCCATTATTCTTTTTGTAGTAGTGAATGTATGTGAAATTTACATATGATCTGCATAATGTTAATTAAAACATGTTTATGAAAAAAAAAATTTAAAAAGTTTTTTTAAAGGTGGTACCTTGTGGTGCGCTGCATAATGGATGTTACTCTCTCGAACCATATTCTATGTGTGTGTGTGATTTAAAGGTTTAGAAGGATCTGTATGTAATAAGAAAGTTTGCAAGGATATATGCGTAATATTGAACGTTTACAATGATATATATGAAATTCTCTTTTTTTATATGAAAATTCAAGAAAACTGATATAACGAAGAGTTATTAAAATTTCCATGTTTTGATGATTATTGTAGAACTATCGTATTTTGGCAAATAGTTTTTAAACTACAATTGTTCTGTATATATTTCGTAAAAATGAAGGGTTTTTTCACTTTTTTTATTTTGCAAAAAAGGGTTTGTTTGATTATCTTTTGTAAGTCGGGGTCATTTTGACCCTTTTGATCCTACCAAAGATATGTACTTTCGTTTTTACTTCCTTAACTTGTATCATTATTTTTTTTATCTATCTTTATAAAATGTATTAGATTTTTTATATATATAAAACATGACTTTGTTTGTGATTTTTATTAAAATTAACATTAAAACATCAATGATTATTTAGTTATGTAAGTTGTATAAACATACACAATTATATTATCTATTTATTTTTTAGTTTGTTATTATAATAATTCTATGCGTTTAGACTATATAGTATATATGCATGTTCTAAGATGCATAAATTTATAAAGTCCATACCATTTATTGTGTTGGAAAAATTTTAATTAAATTAATTTTTTTTTCAAATGTCTCACTAGCAGAAAAGAGGATTGAAACACATGAGAAAAAAATTGGTATGTTAATTGGTAACAGTGTTATTCGATTGAATAAAAACCTTTTACCGACTGATTTTCAATGGCTCATTTTATGTCGCTACTCAATCAGAAAGGGGTTAGGAACTTTTCATAACGTGGCTTTTACTTTTATTTATTACTAGTTTATTACCCGTGTATTACACGGGATAGTTAAATAACTGTTTTTTTAAAAATTAGTATAAATTCAAAAAATAAACATAGAAAAAAAATACATAATTAAGAATTAAATAATAATGAAGAAAGAAAAATATAATAAAAATTTGGTAAATAGTCAAAAAAAAAAATTCTAAGTTAATTTAATTATTATTTTAACATGAAGTGATTAAATTAAATTGGTTTCATTAATAAAACTTAAATTACATTGTAATTAATTTTAGTTTTTAATTACTTTTTATAATCAATTAGGTAATTAAATGAGAAAGTTATATTAGGAAATTTTGGAGAGAAAATAAAATTTTGGTTAATTGAGGTGATGTCATGTGGCATTCATTGTTCTCATTTATTAATATATAAAGATTTTGTCAATAATCTGTCATTTATTATTAATTGATTATCTAGTACCTTTATTTCTATAGATAAAGGGTTTGTTATATAAAAACTAACATGTTTTCACGTTTTTTGCGTTTTCGTTACTCCATGTTATTTTTTTCCAGAAAAATCCTTAAGTTAGTTTTTATTTTTGGTTAAGTGAAATTTAACTATTAGATACCGGTTTTTTAGTTTTTAAAAACTCGGTTTAATAATTATAACCGGACTCTGATTGTCAAATTTCACAAAACTAGGAAAAAAAATTTACCTCGAAACTTTTATGCAAAAAAATAACATTAATAGACGAAAACGCAATAACCATGAAAACATGTATGTTTTTTCAAAATAAATCCACATATAACAGACACAATTTCTAGTAATATCTCTATCAATACAAGCATGAATAAATTGTTTAAATTCAAAAGTTCCATGCATTTAATGTAGTGTAAATATTTAATGTAATAACATTATTTTATTTGTATTTTGTTAATTTTTATATACTTGATGTAATATAAATATTTAATGTAAAAACGATTAGTTTACTTGTATTTTGTTAACTTTTATGTATTTAACGTATATTATATATTTAATGTAATAACATCATATGCATAAAAACAAAATTTATTATGAAAAAAACAAAATGTTTTCACAACTTTTGTGTTTTCGTCACTCTATGTTATTTTTTTCAAGAAAAATCATCACGTTAAATTTTTTCCTGATTTTGTGAAAATTGACTATTAGAGTGGGGTGTACCAAGGCCGTTGGGTCAACGGCTTGGCCACCTTAGGCCTTAGCCCATCCCGACAGTAACACCATTCACTTCCACCATCAGCCCCGCCAATCTCAGCTCCAACGGCTCTTTACCCATTCATCGTTTTTTTTTTTTTTTTTTGTTTTAATATATGTATATTGAATTTTTTTTCCTTTTTTCTTCCTATAAATACAACCATCCACATTCACAATAATTCACACCAAACAAATTTCTCACCTTTTAATTCTCTCCAAAATCTCTCAACGCATCAAAATCAAATTATATTTTACAAAATGGATTCGTACACGTCTTCGTCATCATCATCGAATCACACAATAACCTTCTATCGGATGTGGTGGAACATATTGCAACTGCCCATATACCCAATTTAGACGGCTAGTTCATAATTTTTAATTTCTAGTTTGGTGACTTTTATTTTTAATTTCTTGTAATTTTCAACTTTTAGTTTCGTAGTTTTTAATTTTAGGTTTCGTAATTTTTAATTTTATTATGTAACTTTTTTAAGTTAGTTTGTATTAAATTAAATATTTAGTTTTACTTACTAACTATAAATGGATTTTGTTTTTTAATAATTAAATTAAGAAATAAAGAAGTTGAGAATGATGGTTATTTTCAAAGTTTGAAAATGGAAAATGGTGATTTTCATAGTGGTGGGTATACCTTATGCCCTTAGGGTGAGGGGGTGTACTCGTTTTTCTGAAATTCATCATTTTGGACAATTAGCGTCACATCAGTTTTTCTCTCTCAACCATTTCCATTCTAATATTTTGGAAATACCTACCGCTCTAATATTTTAATCTCGGTACTCATTACCTAATTAATAAATAAGAGAGAGGAAGGGGAGAGAGAGAGAGCGCGCGCAAAGCCGCAAACCTCAACGGTGAGAGGATCCCGTTGAGGAGTGAGTGGGTGAGGCCGCTCGGGGAGGGGGCGGTGCTCCTGCCGGGGATGGAGGATGTGGCAAAGCCGCTGGGCCATAGAGGGAGGTACACTGCATCGCTTAGAGCCATATTATAATTGGTAAATTGGGTTTTTAAAAACTAAAAAACCAGCATCTAATAGTTAAATTTCACTGAATCAAAAAGAAAAAATTAACTTGAGGACTTTTCTAGAAAAAAAAAATAACATGAAGCGATGAAAACGTGAAAACATGTTGTTTTATCTTAGTAAACCCTAAATAAAATAAAAGGCGTGCAATATGTTTGTATTAATGGGTATATAAATGATACAATTTCTAATAAGAAAAATTATACAGTGTTTTGTCATTTTTAATGTGTTAAATGTTATTTTTCTTGAAAAGTTGGTTTGCAAAAATGGTATTTATTCAATATAATATCCATAATACAGTTTTTCCACCCAATGGAAATATGTGAGCTCTATAATTTTAGTTTTTTTAAAAGGATAAAATTTAAAATGCATACGACTAATACAATAACACATTAAAAATAAACAGAATAACAAAATATGAAATTTTATGCACCTTACTAATTAAATACACATTAATGTTTTAAAGTCAATTTTTATCAGAAATAATGAACACATGATGTTTTATATAATTAATATTATTTATATAATAATGATATATTAATTTATTTACCGGTATAATATACGGATTTGTTTCAGTAATAACTATTTCAATAAATTATAAAGTTTAGGATACTTGTAGAATTTAATAATAAATGGTACAAAATTCTGAAATATTATGAAAGAGATGTAATTCAATATTAAATTTAAATGTTATAGGTTATATACATATAATGAATGGGAAAAACATAGTAAAATTCAATAATTAATAACAATACATAATTGAGATATAATAAATTATTAAATTTATTAATACTTAGTATCAACACTTAGAAATTGAAATTTTCATTTTACAAGTATTGTATATTAATTATTGAAAAGAGATTCTATTAACATAAAGTTGTTGACAGATTTCTAAAACATTGTAATTATAATTACTTGAAATTATTTAATAAAACAAAAAATTATAAATTATACGTGTCAAATGGAGACTACGCCAAATAACAATCTATTTATTCTTTTAATAGAATAAGATATATTTAATAGTCTTAAATTGTAAAATCAATCAAAGTTAAAATCAATAATTTTTTTAATGTTATTATTAACATCAACGTTTAAATATCTAAGGGTCCAAAACTATAAAAAAAAAAAAAATTATTATGTTGATTTGACGTGATGCAAATATGATATGGCATCCAAGTTTATTACACAAGGTTTTGAAAATAATTTTTTATTTAATGGGAAATAAAATCATCAACATCCAATGAAGGGTGGGATGTTATCGGGAAAGATGGTCGATCATGCACGCTTTCCATTATATAAAATAATTAATTCCGTTTCAATATTTATCATTTTATTCGATTCTTAGGTTACGTAGTTAACGAAAACTAGTCATTTTTCAATTTCAGTTTTCAATTTATAGTTTTTTGAAAAAACAAGGGTTTCTATAAAAAGTGAAAACTTGTTTAGATGATAAAGTTTTAGTTTTAAGAAAAATAAGATTAGTGATTATAAAATAAAAAAATAAGATAGGTGATGGAAAAGTAAGAGAGAGAAAGAGAGTGTTATAAAGAAATAGGATAGGTAGTAGAAAAGTAAGATAGAGAATATGAAAAGTGGTATTTTAAAAAGTGAAATGAAAATTTATGAAATTGTTGTTAAGTAAACAAGTTTTCATTTTTGTTGAAAAATAAGATAAAAATTTTGAAAATTCTCGGTAACTAAACGCACCCTTACTTATTCTATATTTTTCAACTTAAATGTAGCTTGTGGAATTTATGTTAATAAAATCAGATCGTCCTATGGATTTTGAAGACCCGGTACATATGCATATGACATAGGTCCTTAATTACGAGAAATTTAAATAGCAGATTACTCATTTTGCAAATGAGTTTCAATATGTAAATTAGAGGTCGTGAATGACAAATTTTATGGGTTTGTAATTTTCAATGAGACTTTTAAAATTGTATATAATATATTTAAAACGAAATAAATAATTAATGAGAAATTAATATTCAAAGTAATTCATTTGATATTGAGATCACTTTTACAATTACGAGGCTCCACAAAATTGGGAGCCTTGTGCGACCGAATAAATCACAGACCCCGACTATAAAAATTGAGTCTTAGCTAAATATTTTATTGTTCATCTTTTAGCATATCATTTATATTACTCTGTAATTTGTGTATATTGTTTAATTTTACTTTAATAAATATATTTAAAATATATTCTTTATTTTTTACCCAATTAATCTATCTTTGAACATGTTCCCTTTTTTTAAGAAGGTTGCCCCACTGAAGAAAACAAAAAAATTTGGACTCACAAGCCTATTATTTTCTATGCAGACACTCCATGTTGCATGTGGTGATAATTATTTACATGGTTTATGTATAATTCTTATTTTTCTAGTTGTCTCGTTTGAATGATATTGTTTTCATTTAAATTATTATATTTTTTAGAAGTTCTCCAAATTTATATACACATCTATATTAATAACTTTCAATAAAAAAATAAGTAATTATCACTTGTTATTTTTTTATGACGTCGTTTGTCATCATATATTAATAAAACATGTCTTTTATAACTTTATTAAAAATGCTCCTATATTTATTACTATAATAAGTATACTAATACAAATTTGGTATTATATGCTTTAAAATAAATTTTAAATTTAAATGTATAACAATTAAAATTTAAAAGTAAATTTATATTTATACTAAAGTTAGTTATAATAATTATTTATCATTGTTATAATAAGTATTTATCTATTTATAAATTTTTAATAATTATTTGTTAAAACATACTTTATAGTACATTTATTTCTTGTAATAAAATATATTAACATTACGTTATATATAAATTAAAATATCAAATTATATTGATTAAGATATATAAATTTATAAATATAAAATCTAAATATTTATATTTGTTTATAAATTTAGATGAACAGTATTTGTGATAAATGATAATGGTTTTTTTAATATTTAATATTTTTATGTTTAAAATTTTAGTTTATATGTGTTTTACGTTAGTAACTTTTGTTAAAATCCAAGTAATGCATGGATCAATGAACTAGTTAAGCAATATTCATGACTGTGCTATGCTAAAATTCACTTAAAGCAACTTCTAGAAATGCTAGTTATTCTTGAGCTTTGATCACTTGTACCATTTATTATTTTATTAATAATAAATACAATTAATCCGCATATTGCAATTTTTAATTAATTTAAATTTAACTTTTACTTATATGAATTATGATATTATCATTTACTTAATTTATTGTCGAGTTTATGAACTTACGTATTACGTGAATAAAATTTAAAAAATAATTGGTTATATAATATGTATGTAAATTTAAAAGTAAACCATATAAATATTAATTATTATAAAAAATACAAAAAAAGTATAGTTATTTGTCAAAAATATTATATCTCTATCTTTTCTAAATATACAATAGTAGTTATTTTTAAAAAAATATTTCTAAATTTTTGTGTGTATTTGTCTGTATTTAACTTAAATTAAAAGGATAACAAAATTATGAAAATAAAAATATGATTTATTAAAATAGCGTCACGTGTTTTATTCTGCTTTATTTATATATGAAGATTCATTTTATAGTTTATATTTTTAATTGACATATATGATACATACTACGTACTTATATATTTTATTACAATAAACAAAACATGTTATCAAATATGTTTTTGTTAGTATATTTTTTTTCTTTACAAATATAATCTTATTTATTTGAATTTATTATTAAAAAAACCAATATGTTTTTTTTTTGTTTTAGTTAAAAATATCATACTTGCTTTATATTTAATTTAAAATAAAAGTTTTATCTGATGCAATTTCATTATAACTATTTTAGTTAATTTAACATAAAGTTTTAAATATTAACTATAATATTGACCATTTAATAACGGTACTAAATCAAACTATGATTTTGGTTTTTAAGTTTATTGTTATTTTTGGTTTATTATAAATTTAGTGTAAAGTTTATTTAATGTAATTTCATTATCTAACCATCTTTTATATTTCAAACATTATTTTTAACGACAAACTAACATACGATTACTTCTAAACTATTCATTTGCCCCAATTGTAGACTTAAAACGTACTTTTATCATATAAATTCAAACATAATTTATTAATTTATTTATGTGAACATTTATTTAACATCATTCCCAATGTCTTGGTAGAAATTTAAGTTTAATATAATATGTTAATTTAGTATATCATTAATTTAAATTTTGTGTAGTTGTCAAATAATACTTATTTGATCATTCACATGACGTCTTTGCATTTGTGAATTGTCATATTGTGTTAATTTTGAGTTTAGGTCATGTAAATGATGGATTATATAATAAAAAACATGTGAATGATGAAATATTATATCATGAATGGTGAATGGTATGTAGTGTTACATTTTTCACCATTCAGATGATATTTATGTTAATGTATAATTTGTTATTCATGTTAATTTGTATAATTTGTTACAGGGCGTTCAGATTTGATGAAAGATGATTTGGGATTGTCATAGTTTGTTGTGCATCCTGTTGTGGAGGCAAACAATGATGTTTTGGATGAATCTGAAAGTTCTAGGATGAGTGATTGTATATTGGCTGAAGAGCTAGCTCGTAAGAAAATAAGGAGGGCTGCTACTGATATTGAACTCTCATCTATATGTACAAGGACATCTCTTAATTCAGATGTTTACTACAGCTTAAAATCGATGAGATACCTTCGACGGTTGGATATTGGGATGTTAAAAGTCTTGATACGAATGCTTTATGTATTCGTACGTCGAATGCGGAAATCTCAATATCTTGTCAGGTTGTGCATGATATTCTAGGTTTCCCATTTGTTAACAAGCAAAAGAAGGTTTACAATGATAGTGTATCGAAACGTTGGAAGAAGCACATGGGTCTCTCTGGTGGTAGGATCAGACCTAGTAGTGTGTCAGGTAAGATATAATAGTTTAGAAAGGATAGATTGATGTTTATGATTGATTTTTTTTTTGTTTTGATTGTGTCTACACTGGTAGGGGGACGTAGTACCGTACTGTGAACCAGAGGTTTTTACCGTCTATTATAGATGATTGTGTAGTCAAAGATTTTGATTGGTGTGATTATGTTGTTGAGGCTCTTAGGAACTGTAAGAACGGTTGGGATCCTCGCAATAAAAGTTCATTTTTTATAGGTCCTTTGACTTTTTTGGTGGTGTGTGTGTTAATTTTTAATATTTCATTAGTACATTTTACAAATCATTTTATAGATATTTTATATGATTATGATTTTATTTTATTTTATTTTATGCAGTTATTGTATGATGATGTTGTTGCATGTGATATTCCAATCATGATTCGTATACGGCATGTTATCACAACTTGGAGTTTTGATGAGTTACGTAAAAGGGAGATTTTTGAACTAATAATGGTGGTTTTGGGATTTTGGAGATGCAAGTTGTCAACCCAAGATGCTGACAGAGTTGTTATGGAAGAATTTAATCCTGAGTTGACAGAGAACCGTCACTTCCAAGGTTGTTGCAGTCAGTTTGATCAGCTTATTCACGAGGATGACGGTGATATGTATTCTGAAACAAGTGACGATCAAGATGTCACTAATAAGAAGAAGGAAAAACATATTGTGGCTCATGAGATGTTAAACATACGATTGCTAAGTGAAACACCCTTCCAACTAAAATAGATGTTTCACGAACAATTAACAATAATTATTAGAATATACTTGCGAAAATGTGGTCAAATTTAAATTTTCAATATTCGAAATGCCATCAACATGATACTTCCCACTTTGTATCCTAATAATGACCAAAGTGTGGGGCATCATGGATTGAAGTAGAAGAGGTTTACAATTTTTAAACTAACAAAATACTTAACCATAGATAAAACTAAATTCATTCATGCGTATATACCAAATCGAGAGTCTACTAAGTCCCCACCCAAAGCTTTATCAAATACATGCGAACACAATGGAGTCGCTAGTCAAGGTCCAACCATTACCAAGATGGTCATGTGGGATGCTTTCCTTTACCTGAAAGGGGTTTAACAACTAAAAGGGGTCAACAAAGTTGAGTGAGTTGCTAGATTAAAAGGAATACATAAAATAAATGCATGCGATGATAAGCGACGGGTATGTTCAATAACCAAGATGATCAACTGCTCAATTTAGGCTTAGAGCTGGCCCAACGTTTTTGCTCAATTGAGGCTTAGAGCTAGCCCAACGTATTGCTCAATTTAGACTTAGAGCTAGTCCAACGTCTTGCTCAATTGAGGCTTAGAGCTAGCCCGACATATTGCTCAATTGAGGCTTAGAGCTAGCCCGACATATTGCTCAATTGAGGCTTAGAGCTAGCCCAACATTATCCATGGATATCCAGGTGAGGTCATTTGAAAGCATATCAAGCATGGTGAGATCCAACGTGCCTCACACAAGCCCAAATAAATCATTCCTAGAAGGAATGAAAGTAGTTAAGCAACAACTATCAACATGTCAACAATTAGCTTCACAAGGTAATCAACAAGGTATAGCTCCACAAAGCACATCAATTATAGTGAGGTCCGACGTGCCTCACATAAGCCCAAACAAGCCTTTCTTAGAAGAAAAGAAATCAAACATGTAACAAATTATCAATATGTCACCCATAGCTCCTCAAGTATTCAACAAGGTATGACTTCACAAAGTGTATCAAGTATAGTGAGGTCCAATGTGCCTCCCATAAGTCCAAATAATCATACATGTAAGAGTTGAGAATATGTATACATCTACTATCAAATACATGCCTCACATAAGTCCAGATAATCATACATGTGAGAGGTGAGGATATGTACGCATCTACCATCAATACATCAACAGTTAGCTCAACTCCAGGCGAAATCAAGTGAAACATATCAAGTATGGTGAGGTCCAAGGTGCCTCACATATGCCCAAATACATCATACGTAAAAGAAACGAAATCAAGTATGCAACAATTATCAATATATCAACAAATAGCTCCACAAAGTATTCAACGAGGTATGGCTTCACAAAGCCTATCAAATATAGTGAGGCCTGACGTGCCTCACATAAGCCCAAAGAATCATACACGTGAGAACTGAGGGTACTTATGCAACCACTATCAAATATTGACAATAAACTCAACATATCAAGTAGGAGGAGGTCCAAGGTGCCTCACATGTGCTCAAGGAATCAACAATATCAAAATTGAGGGCAAATATGCTACTACTATCAAGATATCAACAATTCGCTCAACAATATGTTCAACAAGGCAAATAGCAATATATATAGGAACATTATGTAACACTAATACTAGAACTCACAGTGATCGGTTTATAGGATTCTCAAGCCTTTCAACGAAGTCACATTAGCCCCAAAATGGCTAAAGCTTGCAATCAAGCTCCTTTCGACTCGATTCACCTAAAAGCATTCATAACGCGCACTCGTAAGCTCCCGAACACAATATAAGCCCCTAAGAGTGGCCTAAGAATATTGGGACATCAAACCGAAAGCAATAAATCCAAATGAGGCCATACAAGTTCCGGAATGGATCAAAGGCCCTCAACCCCTTTAAACACTTAATTTAGAGGTGTAATGAACGTATAAGACCCAAGCATCGACCCCCGACCAAGCAAAATCAATTTTTGGACCAGAAACATGGTCATGGCGCGACCATGTTGTTAGTCGCGCCGCTACCCCCCCCCCCCCTTGGACAGCTCCCAGGTCATTTTTTTGACACAAATGCACTCAAAGTCCCCAAAACTTCCATAAACGTTTTTGTAACTTTGGAGGGACTTTACCAACAATATTAATAGCATATTAAGGTCACTTAGACACCTCTAAACATATTAGAACCATTTCATAACATTCCATGATCCCACAGAGTTCATACGGACTCCGAACGAGTCCGAAAATGACCGAAAACTCAAACCGACGACACCGAGCTCCAATTGAGCTTGGATTCAATTCCAACCAATCCCATAACCATATTAAACATATTTTGACCATGTTTAGACATTCAAATTACATCTAAGCATAAAAACACAATCCAAAAATGTTTTGGAACTCATTGAGGCATTTCACCGAACACTTGGCGTGCGGTTTAGCCTTAAAACGTCATTTTGAGTTCTTGCACATATTTTGTGTTTTCCAACTCAAGTAAACACTTTAATAACACAATTAAACACTTTCCAAACAAATTATACTATAACATAGCATTTTATTGCTTCATGGAGTTCATACGAACTCCAAACGGGTTCCAAACGACCAAAACCCGAACTTAGCCTTCAAAACTCCAATTGAGTTTCTACTAGCTTCTATTTACTTCAATTGCTATAAATAACATGTTTGGACCATAATGTATCATACGAAATATGTAAAAATACCATAACCCATTTCATCAACCATTGGAGCTCAAAGGAAGCTCTATTTTGGGTTTTCACTCAAATCACCAATCCAACCCAACCAATCATGAATTTATGACTCAAATACGATTATAAACCATAAACATTAACATATACATGATTTTTGAGTCATTTATTAACTCAACCCAACAAAACCCACTTAGGGTTCCATTCTCCATCAATGGAGAAATGGAGAAGATGGAGAAGATGGAGAAAGAATGGAGATGATTATACCTTCAAAATACTTCTAATATCAAGTATTTGTCTTCAATATTGAAATCCTTGATCAAAATCTCCAACCCTAGCTTCCTTCTTCTCCTCTCTTCTTTCTTTTTGAAACAAAATGAAAGTGTGTGTGTGTGTGAAAGGTGTTGGACGGTTTTGATGAAAATGGGGGAGGGGATTTTGGCCTTTGGCCAATCCCACCCATCACATTCACATATTGACAATACACACCCCTCCACAACTAGTCTTTTATTTGCAAATCAAAACTAAAATGCTATTAGATGCAACAATTAAATAATTAAGTACCCATTTTGACATAATTATATTAAGTGGATTCAAACAATACATTAACCATTCTTATGTCGTAGATACCCATTATTTAGTTGTCAAATTACATTACCTATTTTTATCAATTCTGTACAACCAAACGTTTTATTTTTCTTTAATCGTTCAAGTCCCAATAATTTGCAGTCATCACTAATACTTGGTAATTAACTCATAATACTGCACTTAAGATCACAATCATAATTATTTCCCAAAGTTAATTACCCTTTTAATTTTTGGGGTGTTACACTAAGGGTAGCCCCATGAATTTGAGGTCGATCCATATGACCGATGCATACTTACAACCTTCTTGAAACATATATTTTTTAACTTTTGCTACCCATGAACGCTAGTTTCATGGGATATTGAAGAGATAAATGGAAGTCGACAAGTGATCAAGTATTAAAAAACAACATTAAAAATCTAAAAAAAACAATTTAATAAGATTTATAGACTTTAAATCACGTGGATCATCATCATATAAGTAGTAGCATACATAAAACTGAAGAGACGAGTTCATTAAGATTTAAATGATCTTACCACACAACATACCAATGATATTTACATACAATATACGAATATAATAATCTAAGTAATTCATTACAATAACAATCGGATGTTAGTGATACACTCCAAATCGATTATACTAATTAAATATCATAAAAATCATGTAATAGTTGTGTAATTATACAAATAACCCCAATATGACATAAGTGAATGAAAAACGATTCATTATTGATTTATTGTGGTTTACTTGAGTCAGGAGGATATTTATATGAAGCACTCATATCAACGTAATATAATTACTAATGGGGTTACAGTAGATTAATCATAATTAACATGATTTTTAAAGAAAATCGGGCATGACCCGTTCGCACGGAGTCAATATCCCTGTTTGGTTATAAACCATTACATTGAAACATAAGATGAATTTATAAAATACTTTTAAGTAATTACTAACACACTTCTATCAACCAATAGACATCAAGTGCATCCAAGTACACATTTAATAGCTTGGTAAGTAATCTACCCCAAAATTTCATACCATAAACTGCAGCAATACCAGAAGGTACTTCAAAGCTGCCCAACTACATCTTGGGATCAAACCCGGCAAACTCTTTGCCTTTACTAACTTCTCCTGTAACACATGTAATGTGAGGGGTTAGCAAATAAAATTTGCCAAGTGAGTTACTAGATTGATATGGAGTGCAAAGCATACAACATGTATAAATGTTAAAATGATTATAAAATGACAAGTGCGATATCTTTAATAAAAGAATTGTGGGAAAATCCCCACTAATATGCATAGGTTGCGAACATCGCCCGCTAATCCGCCGTTGTCGGCCGGATTCCGGTCTAACAACTCCAACCGGCGCCCGAAGTCCGGTCACCTACTCCGTAAGCTTCCGGAAGTAGGAATTTATACGCACAAACACAAAGTAAGGCGCTTGATAATAATAATGATAATCTGGATATCCGGTGAGGGCAATGATAAATGAGCATAGCTCACAATGGGGTAATCAACTGTAATCATATGAAGCATGAAATGAACGATCTTCAAGCATAGCATGAAGGTTAATATAAGTAATGAAAGATATCAAATGAGGTATGCTAGCCATAGGCCATGATCAAATAATAAACTGCCAACTAGGGCAGTATGGTAAAACCAGTGCAATGCATCATATAAGAGGATGATGTCAAATAGATATGCACAATGTCATAAATAAAATAAACATGTAATTATGTAAGCAACACACACATCAATGTTAGAACTCACAGTACAATAGGCTATAATAGCCTTTTAATGTTCAATACGGCTGATACACCGCTTAACGCCCCGAATCGATAACCGACACTTCTTCCAGCTCCAAACCTATTAAATAAGGATATTCAAGGTATTCATTAGCTTATAATAGTATCTCATAAGTTATGGAAGTTATTTAAAGTGTTTAAGCATTTTCGGTTTAAGTTTCCGAATTATCGACACAGATACACCTCTTATTGAGTTTTATAAACTTTTGGGCGTTATTTGATAATAATTTATGTGTTATATAATTATAGAATAATCCCATGACGTTATAATATCATCATGGGACTTAAAACAAGTGTTTTGGGTTAACCGGGGTTCGACTCGCACTAGTTTTGTATTTTGGCTATAACTTTTTCATACGAACTCGGATTTAGGTGATTCAAGAGCCCAGACGAAGAGGACGCATAGGGCTACAACTTTTATCTTTTGAAAAATGGCCCATCAGATGGTGAACTCGGCAAGTTGTATGGGGAACTCGACGAGTTCCCTTACTCAGAACTTGTTTTCTTGACGTCCTGCTTGTCATTTTCTCGTTTCCAACCCATATGTATCATACTAAAACACCTCTAAACTTGGTTTTATGATATATTTGATGTATGTAAACATATATAAACATTGTTAGTATCTTTTCATGAAATAATTAACATCTCCAATTAAATTAGGTTCTTGATTCAACATACACAAAAACAACTCAAGCTTCCTAAATTCTTTGTTTTTGTGTTCATTAAATTATAAAACATGTCAACTAATTACTATTATGACAGAAACTCATGGAGCTATAAACCCTTGTCTATCTCCATATTGATAACCATTTCAATGGTTACGTAGGAGAGAAATAGAGGGGAAACCCACACACATCACTTGCATATTTCATAGAAGGTTACCTTAAATCTTCTTTAGTATTTGTGGCTCAATTTCTTAACCAAGTTGCAGCAAAATTGCTCCAGCCCTAAGGAGTCTCCTCAAGGGTTTCTTTGTGCAGAAAGTTTGAAGGCAAAGAAATGAGGAAGGAGTCAACTGATTGGGGAGGTAATGACCCTCAATTGGTCATTATTTTACCCTTAACCCCCTTCCAATTCATGGAACTCTTAAATTCAACACCAACTTCCTGATTCTTTGCATTTTCAATCCTTCTTATGCATAAATAACTTGTACAATAAGCTTTAAAGTTTATAATTGATCACATGGATTATCAATAAAGAAGACTCCAAGCACAGAGAAGTATTTGGTTAAGACTATGGCTACAATTTATAGTTTAACTTTTATTTAAACAACTAATTAGCTTTTAGTTAACACTTTAAGGAAGTTATCACAAGGTAACAGTTAACTAACTGAATGCATCTAGGTCTCATTTATTTAATAGTTTTGTAAAGTAGCGTTGATATACATACAATCTCTTTAAATGATTAAGAATATAAATTATTACATATCAATTAACATAATAAATTCACCAAATTATCGGTGAAATGTATAATTAGTAATTTAATTATTATATTAGATTTGAGGATGTTACATTATGTTTGCTGATTGTGGTGTGTGTGTGGGATAGGGTGAGCAAGGGGCGGTTCGATTCGGTTTTTGGCCGAAACCGAAACCAAATCAAAAATTCCGGTTTTTGAAATGGGGAAACCCTTCGGTTTTCGTTTTCCGGTTTGGATTATCAGTTTACACCCGTGAGTTTTTTGGTTTTCGAAAACGGTTTGGTTTTTGGGTTTAACCCCAAAAAATCTTAAACATTTTTTTTATTAAAATTGAGTTTTTGTTTACTAAGCTTATGTTTTTCTTTACTAAAATTAAATACTATTTGATAAATCATTAAAAAATAGTTGCTTACGTTTGGATTTTTAATCGACTTATGTGTTAGTTTAATACTGTAATTTTAATAAAATTGGATATTAAATATTAATTTAGTTAGTTTGATACTTTAATTTATTAAACTTACTAACTTAGACTTTGAATTAATTTAAGTAATTTATCATGTAGAAATATAATAATAATATTTATACCAATTAATTAGCATTCTCTACTTCACATATAATTAAAATAAACATAACTATTAACAATGTCAGTTAATTAGCATTTTAATATCATAAATATCAATTATATATATAATTGAAAAATGCTTTCTGTAATATAGGAGTAGGACATAACATTAAATACAAGTGAAAGTAAAAATAACTCAATAAATATATAAAATATTTATAAAAATTATATTAATTTAAAACCTGTTTGGTCTGGCTTTTTCGGTTCGGCTTTGAGAGGGAATCCGAAACCAAACCATTTACTCCGGTTTTTTCGGTTTTGTTTGTGGTTTTTCGGTTTCCCGATTTGGTTTTTCCGGTTTTTTGAGTTCCGGTTCGGTTTTTGCTCACCCCTAAGTGTGTGAGAGGGGGGAGGCGAAGAAGATTTAAATGATGTATCAACGATTGAAAAGAAGGGAGAACACACATTCAATCGATTTTAATTAACGTTTTAAGGATAAGATGTAAACAGAGTTATTTTAACAATTTGAAGCGGATGGTATTAGATTTAATGATAAGTTATATGAACCAATCCAAATTTATTGAAGTATATAAGCTATATATAAATTTCATTTTTAAATGCCAGGTAAATGAGATTTGTTTAGAAACGAAAGACAACCAAATTTTCTAAAATTTCAAAAAAAAAAAAAAAAATAAAGAAAAAAAGGAAAAATGAAAAAGGAAGAGAAGTTTGTTGCCACAAATATCAAAATTGGGCTTCAATGGAACTTGTTGTAGTGTGAGGATAAAAGTCGCTTCCCCTCGTTTTCATCTCTCTCGACTTCCTCCTTCACAAACAACAATGGAAGCTTCATCTATCTTATGCGTTTCCGCTCCATTACAACTCAACTCTTCCTCCTCTGTTTCTTCCAACAAACCTAATTACGTTTCTTCCTCTTCTCATTCTTTCATACCCCCCAATAACAAGAAAACTGTTACCTTGCGCTGTTTCCATTCACATAGCCGCCGGAACGCCGCTGCTCCGCCTCGTTACTTTCCCACAAAGGTCTTTCCTTAGTCTGTTTCCTGTTCGCTTTATTGATTAATTACGCGAAAAATCATAGGAAATCGTTTTGGATGTTAAGTGTGTTTTAGAACTTTGACCAATAGACGATAAAATTTTTCTTGAATTTTGGGGTAGGTTAATATTTGCATCGTTGATGGGATCAGAGGGGATGATGATTTCTTGTAACTGGTTATAGGAGAAGTATGAACAAATAACTGATTGTTTAATATTGGCGAAGTGAAAATGAATGGTAAAAGTTTGAATTTTCTCATTTTTGTGTTATTATTTCAGTGGTGATAAAGGGAGGTCTAACATCTGGTACCAAGATAATCAAATTACAAAAGATAGAAATAAGTTTACAACTTTTCCTGATTTTTAGAAACCAACCGTGCAATAGAAACTGATGACATTTCATTAACCATTTTATAAACGAACCTCACTGATTTTGACATATTTTTACCAGCGCTGAATAGAAATAAACTTTGAAAAGGTTACTAAATAATGAATTTGAGTTATATTTTATATAAATTGCCCTACCAAGAAAATAGAAACTTGGCAATCTGTACATACATGGACTTAGTTGTATCAGCAAACACTTGTTTTGTTCGTTTCAAGGTTTTCATTTATGAATGCACACACATGCCAAACATATCATGACAATTGGGATGACATGAAATGATGATCTTGATTGATAATGATGCTATCAATAAAAACAGGCAAGGGTGTTGGTTTAATTGTTTAAGCACCTCTATGTGTCTTTAACTTGCATAAAAAAATACTAGACATTAGGTGGCATATCGTGGTGTATATACCGTGTTTATGTATGATGTCCTTGCCTTCCTTTCAATAATGAGACCACTCTTGCAAAGTTGCACTCCAGGCTATAACATCTTCAGTTCATGGATGCTTAGATAGATTTTAAAATCAAGAACATACACACTTCAAAGGGGACTAAGTAATTTTTTTCTGTTGACATGAAATTATTTATGGTAATTAATAAGTAAGCTAATATCTTCGGAAAATAACTTGCACTAACTAGTGTTAACAATCCAGGTAAGTTTAAGGATTGACAAGCTGATACAAACAACCATATCACACTGTACATAGACTTTACTTGCTTTCTGGCATTTGTTTGTCTAGTTTCTTTGTATGACTAAATCCTATGTTCGTTACTATAGATCGGCAGGGATAGGCGTGCTTCTCTATTGGACAAACCATTGATCCAAAGGCCATTGCATGATCAATGTACACGGTTTTCTTGCTTTCATCATGGGCGGAGAAAACATTTTCCTATATGCAAGTCTACTCCAAGAGTGTTCTCTGACAAATCTACGTTCCATTTGTCAAAGCTTGGACTAGAAAATGTATTTGTAAGTTCACTAAGTACACTGTCATTACATAGGTTCATGAAGTATTTCGATATGTTCTTTTGCGTGCCATGTACGTGTTTATGCTCTTTCTCGATACTCTTCATATCTTTATATGTTCTATCTTTTCAACATGAAGCTTTTCTTGTTTTTGATTTAAACCGTAATTAATTAGAGTAGAATACATCTAGAAAATCTTCACTTACCTTATTGATATAGGGTTGATGATGGTTCTAACTTCGAGTTAAAATGACCATAACAATAATCTGGAAGCAAGCAGGCTGCCTATATATTTCAGATAATCTGGTGAAGTATTACTAATAAATAATAATGCCACATTACGATGTGGCAGAATGCACATATATAGCGAAAATTAAAGTAAAAGAAAGAACACACCGGATCTAATGTGGCTCCGCTATCGGGACGACAGTGTGCAGGAAGAGGCCCCTTTCTTTTAGTTACTTCAAAGAATGTGGTACAGACGAGATTGATACAAAGTTTTTATGATACCAAAAAACACTCAAAACTCATAACTCACAAGTCACTCCACATGTATTATTGTATTGCTCCTGGATCTCCATGTTTCTCATCTACTTTGAAACCTTGGCTAATGGCTACTCCCCTTTTATAATTGCACAAGATGGAAGCTGATGAGACCTTAGGCACACTCCAAGTGGAAGCCAATAAAAGCTTTTAAACATTCATTTGCTCCACATTTTCTAGAAGAAGCTCAAGAGCCATGTTCCCAAAATTTCTGTATCCAATATATAGGCACAATTGCATATAGATGGCAAATTTCATATCAAAATTTAACACTTATATCATTTATATGAATGAAACACTTTTTTGATGAGATGTCATGACCTTGCAAGCTCTTCCTTGTATATGTTTTTCTGAAAACTTTCATCTTGATTCAAGATAAGACATTGAAAGGTTAAGATTTTAGAAAACTATTTTGCAACTAAGCAATCATGGAACTGGAAGGGTCTCTTGAACTTCACTCTCAACTCTCAAGACAATTTCATATGGTTGAAACAGATAATTCAATACCAAACAATGTCAATAAAAAATTCTCCAAATTAATAATAAATCTTCTGAATACATCTCTTGCAAGGAAGAAAACCCAGTACCTATTGGAAAACAAGAAAAATAGTAGAAGGCTTAAATACCCTAAGTTCTTTGAAAGGCAGCAGTCTGTTGGGAAGAACTCAATCTCAAGCTCAAGACTTTAGAAGGGGAAGGTAGCAGGCCTATTGGTAGCCCTTGCAGTCAAGCTAGGCATAGCACTTTTACCACTCATGGCAAACTCCTAGCCGACTTCCAGTAAACACCTAGCTGTCGAGCTAGTTTTGACTCCTTCGATAAGCTCTTAGGCACACTAAGCGCCTTAGCATAACAATGAAGCTGGCAAAAACTTCAAAAGTCACATTTGAAGGCTAGATTACATCCTTAGGAAGCAGCTTATTACTAAAAGCTAAAGTACATCCCTTCTTTTTCATTTTTGAATAATTTATATCTGTAGGTAGTAGACAAAAGTAATACAACATAATTTGTTAGGATTAAGAAAGACAAACTAAAACGATGCAAGTAACAAGAACACAAGGCTACGTCCACGGCGAACTAGAGAGATATTATTATTGCTTTTCTGCTTAGAGTTACAGGGATGCAACAAGATCTGTTTATAATAAAAAAGATGACCTAAGACTACCTATGGGCCGAGCCCAAGATGCCTCCTATCTGCTCACGATTTTTATTGATAAGTCTGACTTACAAAACGGTTGTTAAAAATTTTCTTCCTAGCTGCTATTTCAGGAGTGGGACCCCATGGCTAAGTCCCCGTAGCGGTAATGAGGCCCAAAGGCAGATCAAACTCCACAACTCAACATAGTCCACCTAAGTAAGCACTAGACTAAACCAAGTGATACACTAATAAATATCCTCTTTACCCTTTGTCACCTTGGTTTAAAAAGGCGCGAGGCGCACCGATGCGAAAAGTGTTCTGGAGCCTGAGGCGCGATGCGCAAGGCGAGGCGCACGCATCACGTACGCGAGGCGCCTTAGAGTAAAACACTTCTAAAATTATTTTAGTATCACATTTCATACAAACAAACACATTAAAACTATATTTAACAACTAAAATTCCAAAAAACCTAACATATGTTGTGTAAAAGTAGTCTCCTAGTTGCTAATCCATTCACTAAAATCCATAATTGTGTCAAATTAGTCGCGTTGTACAGGAAGCGGTCAGGGCGTCGCCTCTCGCTTCCATGTGTTGCCACATGAAGCGATCGCCTCCATGCGCCTTCTGTCATCGCATCGCCTCAAAGCCAGGATGCGACAGCACCATCGCCTGGCTGCGCCCATCGCCCAGGCGCGCCTGATGCGCGCTTTTTTAAACCAAGTTTGTCACTCATATCTTGCATTATAGAAGATTTTAAACCCGATTCTAAGTAGTGGTGACTTAGGAACTATAAGCATAACAAACTTTTCTTTAGGCATGTTAAATATTTCTTTATGAAGAAACCTACAAGCATGGAGGTAGATGGATGCTTCTACGATAAGAAGAAACTTCTAGATAGTGTTTGTGGAACAATACATGACAAATAACTTTTGTGAATTGTGGTAAGAGGCGATTTGTTCTTTGCTTAGACATTTGGATCTATATTTGTATATGATAGCGAGTTTTGTGTAAACGCTCTAATAAAGGGGTATATTCATAATGTCTAGAACTGATGGAATCAGGATGAATAGATGCTACTGCACTGTGCATGCTAAGTGTGGGTTTTTCTTGTTTAACAGAGTTGGTTATTCCTGTAAGTCCCAATGTCTAACATCCAATTCCTTAAATCTGGACTCTGGAGGCATGGTTAGATGATTGTGAATGCTGACAGTTATCACGGACTGCATTCTTGTATTAATTTGCAATAGTTGACCTTTGAGTGAGATAATGAGAGGACTTCCTTCCTGCAATGTAGAGTGGGTGGATTTTTGCGCCCGGGGGGGGGGGGGGATGTGAACGGGTAGTTTTGATAACGTTACTAGTAAAAAATTGAGAAAATGTGTAGATGCACAAGAAAGCTACATTTGTTTTAAGCACAAATATGTGAATAAAGAATAGGAAAAGAGTTTTAACACAGAATTATTGTGGTGCAGACTTTTGCTTGCTTCCACTCCTTTTACCATTCTTGAGATTCCATTCACTATTATGAACTCCTTTCAGCAAATAAACTTGGCAAGATTATGGTTTTCTTTTGCCAATTTCAATACATAGCACCCAATTAAATCCATTTAATTTCTAAAAATTATGCAAGCCATCATAAAATTCTTAATATGATTTCTTAGCTGTGTAGAGATACAAGTAGAAGTATAAAGCTCTCTCAATTTTGATTAAAACACTAATCCACTTTAATCATGCTGGTCATGATGGCTTGCATGATATACATTCATGGCTTTTCAGTTATTGTGGCAAACCAAAGAGCATGATTATGTTTTTATTTATAAAAGAATGACATGGATTAGTAAGATTAACTCACCATGTTGAAGTCTGCCAAAGAATTTGAAGTTTGAAACAAGCAGCTTACTAACCACTCTGAAATCTATAATGGCGATGGTGATTACATCATCCATATCTGAAGTTCAAAGAGCAAAGAAGTGTTTGAAAGGGAAGCTTCATATGTTGTTTAGTGATAATCTGGATCGCTCCATCAAAGGCACCAATGACTGAAAAATTCCTGTCATCCCGATTGTCTGTAAACTGGTGATCTTGTCATAAAGAAACCCTAATTTGATGAATTAAAATTTAAGCTTCATCAGACAGGTGCCTCCTCGTGCACTAATCATAGAGGATTGAATTTTGGGGAGTCCTATATAATGCTTGTTTTCTCGTCATTCCTTGTGCATTTTCTTTTAGTCTTGTCTATATTGTTCATCCTTTTACTTGTGTACTACGTATTATTTGTATGTGTTGCTGTGAGGAATATGTTTTCATTTTTGGTTCAGATATTCTATTTTATGTATATCTTATACCTCATTTTCTTTCCTTTTGTTTCTGTGGAGATCTTAGGTGCAAAATATGATACTATTAAAATGAACTGCAAGAATTTCATAGCACCTAGTACTGTATGTATCTGATATATATCTTTTACATTGTTAGGAAAAACGGGTTCGAGTTTCATGTGCAGCTGTTGGTCCTGATGAGCCACATGCAGCAAGTACAGCATGGCCAGAGAGTGTTTTGGAGCAGCAGTCTTCTGATTTTTTGGTTGACGCAGAAAGCAGCGAATGGAGGGAGTTACAGGGGTTTTTAGGTGCTGAACTTCCATCTCATCCAAAGCTGTACAGGGGACAACTAGAAAATGGACTTCGTTACCTCATCTTGCCAAACAAAGTTCCCCAAAACAGGTCTGACTTTCTACACATGGCATGCATGTGATTCAGTGAACAAGATGCATGCCTTATTTTGCTAGTCTTTTATTTGTTTCATTAGTCATTAGTTTTTGGTCTCGTATCTTGATAAAATTGTTGCTTTCTTGACTATATCTAGAATTAATTGATTATTGTTTTATCTGGAGATTAGCATTGAATTGTACTTGTGAGAATAAAATATTCAGTAATTCTATCGAGCAACTTATATTACTGATGTAATATATGGATATTGTAGTTCTTTTTGCATACCTCTTCTATTGTTGTTCTACATGAACACATTACATTTTCGTATGTGAAGGTTTGAAGCCCACATGGAGATTCATGTTGGATCAATTGATGAAGAAGACGATGAGCAAGGGATTGCACATATGATTGAGCATGTTGCGTTTCTTGGAAGCAAGAAGCGTGAGAAACTTCTAAGGACTGGTGCACGCTCAAATGCTTATACAGATTTTCATCATACAGTGTTTCACATCCATTCACCATCTTGTATGCAGGTTTGTTACTGCAGATTTCATTTATGCTCTAAACTTTTTTGACTTCGAATTTTTGTTTTATAATTTCTTTTACAGTCTTAGTTATTACAAAATAATGAATTCGAGAGCATTTTTGTTTATCTTCTATTATGCAAATTCTATTTGCTTTCTTCCTTTGCACAATGATTTGCATCTCTTTAATAGGATTCGGATGATGATCTACTACCCATGGTTTTGGACGCCTTAAATGAGGTACGAGTCAAATTGGATGATAGTTCACCTTTTTCATCTTAACAGATTGTTATCTGCTTCATTTTGTAAAGAGATCTCTAAGAGTCTGCAGATGTAATGCCTAATTTTTTGTGTTGTAGATAGCCTTTTACCCCAAGTTCCTTTCTTCCCGGGTTGAAAAAGAAAGACGTGCCATACTATCAGAGCTGCAGATGATGAACACTATTGAGTACCGTGTTGATTGCCAGGTATTTTCTGCTAGTGTTGAAAAGATGCAAAAAAAAAAACAACCTAATTTTTTTGTTGTCAATATTTGTAATCCCTCTTTTGTTTTCTAAGCACAGCTGTTGCAACATCTACACTCTGAGAATAAGCTGAGTCGAAGATTCCCAATTGGACTAGAGGAGCAGATTAAAAAGTGGGATGCCGAAAAAATTCGTAAATTTCATGAGCGCTGGTACTTCCCAGCAAATGCGACTTTGTATATCGTGGGAGACATAGACAACATTGGAAAGATAGTTCACCACATCGAAGTATGTATTTTCTGTCTATCAATGATACTTGACGTGTTCATATTTATTTTTAGGATAAAACAAAGTAGTCTTTCCACAAGAATTGGCTGCTTATGTTGGTCACATTTTGAATTCCAATTAATCTAAAGAATTTTCATGCAGGCTGTTTTTGGACAGAAACATATAGATGATGAGACTCCTATAGCACCTAAAACTAGTGCATTTGGTGCAATGGCCAGCTTTCTCGTACCTAAGTTCACAGGAGGGATATCTGCTGATTCATCACATGACAAACCATCTCTTCTAGTGGACCAAGCAAAAGTTATTAAAAAAGAAAGGCATGCAGTTCGTCCTCCTGTTGAGCATAATTGGTCGCTTCCTGGGAAAAATGAGTATCTGAAGCCTCCCCAGATATTTCAGCATGAACTGCTTCAAAATTTTTCTATTAACATGTTCTGCAAGGTAGGAAGTGACCCGGGAACTTCCAGTCATTTTCACATACAAAGTGTTCGCATGATTGTATACACCGGCTTTTTCTTCTTTCTGGGTTTTTGTGCAGTTCTTCTCGGCCCTTAAAAGATTTCATGTGCATACAAGTTAATGATAGATATAATATGTAGCCAATTGGCCCATTTCATCCTTCCCCCATTGTGTTACTCACCATGGTGTCGCCCAGTTTGCTTAGGCAGCCCCTTTATCAATGTGATATATATTTACTTTGCATCCCATGGATGATAGACATGTCACCTGGGCACATAGGGTATTTTGTATTGTTATACACATAATGCATCAGAATTTTATACAATCTGTTATCTATCCTGATGATTACATGATTATCTTTTTGCAGATTCCTGTGAACAAGGTCCAGACATATGGTGATTTGCGTAACGTTCTTATGAAGAGGATATTTCTTTCAGCTTTGCATTTTCGCATCAACTCAAGATATAAGGTGGTGTACATATGCAAACCTTAACTAACCTTCTATATAGGCCACCTTTCATGGTAATTTGCTTGACAATTGTGTAGGTTGCTTGTTACAAGCTTATTGGTTTATTCTGTTTTCGAAGAAAAAGATACAACTTTATCCAATTTACATGTGTTTGAATATAACATTGATTGACAGATTGGAGAAGTTCCACAACATCCCCACTGGTGGATAAGATTGTCCACAATGAGCCATGTAGTCTGTAGTGTGGTTTTTATGATTAAAGAGTTGCATGCATAAGAGTAATGCATGATGATGTTCACAAGTGCAATAAGAGTTGTAATCTGTAGTGTGGCCTTTATTTTTGATGTAGTCTTATTTTTCCATCATCATCTTATATGACTATTGTCAATATGAGCTTTCCGGCTGAAGATAGCCCATACAACCATTGGTATACATAATTTAAAATGGTCATGTATGTGTATATCATTGACTTGATTTGCTTTATTGTTTACAACTGGTTGTTTGTGAAACACTTTTTAACTAAAGGTAACTTTCCAGAGTTCTAGTCCTCCGTTTACATCCATTGAGTTGGATCATAGTGACTCAGGACGAGAAGGATGCACTGTCACTACTCTTACAGTGAGCGCTGAACCTAAGAGTTGGCAAGGTGCAATTAAAGTGGCTGCCCAAGAGGTTTGTAGTTTTTGTCGATTATTGTATCACCATGTTGATCCTTAGAAGTAGCCTATGTGTTCTTAATCAGATAATCCAGTTAGCACTATTGAATTATAACCATGGCAACTTTTTTTTTCATCTTCATATACTCTGGTTCGATCTGGTTCAGGTTCGCAGGCTTAAGGAGTTTGGTGTTACGAAAGGAGAGTTGGCACGCTATCTGGATGCACTGCTAAAAGATAGCGAACAATTAGCTGCTATGAGCGATAATATTTCATCGGTGGATAATTTGGATTTCGTTATGGAGAGTGATGCACTTGGCCATAGGGTCATGGATCATAAACAAAGTCATGAGAGTTTGATTGCCGTTGCTGGAACAATCACTCTTGAAGAAGTAAGGTTCATTTTATAGTATTTGCTGTATCTACTTGCTTGCCTATTACTATGTTTGGGATGTCACATATGACCTAATAGTCTAGAACCTTTTGCATCCACTAAATAAAATCTCCGAAGTATCAAATATCGAATGAATTTTTTTAATATATTGTGTGTAGGTGAATTTCATTGGTGCACAAGTATTGGAGTACATATCAGATTTTGGAAAAGCATCTGCACCCATTCCTGCAGCCATCGTTGCATGTGTTCCAAAGAAAGTACACGTTGATGGTGCAGGTGAAATTGATTTCAAGATATCCCCAAGTGAGATAACAGCTGCAATTGAAGAAGGTTTGAAGGAACGGATAGAGCCTGAGGCAGAGGTATGTTTCCTTTAAGATTGAAAGTTTATTTCTAGAACTTCTGTTTGTGACATTATGGTGACATTTTTACTTCCATCTTTTACTATCTTCTGTATGCAGTTTGAGGTACCAAAGGAATTGATAACCTCAACAGAGCTTGATGAATTGAAGTTGCAACTTAAACCATCTTTCGTACCTGTTGGTTTAGATTTGAATGCTACTAAAGTTCATGAAAAAGAAACAGGGATCACCCAGCGCCGTCTCTCAAACGGGATTACTATAAACTACAAGGTATATATTATTTGTGTTTAAATTTGGTTGATTGGTTCCTGCTAGAAGTCCAACAGTTACTTGGGTGCTGTCTTTTTGGTGAACTTGAGGGGTTTTGAGAAAATGGTGCATGGAAAGTAAAAGGCGAAAACAGAAAAAAAGAACAAAAGGATTCAAGTGGTTCGGTCTAAGAAAGACCTACATCCATGGTCGGACTAGCTTGTCTTGTTTATTTTTAATTAGGGTTTACAATTACATAGGAGATATATTTATAATCAAATTGAGCCGAAAATACCCTAACAGGCTTGTGTTGGAAATATAATTTTCCTTCCCTGCAAGCCGTATGTTTGTTCCTCTTTTTTAGTTACTGGGCTAAGAATGACTTAATGGGATAGGTGGTGCGAGGGCGGATTCTTTTATGTCGTCCTATATCTTTGCCCTAGCCTTCTCACTATTACCATTGCATCATCATTAATGATCTAATGTTATAATTCATAAATTTTTATGAAGTATTTCATATATTTCATATATTTTGTTATTTAGATTTAGAATTTATGACAGCTGTCAAACATTCATTTTTCATTCAACACGAATTTCAGATGAAGGGGCAAAATAGTATTGTACTGTCATTCATTAGAAAAAATAAACAACATTTGTCATACAACATACTCCAAACACGCCTCTTTTATCAAGATGGCATGTAACGAGAACAAGGAAGAGGAAAAGGGCCCTAAGGTTTACTCCTATAGTCTTGTATAGAATTTTAGAGTGATGTTATAATTGGAATTACTTTTCTCGTTTCTGATACTTTGAACGATGTTCCTGACCCCAATTTTGGAACAAGAAGGCTTTTAATTCTTTATCATGTATTCAATTAATTGTTTCACAGAAACATAAGGGGTTTGCATGTATTGCTTCTGGTTTTTCAATTTTTTCCATCACATCGTACGTTACATGATATTTGTCTTTATTTTAATAAGATATCGAAAAGCGAAACATGTGGTGGGGTGATGCGGCTTATAGTAGGTGGCGGACGAGCAGCGGAAACACCAGAAACAAGGGGAGCTGTTGTTTTGGGTGTCCGAACTCTGAGTGAGGGGGGACGTGTTGGGAACTTTTCAAGGGAACAGGTAATACATCACTTGCATTAGGTAGGAAGTCGGTTATTCGTTCCTTTCCATATCTTAGTTATTTTTTGTGACACACTATCACGTCTGTTGTAACGACTGCCAGGAGTATACACATGCATAAGAATACTGTTGTGTTGATGCACAATACCAATCTTATGTGAATTTTCCACTACCTCTATTGTGTTTTTATGTCTTCTCATATCCTAGTACTGTGTTAATAAATGACAGTTTGTTGAAATTTCTTCTCTCCTATTGATCATGATATCAATTATCCATGCAATGTTGTAAGATGCTGGCTGGTTCTTTACTTACTTTTTATACCCTTGTAGTATATTTTATGTATCTTTTTTCCCAGTAATCTTCATCAAGACCCCATTAAGCACCACTCTTCTGCTTCCTATAATAGCATACAAGATTCTACAAGATATATATCTAGACCCTGCTATGCAGTACTAATGTTTGTTGTTACCTGATTTATTTTTCAGGTAGAGTTATTTTGTGTGAATCATCTGATTAATTGTTCGCTGGAGTCGACAGAAGAATTTCTTTGTATGGAATTCCGTTTTACTACAAGAGACAGTGGAATGCGTGCTGCTTTCCAGTTGCTTCATATGGTACTTGAGGTAAATCTCATATAACAAGTTCTATTTCTTTTTTAGATCCCAAATTAGTATCTTTTGTGGTTTGGGACCAGCAAGTCTGTGAAGGTTTAGCTACCTGCTGACGGAAAGTTGATATATTGTGAAATCAAGAAAAAACTTTTCATATATCCAGTGTATGCTTGTTAAATGGAGTAGACATTTACACATAATGTTAATATTCCGTGTCAATTAAAGCTTAACTCGTGGCCATTATGCAGCATAGTGTCTGGCTTGAAGACGCATTTGATAGAGCAAGACAACTATACTTATCGTATTATCGCTCTATTCCAAAAAGCTTGGAACGATCGACAGCTCACAAGCTCATGATAGCTATGTTGAATGAAGATGAACGATTTGTTGAGCCCACACCACATTCATTACAAAATTTAACATTGCAGACTGTAAGAGATGCAGTAATGAATCAGTTTGTCAGTGATAACATGGAGGTGTGCTATAGTTTTGTAATATAAATTCATGTGAACTTTTCAACCTTTTGATATTGATGCCGGATTAATTCAATAGGTGAGCATTGTCGGGGATTTCTCAGAAGAGGATATTGAGTCTTGTGTAATGGATTACCTAGGCACAGTTAGAGCAACAAGAGGTGCCGTGAAAGCACTGAGTTATAACCCTATTATCTTTCGACCGTCTCCTAATGATTTGCACTTTCAGCAAGTGAGCAAAAACATTTCCTAGCCATTTCTATATTCCTGAATGCATGAAAAATTTGTTTTTATTTCCTATTTTGAGCCAGATGATGTCCCAATTAAATTTCTCTAATTATCATGCGTGATGAGCTATATATGTACTTGACAGGTGTTCATAAAGGACACAGATGAGCGAGCATGCGCATACATAGCAGGGCCTGCACCAAATCGCTGGGGATACACGGTTGATGGAGCAGACCTCCTTGAGTCCATAAGTAATGTGTCGGTTAATAACGGTAAGCATTCTCTATGTATAATTATTTCATTTTTGTGTTCTCGTTGCATGAAGTCAATTATGTTATGATTTGTGAAGTGAATTCTGGTCATCAAGGTTTGTTTGATTTTACACCAGTGTCAACTTAAAGTTGGTGTCTACAAGTACATTGCCCCGACCAATTTTCTCACTTAAAATGTAAAGCATTGTTCTTATTCTTTTATCATTATCACACATAGTTTGGATCCTTTTGATCAATTAATGAAATACATCCCTAGTTATCTAAAAAAGAATTGATAAAATAGGTAGGGGTCTAGTTCTAAATGGGTTTCTTTTCCACAATCAGGCCTAGGGCTGGTCTTGGGTCCAGGTTAGTTTGTTCATCTCTGGGCTCCAGGGGTCAAATGCAATGATATCAAACTCCAAGGGTAAAAAAGAAATATGTCAGTCTACAAGGATCAAACTGAATTTTACAAAACCTAGTTGCTTCTTTCACTTTACCAGTCATTATTTTTCTAAAACAAACCAGTGAAGTTAGCAATTACTACCCAAAAGTAAAGGGCAGGATGCCCAACAAATTCACAAGTCAAGGTAAAGCAAAGAGCCAAAGAGGTAAGAGACATTCAAACAAACATTGAATCCTAAGATCCTGATACCTTATTGTTTGAAGATTTAAACGGCATGGGTTCGTATTCACACAGATGCACAATCAGAAACTGAAGGACAGCTCGTGAAGGCAGAGAAAGTCAATATTGACCTGCAAAGATCTCGGAACCACCCACTATTTTTTGCAATTGCTGTCGGGCTGTTGGCAGAGATAATAAACTCGAGGTAGCTACTAAACCGCCAATATACAACTTATTTCCCCTGCTGCATTAAGATGTTGTCTTGAGCTGCCCTTAATACTACATGTTGTATCTTGTTTTGATGGTTGTACATAATATATTTCACAAATCATTTCAATCTCTTGTTTCATAGGCTTTTCACTGAAGTCAGGGACTCCCAAGGATTAACGTACGACGTATCATTTGAGTTGAACCTGTTTGACAGGTTGAATCTTGGTTGGTATGTCATCTCGGTAACATCTACACCAGGCAAGGTACACAATTCAGTTTAGAAATAGTTTTGCCTCTTGTATTGTGGATGGTATATTTTTTGTTGTCTAATCACATGGAGTCTAATCCAGGTACATAGGGCTGTTGATGCTTGCAAGAATGTCCTGAGAGGCTTGCATTCTAAAAGAATAGCCGAACATGAATTGGACCGGGTTCGTTCTACATTTACAGATTCCATGTTTCAATGTTACTTGGTCAAAAAAAGAAGTGCCCCTCTAGTTTAATGATATGTTATCCAAAAAGCTTTTGCTTCCAACCAATACGGAGCAAAGCTCTTCTGTTATTTTCTTTTGTTTTTTCGTTTTCTTTTTTCCCCCTTGATATTTGAGGGTGAATAAACCTGTAATTTCATCACTTGTGGATATCAATAATTATGGATCTAATCTGTTTTGTGTGTTCACAGGCCAAGCGAACCTTGCTGATGAAACATGAAGCTGAAACCAAGTCAAATGCCTACTGGCTTGGGTTGATAGCTCATTTGCAGGCCGCTTCTGTGCATAGGAAGGTGATATCATCATACTGCTCCATATGCTTTATCTCGCTTGTCCTAACATATTGTTTTACCTGACATAGTCTATTACCTTGCTGAACATACTAATTACAGTCAACCCCATTGCTTTGATTCATCCGCTCCCTTACTCCTGATTATTTTACTCGATTAGATACACCATTTTGGCATTTTATGAACTTAATAGATGATTTTACACTTCATAGTCTTCTCTTAATTTATTTGTGTTACTTAACTAGATAGACTATTTTATAAATTTAGTGGATACTTTGACACTTCAAAGTTGAAATATCACATTTTACCAAATCTATCTACATTCTACCAACTTTGTTTTTTGTTTTTTTTTGGCATGTATTTCCCAGGATATATCATGCATCAAAGATTTGACAATGCTATATGAAGCTGCGACTATCGCAGACGTATACCTGGCATATGAACAATTGAAAATTGATGACCAGTCCTTATATTGTTGCATTGGCATTGCTGGAGCTCCGGCTGGTGATGAAGTTTCAGGTGAAAACATACTGCCGTTTAACCAGTTTTGTCTTTCTTTTACTTTGTTTTCTTTTCTTTTCTTTTCTTTTCTTCTTCTTCTTTCTTTCTTTTTTTTCTTTTGGGGGGGGGGGGGGGGGGACAAGAAGCTTTATATGATTTGGATATCAGAGTTATATTTTAATTTTCTTTGTTGTAAGGGGGAATTAAAGCTCTCTACGTTAGCATATCTTCAGATTATATATAAACTTTTCAGATCAACATCTTTAATGATGCAGGTTCTTCACAAGCGGAAGAATATGTTGGAGGTCTTCATGGTGTCATTCCTGTGGGTCGAGGTTCCCACACTATGACAATGCCAACAACATAAATCATTGTAGACCATGATATTTGTCTAGTGCACGGATGAAGACTGACCAAGCGGTATGTTTCTTGGAATCACGGTTTTTGCAAAATAGGCTAATAATGGCAACAGACAATTTTGTATACAAATTTCTTTCCAAGAGGGATATTATGATATTGGCTTAAAAAGCGTGAATTTCATTTTTGATCCTGTAACCTTTTGGTTAGAAAGAGATTATCTTTTATAAGTTACATGCTCGACCACATTACCAGACCTGTGTTGTCAGCAATCGATGAGAATGATAACTTTGGTTTTGATTTCTTTCAATTTTTTGTTTCTAAACTTGCAGGATTCGTCTGATTGGTCTTCTAAGCGCTTAGACACATGTTTTGCAGGTACATAGTTGTGAAGACTAATACGGCATATTCATCAACGCTTGGTATAATGTTGAAGATCGATAGCAGTAGAACTTTAAAGGGACTTGTTGGGACGAAAAATCCGGAATAGCCTAATTGCAGGAAATCATCAGGTCTTGTAGCATACAGGATAAATTCATGTATTCTAGTTGAGTCATATATCGAGCGATGTACACATACTTGTTATATAGAGACATGACTATTATTTGTGTAATCATTTGATTTTTCAATTCGGGTATTTGGATAACTGCATGTTAATGTAGATATTTGGTTATAAATCCTAAAATTACATTATCAAATGGTACAAGATGATCAATTATCAGTTTATCGGGTCAAGTCTTATTGGTGGTTTTTTTTTTGAGTTCTGGACCATTTAACCATACGTGAATGTATCAGTTGAAGCATGATCCATCTAATCCAATGTTACGTTATCAAATGGTACGTCTTTGCATATCCAATCCTTAATTCATAAGATTTAAAAGGTTGGTTTGATGTCGGGCAATGTCAGTTCCTTTCGACGAAAAGATTAAATGGGAAACCCATTTTGGGGTTTGTGGATTGAGATATGACATGAGATTTTACTATGATATGTTATTGGTTTTACTATTTAGTGGTGATGTGCATACAAACCAAGAATGAAACAAGTTTCAGGCCATAACATGTGGAGTGTAATCTGAAAATTGAATCATCATCTTAGAAATATAATATTTTAAGTGATAAAGGCAGCAACCAAACTATGAGATCTCTAAGCAAGACGACCACACAACTCAAGAAACCAAATACAAAAGACTCCTGAAACCAAAATCTAAACGGATCTAAAGTTAACATCTTCCTTTGGGCAACGATTTGAGATCCTCTGCTTTGAAATAGAATGAATGCACACTTTGCTTTCTCCCTTGTCTCACATGATAACCTTATATCTTCATTTTCCATAAAAATATTTGATTTATTGATTCCAAACATGAACTGCAGTGAGCATAAAGTGCTTGATCCATTGATATTATAATTACCTACTTTAGTCATTTGGCTAACTTTTTTGTATTTTATGTTACATTTTAGACATTGTTGTTTTACTAGTTTTTGTTTAATTATGATTTGATCAAAATAATTAAAAATAATATTTATTAATTCGTTATATTTATTATACTCTCTCTGTATTTATATATTCGTTAAATTTTTTATTAGCTTTACTTTTTTATATTCAGTTTATACATTTTAGTTTAAAAGGCAAATTGTCAATAAATGTAACATAAAACACAGATTTTGACAATAAAGTTGTGAAAATTTTAGCCCTAGAAAGATAGAGTAAAATAAAATTTTGGCAAAAAAGGTATTGATTACCAATTAAGAAGGTAAAACTTTAATCTTATGATCTATTTTTCTACAAAAACAACATTTGATTATCATTTTTCAACCTAAAAATTGAATTTCATGTCCTTTATCGGCTAAATAAACTTTTATGTTACCTTTCTTGACCTAAAAATTTTCTACGGTACCTTTATTGTCCAAATTTGTAGTTTTTATTACCTTTCTTGACCTAAAATTTTCTACGGTACCTTTATTGTCCAAATTTGTAGTTTTTATTACCTTTCTTGACCTAAAATTTTTTACGGTACATTTATTGTCCAATTTTGTAGTTTTTATTACCTTTCTTGACCTAAAATTTTCTACGGTACCTTTATTGTCCAATTTTGTAGTTTTTATTACATTTCTTGACCTAAAATTTTCTACGGTACCTTTATTGTCCAAATTTGTAGTTTTTATTACCTTTCTTGACCTAAAATTTTTTACGGTACCTTTATTGTCCAATTTGTATTTTTTATTGCCTTTCTTGACCTAAAAAATTTTACGATACCTTTATTGTCCAATTTTGTATTTTTTGTTACCTTTCTTGGTAATCTTCCTTTTTAGCAATATATATTTATTTAGTTTTTATAAATTTAATAATATGTGTCAAACTCGGATTTATATATTAATACTAATTTCTTACACACACACACACATAACCCAATGACATTATTTTTACACACACATATATGTTAAATATTTTAGTTTCAGAAATTGTTGGTTTACATGAATAGCAAAATAAATTTGAATAAGCAATTTTTACAATTTATTTTTACAATTTTTATAAAATGAAATGGAATTTTTTATATTTTTTGGAAAGACAAGTTTCATTTTCTATATTGACGGAAGAAACAATTTAAATATTAAGTTCATGCTTTTCATGTTATTTCACCGTTTGAAATTAAAGCTATATATTGACGGAAGAAACAATTTAAATATTAAGTTCACGCTTTTCATGTTATTTCACCGTTTGAAATTAAAGCTATATATTGATGGAAGAAACAATTTAAATATTGAGTTCATGATTTTCATGTTATTTCACTATTTGAAATTAAAGCTAAACATAAAATATCTATTATAAATGTATAATCTACAGTTCTACATATATAACAAAAGATAATAAATTTAGAAAATAAATGGAACTTATGACAAAACTATATAATTAATAACATGATAATTTTTAATAATATCAGTAGTATTTATGAAAACAAATTGTTATAGTAATAAAAATTATAAAAAATTGTCATCAAATAAAAATCAATTGCTTAACAGTTCTACATATTGAATTAAGTTTAAAGAAATCAAATTGATGTGTTACTTAAATTTTATGTTATTAATTTTCAATTATCTAACATAATTCATTGTATTTTTTCATATCGTCTTAAGTAATTGTACTTTAAAACACATTTTAAATTGATCAAAACTATAAAAAGTATCATTAAAAATATAAAACTGACACTAAAAGTATAGAAAGATGGTAAAAATATTTTATTGAGATAATTGAAATGTATATAATTATAGAGAGAATACATAGTTAATATCCTGAATTAATAATTTTCAGCTTTAATTATATTTAATCAAATCATAATCAATTATGTAATTAACCAAAATTAAACAATGCAATAATAAAATAGTAAAATCTGAAATAAGCACACAAAGATGAAAGCAAATAATGGTTTGAGAAACAGTACATACAACTTTGAACGTTCAAGTATGAAAACCATTTCTGTAATTACTCTTTGATTTATTGATTCCAAACATGAACTGCACAGTGGGCATACAGTAGTTTCGACACTGTACTCGTTCTTAATTTCATAGCGTCAGTAGCCTCTTGTAAGCTTGAACCTAAAATGTTTTAAGTTCAAGCTTATTTATTACTCAAACATGATGAAGTCCGACTACAATGAACTAAACTCCAATTTCTTGATGTAAGTTAGCAACTAGACTTGGCTAAATTTATAGACACAAAGCAATGCACATTACTAAAATTTAGGTATTACATACCCCATATAATATCAAAACCGTTAAATATTGAAATAAATTAATACAAGATTAAGTAAAGTTGGAGAACACTATAGACATTCTACTTTATCTAGTCTAAGCCTTGCATTTTACTACTAGCCAGATGTTGCATATCAATGCATATAAGTTGATTATCGCAAAGATGTTTCATAATTGGGTCAAGGGGAAGCGGTTTCAAGCACCTGCTCCATTATTACTTAGTTGAAGTGTCATTCTTATGTTCATGGCAGCGAGTTCTGCAGCCAAATATCTAAAGACATAAGGCATAGCAACTGTTTCCATACCTTTACTTGTTTGGCAAGAAACACATGTAACTTTTTTCGGAACTCTACCAGGGGGCAGCCCAGCGATCTCTCTCATTGCTTTTTTCTGGTGTTGGATCAGTGACGTTGTGAGGATGCTTCCACAAATAGAGCACACATCAGCAATGTGATGATCTGAACTCGTGTGAAGCCTGTCATGCAATAAATACGCTGCCCCATGTGCAAGAAGGGAGTCCCGTTCCATTTCTCCAAACCGAATACCTCCTCCTTTCTTTCTTCCTTTTATAGGCTGCCTTGTTACTTGATCTACGGTTCCGGTTGATCTAACCTGAAACACAAGTGCCATTTATTTATCAACCTTTTCTTAAATATGAAATGGGGCCATTTTGGGTTTCTTGATAACATGTGAATAAAGAAGATTAGGGCCATGAAATAAAAAAAGGGGTCACATAGGTCAACCCTCCAAAGTCAACTATAGTGTGTTCAAATTTATTCAAGCATATAGTTTATCGAAGCATAAATTTCAAATGTTTTGCACGGAAAGGCCTTGTGTCAACCTACCCAATGCATAAAACTAATTTTGACACGTTACCCAAACTACACAACATGGCCTTTTTGCTAACTGTAGCCATGATTGGATGGGAATGGGCTTGAAATTGGATCGTACAAGACATACAACTTTGAATATACAGTTAAAATTGAGTGACAGGCTTTTAAACCATCATACTTGACTTTTTCTCAAAACCCATACGGTTAAAAACTTAAAATGTCTAGTTTTGATGACAGGCAAAAAATATATAAAATACTAAATAAGAAACAAAATGGAACATGTTACGGTACAAAGTTGTCCATTCTGACGTAGACAAGTATGCCACAAACTTATTAAGAGAAACCACACACCTGAAACTTGTCAGAAACCATATGCCGAAGTCTTTGATAATATACAGGACCGATGAAGATCTCACATGTCAGCTCTGTCCCATAAACTCCACTGTACAGAACTTCTACACCGTAATGATTAAACCCTCGAGCAGTTAACATAGAACCAAGTTCATTGACAAGCGAATCACTTTCATTTTCTGGGGTTCCATCTGGTTTCTTAATCGAGCTAGAAAAAGGTGTTGCATCCACAAACTTCCCGTGTAAAGACCCTCCCTGCAATGGAACAAATGGATGTGCATTGGGCCAAGACCGGACCGTACCAGGACAGAACAAAAAATTTAGAATATGATGGAACCAAAACAAGCAAACTAAACCGGATAGTTTAGTTTTACATTTGGTGCAGTACAAAAACAAACCATGCACCGGTTGCATAGGTTTGCTTCGATTTGAAAAAAATAAACCTAAGAGTGTACCATTTTATGAGAGAAAAAAAAAACTGGTTTATAATGACCGGACCAAATCAAGATTTTAAAAAAATCTTGAATTGAGGACTGAACCAGAAACCAGTTTTAACCAAGATATGCCAAACCATTGCCAGTTCAGTCTGGTCCAGATTCAATTTCTCAGTTTTGTTGGTCAGCACCAAGTACTCCAAACCATTAACGACCATATAACTCACTTAATAATCCTTGAACCATAAGTACATTTCGGGTGTTGCCAAAACACAATTGTAAAAAGCATCGACTCTATAGATACCTTTGCAGCAATGGATTCTAAAAGCATTGCAATTGTCATCCTCGAAGGAAATGCATGCGGATTAATAATAAGATCTGGCCTCATTCCGGTAACTCCTGAAAAAGGCATATCAATATCTGGCCAGAGTTGAGAGCATACACCTTTCTGCCCATGTCTACTGCTAAACTTGTCACCAATTATAGGATTTCTGCCACGACGTAAACGTATGTTCGCCTGTTCAAGTCAAATGATGGGCCACATAGTGGCTGTCAATAATAACCGTAGAAGATAAAAAAACTACACCCGAAAACATTTGATGGATACATCTCTAAGCAAAAACAAAAATCAGAATCTGGTTGGCATAGGGGCTTTTTTTAATGTGATAAATACAAAACTTTATTCCACTCAAACATCATGAGCTAGGGGAACTACACGGTGTGAATGCATCAGGAAAACATATCGATAACAAGAACAGAAAAAATTACCTTTTGTAACTGCTTTTTGTTTTTCACATCCACCGCAACATAATCAACGGTAACGGGTTCCGAACCCTTCAGTTTTTGATTAAATGGAGTGCTTGTTACTTCATTATACAAGGTATAGTATGGTTCGCCTGGTTGTATCCTCTGAAGTTCATGAACAATATTTTAATGAAAAATAACACCATAAAACAGAAAAAGAGAGAGAGAGAGAGAGAGAGAGAGAGAGAGAGAGAAAGGAGAAAAACCTGGCCAACATATGGGAGCCCATCAGAATCGATGAATGAATGTGATTTCTTATCTAGATTACTTCTTCTAAATACTTTGTTAGCACGATCAGATTTGTTCTTCTCATCAGCCAAATCAATACATTCAGTCTGCAAAATGCAAATAACATTCACAGTAACAATTGGGTTGCTTGATATGAAAATTCCACAGTATATTTATACAATTAGTAATTTAGTATGACAATTGATAAATGAAGCATATGTCAGTATTTTTTGAAAATATCTTTTCCAACGGATGCTCCCAAAGATGAGCAATTTACATGGATGCAACCATCTTAGGTGACTTAATTTTGTAAATCAGATAGATTTACCTGGTAAATGTGCCCATGAGCAAACCCACGATCAACAGATGACTTATTTAAAACCATAGCATCTTCCATATCATAACTGCATCATAATAGATGATCAAATCACCATGCATCAGAAATTTAAAGGGATTGTAAAAAATAAGTTGAAGTACATACCCTGAATAAGCCAGCACCGCAACAATTGCATTCGTCCCTAACGGAGAGTCGTCGATCCTGTACTTTTCATATGTAGCGGTACGAACAATTGGAGTTTGAGGAGTCTGCAGTAACCAAATTATAAAAACACGAGAAAGAACCAATCAAATCATCTGGACAGTAGTATAAGAGTATCTGTAGAAGGGGACATGTAAGAGGGAAAAACAATCGACATAAAACAAAATGAACAAACCTGAAGGTGATAAAGCTTTTGATCTGCACGACAATTGATTCCTTGAGAAGAGAAACCCATAGTCTGTTTTGCCATCTACAAATCGAGGACAAGTGGAAAGTAGATCAATGAAAAATATAAATGTGATATTTTGCAAACTAATAAAAACAATATGGAAGACGTCTAAAATAGATAAAGACCTGACACTGGTACATATTTCTTGGGCTCTGATTATGATCAGACCAAGGGGTGAGATTACCAACAACACTAAGTATTCCTGTTGGATGAATTTCTTCATGAGTGGCAGGAAACTCACTTAATCTTCCACCATTTCCTCCATCTGGGCACTCTATTTCCATATAGACCTACCAACACACAATTAACATAATTCCATAGGTATTTTCTAAAAAATGGTCATTAAAGTCCATTGCTACATTGAGAAGCATCTTTACCTGTTCAAAGGGCCCAATAAGTTCAATATCAGTGTTTTCTTCAGGAGGGGGAAACTTCTGTCTAACGGGCCTAACAAATCTTGAAGGACTTGAGAACAGGTACAGACCAGGGAATGCTCCCCCCATGCTAATAGGTACATATCCTACCTCCAAATCTTCCGGGATCTGTTTATTACTATAAAAATATTAACCAAGTCCTAAAGACCCGGAAAGCAATAAATAAAGAAGCAGTTGACATTGAACAGAATCAAACCGCTGAGGTTGCTGATAATTTTAATTTCCGTAAGTGGTTTACAGCTTTCTCAACTCTATCATTGGGTATAGCACCAACAACACGACCATCGAGTAAAACATGAAGAACTTCAGGAGGACCAGCTTTTACAAGTTTCGGTAATGAAGGCATCATTCCAGCCCCAACCATCACACTCAGGATAGACTTTTGTATTTTTGAAAAATCTCTAATAATTCCTTCCGAATCATAATATGAGGTGATCCCTATAATGAATTATCAAAGCAATGAAGAGTCGATTAGAAGCAGTAAAACATTAACTAAGGAACAAGTACTATCAGAATGTAGAGCTCTGGCAAGTTTATTTTACGCATACATGATTCAGATCTCTAGTAAAATGTCAACACATTCCATAAACAAACCCAAAAAAAATAATGAAATTATTCTCAATAGAAGTTGCCAATATTAGGAAACATTATACACAGTTTTCCATGCCTTCTGGGCTTAAAGATAATTCATAATTCTATTGAATGCTCATTGGTTGCCAATGTATAAAAATGTAAAAACTGTCACTTGATGTGTAAACTTACGACAACAGGCAGTCATATGATTTAGCAGTCCACATGGAGACCCATCTGGCGTGTGAACAGGGCATACGAAACCCCATGACCTGTAAATATGTGAAGAATACATAGACAGTAAGATGGAAGGGGGGAGAGGCCCGAGAGGGGGGGGGGGGGGAGAGAGAGAGAGAGAGAGAGAGAGAGAGAGAGAGAGAGAGAGAGAGAGAGAGAAGATTGTATAATACAAGGAATGAATAGTACTGTGATACAAAAAATTATACATACTCTGGCAACAACTTACGCACACTTGTGGTGCGAAGTCCTGCAAGTGACGAACCTCTATGAACAGCTCTAAAATGTGACAGGAAACGAAGAAAATTGAGCCGCTCTGCCTGAACCGTCATTCCAGCTTTCTAGCAAGCAAACAAACATGAAACCAATAGTTACAGTTATTCCCTTTTCTTTTACAACACTACAATGGATGATTTCTATTTCAGATGAGTATCAAGAATATTCTGAAACTTCCATTTATAAATAATTGCAAGGACGATCACAAACTATAAATGCCACAAAGCTACTTCTGCTTAATCAAGAAAAGCAGTTTATGCAAATAAATCTGTTTGAGTTTAGCATCCATCTGAATTTATAACATTTTCTACAATAATTTAATAGAGAAAATCAAGTAAATGGTTACCTCTTTCAGGTCAAGAGTTAACTGTGAAACCAATCTTCCGGTCTTTAACATATTTTCAACAGCCGAACCGACCTGTTTTGCAGGATTTCTGTCCAACGCTTTCTTAATGTCAGCTACTGTAATGATCCAAACCAAAATAACATGAGAAAAATAAGTACTGCAGCTCTTGACTTTTATTTACAGCTTGGGTAAGTTAGAGATTGGAATAGAGCATACAGCTGCCAAACTCAAAGTTCTTTTTTCGATTATTAATTTCATCTAGAAGTAGTCGTTTGGCTTTTATCAGCCATTCCTGCAGCCTTTCCTGAAAATGAGCAGAACACAACGTAAATATAGAAACATTTTGTTAAACTTCCAATTAATTACAGTTATGGCCCACCTATCCCTGTCTTAATCTTCACATGTATTATAACTAATGAATGCAAATAGAATGAAGATAGAGAGACTGATGGATTTTCAGAAGGGACATTAGGGGTGTTCAAAATATTCTGAAACTGAAAAACTGTTCCGATTTTGAGGTTAACGAACCGGAATTTTCTATGATTTACGGTTTGGTTAACCGAACCGGAAAAAACCTTCGTTTCTGTTTTTGTTTAGGTTCACGATTTTGGTGACGGACGGTTAACCGAAAAAATTTTAAATTTATATATTTGAACTTTTAGGCCTAGAAATATTAACATTTACCATTTTACCCCAATAATAATATAAAACTTCGACTCATTTATTAGTCTACATTAATTTCTAAATCTAAAACAACAAAAAACTACAATAGAATATTGGGTTTATTATGAAAAAAACCAACATGTTTTCATGTTTTCGTCCCTCCATATTTTTTTTTTCAATAGAAGTACTCAAGTTAATTTTTTCTTTTTGGTTTAGTGAGATTTGGACATTAGAACCCGGTTATAATTAGTAAACCGGGTTTTCTGAAAATTGAAATACCGATTTCTAATGTCCAAATTTCACTAAACCAAAAAAAATCATCCGAGGACTTTTATGGATATATAACATGGAGGGACGAAAACGCAAAAACATGAAAACATGTTGGTTTTTTTTATAATAAACCCTAAAATATTTTAATTTAGAAAAATTATAATTTTTTTTGTTTCTATTAGATGTCTAAAGATAATATTCAATCTTTTAAGAATATTTTATAGATAATTTGTAGTTTTATTTCTAGCTTTTATTATTTTGAAGTTTTTAGAAACTAATTGTTGTTTCTTTACATTAAAGAGTAATTTACTAATTTATTAAATAAAAAGCGGTTAATTGGTTAATCGAATAACCGAACCAAAAAAAAAGGTTAACCGTACTAGTTTTTTTGGATTATGTTTAGGTTCACGAAATCGTTGAAACGGTATCTCCGGTTAAGCATACGGAATGCAATTCCAGTTCAGTTAACCATCCATGAACACCCCTAGACGTTAGATCTCCTTTTGTCATTTGACTCGTTCCATTCAAGTGATAAAAAATCAAGATTTAATATTCTAATATATATCATAGATGTTATCATGAAAAGGAATGAATGTTACCTTAACATATATCGTAATCAAGTGACCTGGCAGCAGAACTTCCTGAGTTTGCAACGAATCAGGATTGTCTGGTATAGAGGTTTGATCAATAAAAGAGAAAAGTTTCTGCACCATGAAACTAAGTAAAATACGTGTCAGGACTTTCAAACTCAGCCAAAAAACAGACCATATGAAGAACATGAAATGAGAGCTTGCTGAAAGAAAAGCTAGTGGCATGCATAGTTGCTATGGGATGATCATATGTACATATAAAGTGGCTGCAAAATTACCCTATAAACCAAACAATAATAATTACAATGAAATGAGAAAGTTGCTTACATTAGCAGATTAAATTTATCATGATTGTTATCAAGATGAACTAATACAAACTCTCTTAAAACAGCATCAGCAACCTACAAAAAAATAATTTAATTAAGATTTTAAAACGTCACCACAAGATCAAGAAATCAATGGGCTAATAATAATCACGATACGATATATAACACAATTATTAAGAGTCCAAACAGTCACTGGCAATATATCCATAATATCATCTTCTATACTTTGTATCATCGCACAGTTTGATAACTGATAGGACTTACAGCAGAGTGGCTTTCATTTTCCATACCATCCATGAAAGGTTTGAAGTACTCTCCTGATTGAAATGAGAAAACTTAAAATTAGTCTATGCATATGAATTAGAAAGGATGACAACAGAATAACAATTACCAATATACTGTAGGCATTGGATACGAGTAAATAAAGACAGGTCTCTAACTTCATTGAGGATGATCTTTGCCCTTTCACTCATAATCTGAGTGCCGACAGAGCCTTTTGCCTTCTCGTATTTATCATTGTACACGGATGTCAAACTCATAAAAATTTCATGATCTGTAGTATCAATAAGAGCCTGATAGAAGGGAATAAGATAAATGCATTAAGCAAATCACGTCAATGGAGCAAGAAAAGTGTGACAAAATTAGTACAACTTTTTACGTTTGACAAAGTTAATTGAAAAGAATCCACTCCAACAAATAAAATTGTTCAATGAAAAAAGAAATAGCTAAAAAAGAAAGTAAAAATCTTGCTGTTGCAGCCACAAGGCCGAGTAAATGGAAATCTCAATCACAAATTCACCAACCAACAAACTCTTCTCCATTATAAAATTAGACCGCCAAAATAGAATATTTGGCATATGTGCATATTAATACCTTTAATACAAGGCCTATTGGTAACAAGTTCTCCCTCCCCCGTATCCTGCAATGTTAAATGCTAAAAATCATCAGCTGCAATTATTAAAAGTAACCAAGAGCCTTGACTACACCAGAATCATTACTAACCGAAAACCAACCCTTGCACTCCCATTGCTAAGATAATATAAATTGAGAGTTACGGCTGATTGATCTTCTCTAACACATCTGAGAAAGAAACAGAAGGTAACAATTATGAACTTGAAATATATTATTTGTTGAATGTAAAGAAAAATCTCTATCTGTTTTAGTATTTGAAGAAAAAGAATTGTTTTTGCTGCTGTCAATTCAAAAATGATAATGATCGCATAATAAATATGTATCCAGTATCACAGCTATGAAACCTAATGAGCAATCTTTACTGGGAATGCTTATTTGCGAACTATCATCAATATATTCATCTAAAATGCTTATGTTATATTAAAGAGAAACGAAAGTTCTTATTATTATTTCTCCAGGATAATTTTTCAAAGAATTCACAATGAGATTTTGTGCTCATAAGGTCCTGGGAATTTATTAGTGTTATGTATCTTTAATAGAGAAATACATGAAACTTACTTCCTCAAAATGTACACTGTGACACAATCCTGACATGAAGTACCAATGGCCACTTTCTAGAAGTACAACCTTATTTCTAGAAGTACAATCTTAATTCTAAACTCATGTCCACGCATATACCTTTTAGGACATTTTAAACAAATTAAACATTTTGATATCACACACTGCGTGAAAAAATTTATACACAAGAATGTAAAACTACAAAAAAAAACTAGTAATTACTCATTGTTCAGGAAAAAAATTACCTTATCACCACCGCTTTATCAGTGAACCCTTCTCGTCGATTCCGAAACGCACTTCTGACCATACTGGTTGGCTGCAAATATGAACATTCACTGATGAGTGAGAATGTGGTCAATACTAAGATAACAAAGTGAAGAGAAAGAATCCATGCAATGTTACCATGCTTATTTGCGGATATTTCACCATTTCTTTAACAGATTGAAATAACTTTAACACAGCACAAAGAACTAAAGAGTAACTTACATAGTTTCTCTTTGGCACAACTAATAGCCGGACAACTCGCTCAAGCCCGTTTAATATGAAGTACCTACAACAAGAAATGTAAGCAAAATTACTACAAAAACAACGCTGGATTTAGAAACATAAACATGTATTCAACATATGCATTTGATGTTATTCGAATGTTGGCACATTTTAATAGTGACAAGATCTTCTTTAATTTAGCAGCTGTAAAAATTAATTTTATTGTATATGAAGTACAAAGGTAATAATGTATGAAATTAGTTACCCGCCCATTTCTGAAGGTTCTTCTTTAAAAGACACCAACTTGTGAGGATCAGCATCTCTGAGGTGACAAAGTTTTGACTGCAAAAAGTTTTAGGGGACCCTTGACATGTTAGCTAATAACGATAAACCACGAAGACAACGTAAAGAATGTTTCTATATAATAGGAAAGCACGTTTAGCAGTATCAAGCTGTTACATATTAAAGTACGCACTATACCTACTTAAAAAATATTATATGTGAAATGACTGTGATCAGACAAGATGGTCTGTATTTGTGTGCACAAAAAAATAAACACAAAACTCCATCAGGATTTAGGCCCGCCACAGGTCTAGCTTTCTTTACTTATACACGATCAATAAAATCCTATTATTCCCACCTTCCTAGTGTACAATGATAAAATTTTGCTAATTATACCACTAATGAATATTTTAACATTTGCAAATGAAAGTCTATTACAGAAAAGAAGTATTCGATACATTTCTTCAAAACTCGTCCATCAGTTCACCATATTAAACAATTAAATTCTTATTAGAGATATGTCTAATTTGTAAAATAGATGCCCCGTATAGACCGTACAGTGTTAAGTTGATCACAGAGATACAAGCTTTAGTGCTTCATTTACTCATTTAATATGTCATTCCCTTACCTCCAATGTAACCTTGGTTTTAAAAAGCGCGAGGCGCACTGTTGCGAAAAGGGTTTTGGAGCCTGAGGCATGAAGCTCGATGTGAGGCGCACGCATCACGTACGCGAGGCGCACTTGTTTTGGTAGCATAATTCATATATAGTAACACATTAATACTACTTTAACAACTAAAAATGTTAAATACCAAAATCTAGTATACCAAAATACAGAAAATATACACAATCTTCATTACAAATTTGAATTACTTTAACAATTAATCAACAAGGACTCATTTTCTTCTAATCTGTGCCAAATTTAATGAAACGACAATGAGGCGCTCGCAACAGCTTGTGTTGAGCATTTTCTTCTAATCTGTGCAAGGCTTTGAGCCTCGATGAGCATCGCGCCTCACTGAGTCTGAGGCGCGCTTTTTAAAACACAGAATGTAACCAAATGTGTTTGTGGTTTCCTACAGAGTGCATTCTATACCAAATTAACGATATCAACGAAGACACTTTCCCATACCTTCAACATAATAGGTAACTGCCCAAAATTGAATTTTTCTCTGATAACAGCTCCACCAGGGCCATCGCCATATTTGAAGCAGACATCCACCAAAAATTTACCGGTGTATGAAATTTTAGCCTGTCTACACTGTGAGATGAACACACGGATAGTCAAATAAGTTGCCAAGTTTATGCTATTTAAAGAAGAGAGTTAAATTGTCTATTGCTATACATATTTTACCTCAAATGGAAACAGTGCTTCACGAAATGTCCGAGAAAGGCGTTCTTTTTGTGGCGGGTATAGCTCCGGTTTTTCAAACCACAGTATGACTTTGGTCAAGAATGATACAAAATAACACGAAATTCAGGCTGCTCAGGTTAAGAGACTTTACGAAAGGTAACACATTACCAAATAAATTAAAACAACTTATTCAATAATTTCTAATCTTTCTTCGAAACAATATTAAATTCATAAATTTTAAGATAACAAAGGCAATTTGAATCTTAAACACCAACAATTCAACAAATAAGTGAAAACTCTAAATGGTCACTCTGAAGAATATAACGCTCTAAGAATGAATATATTCAATTTTCAATCCACAAGTCAGTAATTAACAACAAGAACAAAAACTTCACCAAACTCAATTAACAATGCATTCCTACTTCAATAACAAGGGGGAAAAAGGATATTTCTTAGAGTCAACTGCGTGTTCGAATCGATAACCTCTACGGGCTTGATGTTCATGAGTGCCTTCTCTAAACCATACTCAACCAAGTGATCGAATGAATGAATATGGTGACTGAAGAGCTCTCTTAACGGCTCATAGTCAGGATTGTTGGGTAGGTGCGGCGTCTTTCTATGCATCCCTGAAATCTTAGTTCTCTGTTCTGATTTCATTGGCATTGATCGTCGTTATTGGATATCTGAATTATAAGCTAACGGAGGGAGGGAGGGAGAAGAGATTTTAGGTTTAGGGTTTTACATACAACGAGGGTTTTGTAGATTTTGTAAGGTTTGGACAATTTGTTCATACTTTATATAGTTTGGCACGTAAGTTTAATGTATTTGGCATTTTAGGTCCCTTAAGCTGAGGTTTTCTTGGATGAAGATTTAAGCAGGGAAGACGACGGGACGGGTTTGGGGTGAGGAATGAAAATATCATCCCCGTTTAAAAAAATCGTGGGTACTAAACGGGGGTCCCATCGGGTACGCGGGGAAATCCGCGGAAAATCGGGTAACCCATTTATAAATCAATGGTATGAAATTTAATCACATGATTCATAATTTAACCTTAAAACGTCCATATATATTAAAATTACCATACGAATATTAAACTAAATTTGTATCTCTATCAAATGATAACGAAAAAAACATTATTTCATTAAAATATATGTAAATAAATAAGTTTTTAAAACTATACATGATAATTTTTATGTATAATATATAAAATAGATAAAAATATTTATCTTTTATATATAATATATATACAATATAAATAGCATGTTGCTAATAAAAGTAATCGGGGTATTCGGAGATATTACGGGTTATGTAATCGGGTATACGGGACGGATATTAGCAATACCATACCCGTCCCGTCCCCCGTTTAATTTAATCGGGTTTGGGGAAACCCGCCCCGTTTAGATCGATTTTCGGTTTTCCCCGTCGGGTTCGGTTTTTTTGCCATCCCTAGATTTAATAGTGTATTTTTTTAATTGAGTAAATTAGGAAAATGGTTATTGTAGTTTGCATAACATTTTGGATTTGCTTATTATCGTTTTAATTTTACATAAACGTTCTTTATTTGCACTGATTACTTACTAAAATATACCTTCTGTCTCATATTTTTTTAAATGACATTTATATCATTTTACTCGATAACATTTTTTACCTCTTCATTTTCATAAATTTTGTTTTCATTTTTAAATTTTAAATGTTAATTTAAGAACTGATGACTTAAATAATTAAATAATTATTTTATTATTATTGTTGTTTTTAAGATATATTTATAAAAGTTATCTCTATTTATATGTTTAATCAACTCACTGTACGTTTCTATTATTTACTTAATTTATATATTACTTTTTTATTCATATTACCTTTCATGTATCATAATATCTATATGTTTTCATATTTTATACGATTCTATCTATTTATTTCATCACATTAATATATTTTAATTTCATTAGACCCTTTTAAAAAAATATAAAATCTTAAGGTTTCATTCGTATTGATTTAGATATTTGTTACATTTAGTTTTGGATTTAGATTTAGTATTATATTTGTTTTGATTTAATATCTTGTTATATTAAAACATTTAAACAAAAAAATAAAATGTTAATTTTATATAGTTGTCGGGTAAATTATAATTAAACGGAAACATACTAATATATTAAAAAATTTACATCATAATGAATAAAATTTAAGTTTATATATTTTATTTGGAAGTTATAACTAAACTAAACCCCTGAGTTCATATATTTTTCCTAAAAAATATAATGAAATCAAAATTTATTAACGTAATAAATAAATAGACAAAAATGTATAAAATACAGAAACATATAATTAGTATAATAATGAAAGGTAATATAAATAAAATACCAATAAACAAATTAAATACGTAAAATAAATTAAGTAAATAAACAAATAAGGATAACTTTAATAAATAAAAAAGATAAATCATAAATAATAATTAATTAATTAATTAAATCATCATTTATTAAATTAATGTTTAAAAATTCAAAAAGAAAATAAAATTTATGAATAGAAAGAGACCAAAAATATTATTAAAGATAATGATATAATTGTTATTTAAAAAACAAGTGAGACAGATGAACTATTTATGTAAAATTAAAACCACTAGAACTAAATTCAGAATTTTATACAATTCACGGGGACATTTTTATAGTTTACTCCTTTTAATCTAATTTTATAACAAACTTTTGGACACCGTGCATTGTAATGAAATAATAAATAATACATTTAGTTTTGTATCAAATAAAATATATTAAATGATAAAAACAATATAATTATATATTATATATAACTTTTAATATTAAAGATTTTATTAATTTAAACATAGTTTGAATGCCAATAGATTTTATATCGAAAGTAGATAATACTAATAATACGATCATAATCATGTATTCGAATTTTGAAAAATTAAAAATAGTATGGACGATAATAAATTTCATATCGAAATATAGATAAAAATAACGTGATTACGATTAGATATTCGAAAATCTATAAAACAAAATATATTAAAGGTTATGAAAAAAATTAGTTATATATTATATACCAAATTTTAATAATATAACAATCATGTTTTAAACATAGTTCGGTCGATAATAATTTTATATAATGTAGATAAAAACAATACGATCATAAATACATTAAAAGTTATAACAAAAAGAAACATTTACACATCGTACAAACAATAAAAATTTATATATTATAAATGTATTAATAAAATATGTTAGATGTATGTTAGACCGTAAAACAATAAAATTTTAGTCACTTAAAAATAGTTCGGACGATAATAAATTTTGTATCAAAATGTAGGTTTGTTTGTATGCATTACTTATGCTCTAACGGCTAATCAACTTTGGTTTTCCACTCTAATGTTGATTCTCTCCATAGCAAATGTCTTTGACTTGATTAAGTATTTTCTTTTTATTTTTTAGCAACTCATATTAACATTTATAACAACATACCCAACAAGTCTTGAAATACTTAAGTGTTCATTCTAATTTATAATGATCAATTGTGAAACACATATGTAACAGCCAAAGTCCACGTAGACAGGATATTATCCGCTTTGGTTACCCTAATACGGTGTATCACAGTTTTGTTTTCATCCCAAAATTCGTGCTGTTGGGAGACCCTTACATCTCTCTTATAAAGGTCTCTTGGTTTCTTTTACCCATCAATATCAGATGTCAAACCCTCCCCACTTGGGAACAAAGTGTCCTTGCTGTGCACATTGATCCGATGCCCGACTCTGATACCAATTGTGTTTGGTGTTTTTTTCAAAAAATATGTTTCTAACAACAAATGGTGTTTTTGTTTTTGAAAACTTTTGTGTTTTCTAATTAAAAGATTAGTTTTTTATTTAATAACCCTACTAGAAGTATCATAAACACAAAACTTATTTATTTTGTATAACTAATGTATTAAACACAAACTGTATAAAAAATAAACTTACTAATTTCATTAAAAACCAATCAAATCAACACATTAGTTATGTTTTCCAGAAAATATTGAAATTTAACATGACTATAATAATATTTCAACATTCTATTAACAAAGTATTATTTATAAACAGCTTAGGCACCGTTTGGTAATCTTTTCTGTCATGTTTGGGTAAAAAACTAAAATTGAAAGAATTTAGCTTTGTTTATTAGCATATCATATTATCACTTCTCCTCCTTTTGTAATCCACCAATCCTAGGGTGTGTTTAGTACAGAGAAAAGAAATGGGGAGAAATGGAAATGGAATTAGGGAGAAAAGAAAATGGATGGAGAATTAAAATTGTGTATCTTGTTTGGTATCACCAGAGAAATAAAGAGGAGAAATGGTGGCTCAGGTGGAGTAGAGACACAAGACAGTCATCTCACCATTTCTCTACCAAATGGAGAGAATTGCATTTCTCCATATTTAGCATTCAAACAATTCCCAGAGAATTCAATTCTCCGCCCAAAAATTGAGAGCATTTCTCCCAAACAAGAGAAATCACAATTCTCTTCCCTCAAATCTCTCTACCAAACAACCCCCTATAATTATTATAAAATCCTATCATTTTAGAATCCAGTTTAGATCCCTGTGTAATGCCAGGCTGCAACCTCGTTAATACCAATTTAGATCTTGGTCACCCAAAAGTATTTTCAAGCAAAGGACACCAAAATTAAAATGTTGCTTCTCTCGAGGACAATTTTACTATTTTGGACTATTTTTTTTCTATATTGATAATTTATTTTAAGACAAAGTATACATCTTAATCAAATTAAATAGACCTAAATTTTCAAAATCATTCAAACCAAATAACAGAAGGAAGAAGTAGCTAGAAAGCCAAACAAAAAAGGTTGTATAGCAATAATATGAACAAGGGATATGATATGAGTGAGTGAAAAGGTACATACAGATGAAAATTAAAAAGAAAAAGAAAAAGAAAAGGAAAGCACAAGATGTCTAGGTCTAACAACAAAACAGATAATCAAATGTTATTGTTATTGCTCCGTATTAATTAAACATCAAATCTATTTACCTAAACACCTTACCTCTTGTTATATGTCTGCAAAGTTTTTCTACTCAGCTTGGCCGGCTGCTAAAGCGATCCAGCTCTTTTCTATCGACATCAGGCGTGTTTCAATCATCCGGCACCGACAAAACTTGGCCCGGCTGCTTGAGAACGACAAGTACATGCAATCAATGCATTTTCATGATCCGGGTTCATCAAGTTCGATATCAGCAGGATCGCCAATCCATGGCTTTCCTTCCCTCCATTGAAACTTGATCCTTAATTTTCCATTTGCATCCACACCCACGACTTGACCTTTGCTTGCATGTGTCTCCATGCCCCAACCCCATCTCGGGCTGACCAAACCCTTTTTTATTTTCACATTGTCGCCTACTACAAATGGCCGGATCCTTTCCATTTCCCAGGTCTTGCAGAGCCATAACCTCTCTAAAAAACAAAATGCTACCCAAAGATTACCGTCTTCGATGCGGTGCACGACTCCAATGCTTGAATGAGTTACATCCCCCCAATGGTGAGTCGGGGAAGAGATAGATGGTTTGACCCTAACCCAATCTCCAATATGGAGTTCCTCTTGCTCAACCACCTCCACTTCAAACGGATCAAGCATCCATGACTTTGAGCCGGCTGGTGTGTATATTCTCAGCTTCCCATCAGCATCAATTGCAGATATGACACCGATACTTGAATGGCTGTGGCCTGACCACCCGAACCTAGGCTGCTTCACTGAAGACTTGACACGCACACGTTGCCCATTCATGAGCTTGTCGACTCTTTCAAGATGGGTGCTAGGCCCTACCCACTGATCTTGCTCTCCACAGAAACCGATAGAAATATTCCCATCCCATTCATCTGCTTCGTACACAGTACCCTGTACAACCCCGATGCTACCAGGCCCGATCGATTTCCAAGCGCTTGCGTTATCCGTCATTCGGACCCATTCTCCCACTTCAAATGTTTGTTCTATCTCTAGATCTGCAGGATCCCCTCTCCACAAACCTGACAAACCAAAAAACGCAACTCTTACTTCACCATCAGCATTTACACTGATTATAACACCTCGTGAATTCGGTTGGGCTCCTCTCCACCCCCATCTTGGCTCTACTAGTCCTGCTCGGAATCTCACATGCTGCCCAACTTTAAAACCCAAAACCTTCTCAATGTCTGTGTGGTGAGTCATCCATTTACCTTTACGGAAACAGCAAGCCAACTCTAGGTAACCAGTATCTTGCACACTATGCACGACTGCCAAACTTTCTTTCCCGATACTATACCAATCATAACTTGGTCTAGCACCCACACTGGGTTTTGAGCGAACCCAATCGCCTACCTCAAATCCTGAAAGCACTTCTGCATCTCCAGGAGAAACTTTCCATAAGCTCTGTCTTCCAGCCACTTTAGCCTGAAATAGAAAATGAAGTTTAAAACCACCGCTAGTCAGCAACTCAAAGAAAAACCTGGGTATTATAATATTAAACAGAAAACCAATATGAGGAATGCATCCATACATTTAAAGCTCCATCCATGTCGATTCTAACAATTTTACCCACAGTGGCTGGACTTTCATTTGACCATCCAAGTCGTGGTTGAGTGACGGAAGAAATCACATGTATTTCTTGACCCAATTCAAAAGGTGGCACTTTCTCCACATCCGTCACAGAACAAGAGAACGGTTTGCTCCTGAAACAAAAAGCAATGCCCATATCACCATCCTCCTCCAAACTATGGATCAACCCGATGCTGTTCCTGGTGATATCCTCCCACCCGTATTTAGGGGAGGACACAGACGCCTTAACTCTGACCCAATCCCCAACCTGCCATGTCAGAGAAATAGTCAAATAAAAGCTGACCAGCCCGGGATGAACCTTTTAGCCATGAGGGAACCAAGTAAAAAGTTGCATGTTTGGAATCGAACTTGATAAAAGATGTTAATTTACCTTGAAATCCTCCACCTTTTCCATGTCTGAGGGGTCAGCTTGCCATGGTATGGGTCGATTTGGAATTTCAATAATCAGGAGACCATCACTTTCTATCTCAATAATTCTTCCAACACTGTGATGGGTTTCACCGCCCCAAGCATACCTGGGCTCTGCAACTGAGCGCTTCACACAAACTCGATCACTAATCTGTACACATAACAAATATATGTTGAAAACTTCTATCAATCTAAGTGAAATTCATTATAACAATGAACATATTTTTTGGTTACCCTAAATGGTTCAACAGGTTCAACTTCCTCTGGTTCACAGTGCCATGGATTTGGGAGATAGCTGAGTTCTAACAACAAACTGTTATCTGGTCTAATACAATATACAATACCGATGCTTCCTGGTGTAACGGATCCCAATCCATGCTTAGCTGTAGTAAGGGCAGGCCTCACTCGTACCCAATCTCCAACTTTGAATTCTTCAACCCTTTCCATTTCTGCAGGATCTGCCTTCCATCCTCTGGATGCTCCAGGAAACCCGACTCGCAAAATCCCATCATCATCAACACAGAGAACGGTTCCGATACTCTCTGGTGATTGACCACGCCAACCAAACCTGGTAAAATAACAAGCGCATTTCAAATCATGTATCAACTAGAGGATTTACATCAAATAGTTGAGTACATTTGTACAACTAATCTTATTAAATTAAAGGTAAAGAAAATAAAATGTTACGTGAAAAATTGAATCAATATTGTGCATCTCCCTACATCTTGATAAAGCGATCTTTGCAAGAGCTGTTCTCATGCCTATGTTATTGATTATGAAGAGCGTTGTCTGCTACAACATAGATCAACAACTAATATCTAGTGTTGCCTTTGTAGCTATTCACCACTTGCCTATCCATTATTTAGGTATCGAGAATGTTGTTCTTAACTGCTTTCTTATGGAGGAAGTATAAGTGGGTCCCAAGCAATCTCCAAGATGTTTGCTGGTACATTTTTCCCAAATTCCCCAACAATTTGGTTTGTCCATGAATAACAACAACTAATGTGTGTTGCGGTTTTCCCACCCCATGTTGGCTGTGGAATGGGCTGGTGAGGGCTCTTGCGGGTGGCATCTCCTTCGGGAAAGCAACACACAGAACAAGTAAATAGACACACAAATACGCAGGAAAGAAAAACACATATTTATGTGGTTCGGTCCAAGAATGACCTATGTCCACGGTCACACCAGCGAGTCATTTATACTAATATGGAATAGGGCTACAATTAAATAGGACCGATATGTGGGAAACACTGAACAAAATAAGAAAAACCTAATGGGCCTTAGATTTCATAAAGCAAATAAACCTTCGGTTACAATCAGTCTCCACAACTCAACAATCTTCCACACACACATATATATATATAGAATATTGTTCGTGTGAGTACCTAAAAAATGCAAAGCCCGGTGAGTACCTGTGAACACATGGGTTTCGGATGTGAACATGCTCCGGAATTTTTTTTTTAAATTTATTTTTCATATTCATTTAGATACAAATAATATAAGGCTATTTGTAAAAAGTTACATACATTCACACTTTATAGCATCTTAAAAGTTACGTGAACGTGAAAAAATTTATGTGAACATGCTTAGTGTGAACATACGTTCACAACAATGCAGTTCATGTGAACATGCACATTTCACATAGTTCTAGTGTGTGTTTATGTGTGATTTTTTACAAGTAGTCTTGTATTATTAATTTAAACATGATTATGAAAAAAATTCAAATTAATGGTTTTAAGCGAGGTACCTCTAGTACTTCGCAAAACAACCCAAATCAATCAATCAATCAATCAATCAATCTCTCTCTCTCTCTCTCTCTCTCTCTCTCTCTCTCTCTCTATATATATATATATATATATATATATATATATATATCTGTGTGTGTGTGTATGTATGAAGTGAATCTATCGAGTATACAAAAAAATTGAGTACATTGAGTACCCTCACATTCATGTAACTGGATCCCACTTTTCCCACTAATAACTACCTAATAAAGTGTAGTCCGCATACATGAATGTCTACGTACTCGATGTACTCAACTCTAGTTATGTAATCAATCGATCCCATTTCTGTATATATATTGAAAATTTTAAATCCATTATAACAGTCACCCACTTATTTGGTTAATGCAAGCATAAACTTGACTTCACAAAACCAGGCAGGAACAAACATGTATATACAAATAATAGATTAGATAAAAGTTCATCATCTTATTGCAGTAACATTGTAATCAGACCTTGGCTCCCTGACATCTGCTTTGAGTTGGACATGTTGTCCCCTGTCTAATGGAATGACTTTCATAACTTCATTGGCAAGTACACGAGCTTCACCAGAAGGTGCAGAACAGAATGATACAAAGAGATTATCCCTGTCGGGGACACTCTGAACAAAGCCAACACTCTTGTGTGTTGCGCCTTGCCACCCATATGTTGGAGCAGTGACGGTACGTTTGAATTTCACCCAGTCGCCCACTTGATATCTAAAGATCAGTTTGTAACCCAAAAGAAAAAGTTACTATGAAGGAAAAATGCACACCGGAAAGAAGCATCAAGAAAATGAAGAATCCAAACATTTCTACTAACATTGTAGGGAACAAATGAACCCCCTTGTTTGCAAGTGCCTCCATCAAATCTTCTGAAATCCACTCCCGAGGAAGGGTCTCCAAGAAATCACGTAGTGTCATGCCACTGTCAAATAAAAAAATGTAGATATAGCCTCAAGTAGATTTGTAGCCATCACATATTAAAATACAAAGAAATTCGGGTAGGGGTTGGTGGTGGAGATGAAAGTCTACTTCTATTACTCATCTGAAAGAAAATCATATAAGCTGGTTATTACCTGTGATTCCTAACCTCTACAGCGGCCCCTGGATATTTAAGCATTACAATGATCCACTCCAGATTTTCGCGTATCATCTTTGCTGTATCAGCAGCTATATGGAAAGCATTGTTGCCTTCATCATCCTGAAGATAAAGTTATCAACGGGCGACCAGCTTTTAAATAAGTAATTATATATCTTTTTCGACAAGCAAAATAAGTTACTATAAATTAAAGCACACATTGGATAGTAAGCAACATGTTCCAGTTGATAATATTTTAATTTGTTTCCTCATGGCTCCATACAAAAACAGTAAAATACATAATACCAAGGACAAGTTCAAGTAAGTTACAGGTTACAATTTACAACCCAGAACAAAAATGGTGATGTACCTCAACCTTTCTAAAGATTGTCTTCAATATCATCCACTGTCTAAAACATCATCAATAATTTACAAACCATGATATATTTAGGTTTTACAGAGGAACCTAGCAACCAGATTGTACCAAACTGTTAACAGTTTGGCTGTCACGAATTTCATACTAAAGTTTATGTCACACAAAGTCAAAAATCTTTACCAACTATCACAATATTACATGTACAAAATACAGAGCAAAAATCCTTAAAGGTTAGATAAGAGACAAGAGCACAACATACCACATCAACTATATTTGTATCTGTATGAATGACGGACAAACCTTAACAAGAAGGGTACCATTCACTTATTGATAATTAAAGGATCTACAAGCATATTAAAATTTTAAAACCACTTAAGTATGAAGTATGGACTACTCTACTACCAGAATCTACACATGATTGGTCTATAAACATGGTATTAAAAATTCAGAAATCCTCAGATTGTAACTCAAAAAGAATATGGGAAAGAATGTATATTCATCAGGACTTCTCATTGTACCATGAATAAATGTCTATACCAGTAATTTACAGTCTCCCTATATGACGACTAAGAAGTATTCTTATAGAAGTTATAGCTACTAAAGGTCCAACCCTAATCTACAAGAGATGATTTAAACACCAATTGCATTACATTAACCATCTGCAAGACTAAGCAATAATAACTGCATATGTACATGATCTATTGGTTAAGACGAACCCAAGTGGACCAATGGTTAATGAACTGGCATTGTAGAATTAGGAGCATGTTCAGAATAAGCACATGAATAGCTGCTCCTTGGTATAGCTTTAATAAACTGCTCCATGATATCACAAAGGTTATGTTACCATAAAGGGTTCTTAATATCTTCAGAATGTGGAAAATCTGGGAGTTTTTCACTGTGGGAGGTAACTGAAGAAGCGTTTATTTAAGAGTCATAAAATTGTTGTACAAAAGCTACATATTTGTCTTACAGTTGTTTGTGTAATTTCAGCATCATGAGTTTGATTTAGAATTGATAGTGAGAAAGGGATAAGTACCTGCAAGTTACAATTTGCTCCTGCAGAAAGAAGCATTCCAACACATGATTTTGCTCCTCTAGCCAATGCCACATGTAAAGGAATGGTGTTTTGCACATTCCTTATGTTCACATCTACTCCAGCATCAAGGATAATCTGTTCAAAACAACATCATTTATGAACTCAATTCAACTCAAGCATGTCCTTTTTTAAAAACTTGAAGGCATAGGTATGTGAAGATGAAAGCCACAAAGTCATAAACGGAATTTAGAGTAGAAAGAATATGTTTTAGATTAATGAGGCATCAGACAATGGAGAACTATTAAATCTACTTTTCCTAAAGCCCAACCTGTCAGGAAGGATTCCTTTTCCACCAGGAAATATATTCCAAAAATTTTTCATGACAAAATAATACGAAGGTTCCTAATAAGTGTTATGGAGTAAGCACAATAAAGCATTTTAAAAATGACCTACCTTAACTAACTCAACATCATTAGTCATCGCGGCAGTATGGAGAGCAGTCCGTCCATGCTGGGTGTCTTGTGCAGTAGCATCAGCTCCAGCAGCAAGTAATATCTGTACCAGTTCTCTACCATCTGCATAAAAAATTAAATAAACCCCTCTGTTTTCTATTTACTTTAAGTAGAAAAATATTTAGCACAATTAGCAAGACACAGGTGAAGTGATAGAAGGAATGAGAAATTTTAAATAGAGCCAGTGTAAAAAAAACCAGTAAAGATACAATAAAATAAACCGGTTATATGGATATATGATTATAACTTACTAGCTTCATGATCTTTCTTTAAAGCAGCTGCCATGCTCAATGCAGTGCCCACAGGACTAGGTACATCTATGGCATCAGCAATTTCTTCGGGGGATGCAACTTCAATCCATCTTTTAACAACAGCTACATTCCATGTCGTCACGCACAAGTGCAGAGGCCTGTCCATCGTATATCAATTTATTAAAACACATAACAATCAATATGACTCATATTGATTGTATAAATTCAGTTTCCATATGATCGGATTCAAAGCCATTTTGTGGTTGTTCACAACGAATAAAGTGTTCACAAGATCTTTAGTCTCTCTCTCTCTCTCTCTCTCTCTCTCTCTCTCTCTCTCTCTATATATATATATATATATATATATATATATATATATATATATATGTATATAAACACATTATTAAAAGTTCATTCTGACAACAAGATGTCCTTCCAAAGCATTTCACCTCTTGAAGCAGGACTACAAAGTTAGAGATGCTAGATGGTGGAAATCCTACAACAGTTATTGCCAACAAGGAATGACTTCTGCAAGTTGCATGTTGCCCTTTCATACGAATGGAATTGTCTTGTTCACAGATATACACTTGTCATGATCCAAAATCATATATTAGAATCCAGTTCAACTCTATTGATCAAAAGTAGTATTAGCATATCCCAATCAGTCTTGTTTGCCATGTTAATTCCATAACTTTGATCAGGATTAGTTTCTCAAAACAGATGGAAGGAAGAATTTGTACTTACGTTAGATTCTTTGAGTTCAAGATACCCATAGATTTGCATCCCCCATTTTCCAATATGACAAGAGCGCACTCTGTATACTTCTTTGTCACCGCTCTATGCAATACAGATTCACCTTCATCATCAACCGCATTTGGATCAGCACCAGCCAACAGTAACTCCTGTTGTCATTTATAAGCATATCAAAAAGGAACATCTGAAACAAACTGCAGTAAGTGGTAAGGAGAACATAACTGCTAAAAAAATAGCATTTGTAACCACCTCTTTTCAGCTTCCGTGGTAGGGTGTTTTGGATATATACTTTATCTTAGTAGGGAAGTTTTCTATATCATTTAGCCTCAATGTACGGTCTGGGGGTAACAATTTTTACAATGACTGTGTTTTGTTAGTTCTGGTGTTTTTCACTCAATATCTTGTTCTCATGCCATTCTCATTTGTTTGATTCCTTACAAGACTATCATATGCAAGAACAAGGTGCAGCCACTGATACGAGGCAGTGAAGAAACTTACACGCATGCAATCCGGTTGACCATGATATGCACAGACATGAGCAACCGATGGACCAAACCCATCCCTCAATCTAGATCTCACATTAGCATATCTACTAAGAAGAGCACGGACGCATTCTGGGGATCCAGCGGCAAGAGCGAAAACAAGTGGTGGATCCCCATCCTTATCAAGGACGTCCACATTAGCTTCTGGATAATTTAAAATGGCCTCAACGAGTTCAGCACTGCCCCGTCTGCATGCCAGATGGAGGGCAGTTTGGCCATCAGCATTCTGTGCTTCAAGCAGAGAATGAAATGAGTTGCCATCATTTTTTGATGAAGCCTTTGCTAGCAACTCGCTGTATTAAGATTACAGAAAATTCATAAATTACAGAATGAAAGAGAGAACGCATCAAAGGAAATAATGAGTACTGACAGAGTGCTACTGACCTGACACCAGAAACATTGCCTTCACAAATCATCCTATGGAGGAGACTCCGATAATCATGAACAACTTCTAATTCAGTTGAAGGAGAAGGTAGTATCCCATTCGCTTTGGGGACTACAGTTACATCACTGCATTTTGAGAAAACAAATTGTAATGTATGTATAATGACTCGCATGTAACATGCATGTGCATGTATGTGGCTGAGCTGTCTCCATGAAATCTTAAACCTTACTTGTCTGGGCTTGAAGGAGCACCACGAGGTATTTCTTGTAGGTGGCGGAGAAATATTGCTAGCATAGAATTAAATGTCGGTCTTTTAGGGGCCTTGAACTGCAGGCAGTCACCAATCATTTTCCACAGATCCCTTGGTATTCCAACACCAACTACACTGGCATATTGTGGAGGTTGTCGCTTGGCCTTGACCACTGCACGATATATTTCCTCGGCATTTAAGCCAGCCCACCTACCAAAAAAAAATCAAATGTAATATAACAGTAATCACCCCTTCTTATAGGGTAAATGTGTGTGGTCATTAGCTCTAATAACTATGTTAGAATAAGAGAGCAGACATACGGAACAGAACCCGTGCACATTTCCACTAATGTACAGCCAAAGCTCCAGGCATCTGACTCCGGGGATATACCAAGGGCATCATCCCAGAAAATATTTAGTGATTTTTTTACAGGCTCCCATGCCTCTGGAGCTGTGTAGTTTGGGCTCAGCATCGTACAATCCATGCATGAATGAGTTCTTGAGGAATCACACTCTAATCGAGCTTTTCGGCAAGCAGGTTTCTTTAGAATTGCTGGAAGTCCGTAATCAGAAACCACTGCACGACCATCTTCATCCAAAAGAAGGTTTGATGGTTTAATGTTCATGCAAACCACGCCTGCAGCATGGAGTTCAGCTACCCCACGAGCAATATCTGCCCCATATCTATTACAAAGGAGAAAGAAAAAAAAATTAGCAACTCACACCAGATAAGAATATCCTATATATGAAATCGTAAAGATGGTAATATTCACGACACTATCAATTAATCAAGTTAGATAGCAGGATTGAGACATATACATATATATCTATTGCGACATAAATTATCATTTTAGACATTTAGCTCTTGCATTTTTCAATATGTACACTGCCTTGTGAAAATGTTAAGAAGCATTCATCTCAGTTTTTCTTCTCTGTTCTTTATTCATAATTACCAGGAAGTCAACCGATCCGGTGAAAAGAATTTGGACATGTCTTGTAAAAGAACTCTTTAAAGAAATATTAAATGAACAGCAGACTGCAAAAATATAGGACGAAGGGTGGTGTTGCTCAAGATATACAATGTGTTCATATTGAACGGTGATGCAGAAAGCTATGATAAAGCTCAAGGAATTAGGAATTAACAAGTAAATGTCAAGAATATTCTCATATCTTTGTATACATTAGGTTTTAACTCTTCTCCTATGAAGATTAGGATTAGGAATTGTTACTTCTAATTAGCAGCACAAATTGTACTATTTCCTGCATCATTATCTGATTCAAGGCACTCCTCATCAAGACACAATACAAGTTCGTATTTTGTCCTTGATTTTTTCACCATCTTCCCCAAGACAATGAGTAAAAGGCTATGGAGGCCTTGTAATGTAAGACACATGATATAGCATGTTGCATCGTAATAAGACCCCTCAACAGACTATTTATTATTTAAATCTTTTGAGGATTTTAATCATGTCTAATAAAATCATATTTTGGCTTCTTGGAGTGCCATGTTATGGGTCTGCTAGTCAGGGCCGTTCCTATCATTTTTTAGGCCCGGGGCATATACTTAAAAAGGGGCCCTCTATATATATAAGCAATATTCGTATAAAAAATTACAATTAAATAATATTGATTTTGTTGCACTATTGTCAATGTCATGTCTTAAAAAAACTTCACAATCTGTCATCGTGTAATGGTTTCATGTTGCTTCTCTGAATTTTTCCTCAATCCAAAAACCGCAAAAAAAAAAAAAAATTTAATATTAACATCGTATGATTATAAATTGGGTAAAAATTGCATACAATATTAAATTATATATTTATTAGTAAATTGAAAAAAAGAAATTTAAATTTTAAAAGATTCATAATATAAAAGTTACATATGTGTCAAAAAAAAATAACATCTCAAGAAATAAATACATATCTCATTAGTATTTTTAATAATCGTATAATAAATAACATAAACCACGTGATAAACAAAAATAAAAAAATCAAACTCATTGAAAAATAAAAGTATGAATATTGAATTTGATGGATTGTATATTGATATAAAGCAAATAGACGATATCTATATATGAAAATCCAAGTGATAGTGATGAGATATAAAAAAATAAAAAAAAATGCAAACAGTGAGAATCGAACCCATGCCATTAGATATCCAAAGTGAGATGACTACCAGCTGAACCAACACATTGGTTGTGATTTTTTTCACGCAAAACATATATAACCTAATACTGGACTGCTGGGCTTATATTAACATATAAAAATTTTTTTGGGCCCTTTAGAGTGATTGGGCCCTGGGCGGTGGACCAGGCCCAGGGCCGGCCCTGCTGCTAGTGATAATAGAACCATCGATTAGAAGCATCGGAAAAGGTAAGAGTGAGCCATTGGCATCTTTTATTGTTGTATTATGCTGATTTGGTTGTCATTTAAAGGCAGGAGTTCTACTGATCAAGTGAGGGGTTAAGAATCTGAAGATGGGACTATGATGATTCTACATATTAAGTTAGTGATTGTCACTTTGCAATTAAGTAATCTTTGTCTAGAAAGGTGATATGCAAATTATGCACAAATCCATTAGTTGTCATACAATTACAATATTTCCGCCATGAACACAGCTCTTTTTATTTTTGTTTGGTAATGTAATTGCATGAGAGAATTTTGAATATTTCCTTTTCCAAAGAACACATTTACCTTAAATGGTGCATCCAAATCACAAGATTAGGTCATCGTTTAGGAAGCTGATGGGATCTGTTTATTAAATAGCTTCTATATTTTGGTGAATTACCATGATCATCCATGCCTCCAGGCATAACCTATTGAGATATTTTCTTTAACGTATACAATGCCTTAGTAGCTTGAACCTTCAATTTACAACTGTAGGATGGTTGATCAATAACATGTTAGTATGTCAATACCACATCTTGTACCAATTGTTTTCCAGTGGAACCCAAAAAATTCTCCAGGTGATTTTAGGATTGATTAACGAAAGTGCAATATCTTACCCTAATCTTCGGATACAAAGTAATACTATGTACCCTGGAGGCATAAACCTCTAGGCTGAAACTGTCTACAATCTTACACATTGACCCAGTTTGGATTTCACAGTAATTTTAACCATGCTTCTGGAAATCCAACTACTTTCCACTTTTTCTTGAAAAAGGAACCATAATGACACCTGGTGGAGTAAAGATCATTTGGGCAAACTGTTTGTTACCGTACGAGGCCCCATGCCTTACAACATGGAAAACCTCATTCTAACTGAGGTATGTCATGTGTCATGTCTATTATACCCAAATAGTGTTCCATAGATTTGAAATTCTACGAGCAAAAGTAAATCTTTTTAACATGAAGCTGTTTTCGTTAGTTGTGAATCAATATCACACATTACACATATCAGACAAGAACACAAGTAATAAACAAAAATCAACTGATTAAATTACACAAAAACAAACCTCAAGATTTGTTCAAGAGTAAGTCTCCCTTCGTTTTGTTGCATCTCTGTCTCAACAGAACCGTTACACTTATCCATGATCAAAGCAAGACGCCCATCCACCTTCGTAGTCCCATGAAACTTGCACACATTCCTACACCACATCGACTTACGCCTCAAATCCTCAAGCTGACTCTGCACCCACACCAAATCAGTATTCTCCCCAATCACCACAAGCTTCTTTACCGCCACTCGATGCCGACACCTCCCTGATTTACCACACAAGAGCGCCGACCACATTTCAACTTCACTCCCCATCCCTTCTCCAATCCGCTTCAGCATCCTCAAATCCTGATGCGAAACAAGTTCAATCAAGCCATTAGAACTGGAAGCGTTGGACCCACAACTCCGCCGGTCTCTGTCCACGACCACCACCAATCCATCATCCTCATCCTCTTCATCCTCGTCAGTAAAATCTCCACTGGAAGCAGAAGAAATCAGCCCTAAAATAGCGTAATTCTTCCGAAGCGCGTGGACGGAATTACCAACAACGGAGACATGACGACATCGTGGACATGAAAGAGTAGTGTCTGAAGACGCTGATGAGAACATACGAGACAAACACTCTTTACAGAATCCATGGCCGCACTCAAGCAACAACGGACACCTATCTTCTTCGTTGTACCTTGTCTGACAGACGGTGCAACAAGGTATCTTCATAACTTCTCTTAAAAAGAGTTGAAGTTGCGATGATTGAATTGAATTGAATCGAATCGAATCCACCACCTGATTCAAGATCTCACAGTGATTGAATCAGAAATGGCAGATCCATTGAACACAAGTGATCGATGGATTTGGAGAGACTAGCTGGAGAGCACAGAAGAAGAAGAAGGAGGTTTTTTTTAGGGGTTTTATTATTATAGTTTTAATAATAATAATAATAATAATAATAATAATAATAATAATAAATTATATATATATATTGCCGACGGAGCAGAGAGAAAAAATCTCACGTGGCGCAATATTAGTGGTAAAAATTCCGAAAATTATGGCTTATTTGGCGCAATATAATTGGCTAAAATTCAGAAAATTATGGCTACTGATTTGACGCAATATAATTGTTAAAAATTCCAAAAATAATGGGATTCTCCCCACTATTTTAGCTCGATGAGATTCCACATAATTATCAAGATTTTTCTACATATTTTATTGTTTCAGCAATTTAAATATGTAGATTTTCCGGAAAGAAAAAAAATGACAATAAAATTTCAAAATTTCACTGTTAGAAATCGTTGTAATTTGGTTTATCAAGTAAAATAAAAATAACAAATCTGATTTAATCCGCTAGAAAATTTCAAATTGCAGTGCTGGAAATGGATGCAATCTGATTTATCAAGTTAAATAAAAATAAGAAATTAAATTTTATCGGCTATTGTATAACTGAAATATTAAGATATGCAGAAAAACACTGGATAATATCATAATGCATGAAAAAAGACTCAAACTTGAATAATAAATATTCCCAGCTGCATATTTATCAAGTTATCAATTCTTTATATAATTTGAAACCTGATAATTATTATATGTTTATATAACGAGTTAAATGTAACCAACTATGATATAAAACATGTTTTATTGAAGTTACGTATTAATATATATATTTACACACACACACACATAGTCAGTAGGCATAATCAATATTGATAAAAAAACTACATCAGCAGTGTCTGCGTGAAGAAAACTATATCGTTTCAAGATGAACTTCACCTATGCTAATCAACCAGATGAAGAGTCGAAGACGTTTTCAACTCCTGCAGAAAAAAATTGATAGTATCTTCTTTAATATTCTTTCAATATTTTGAAAATGATGTACATATATACTATAATACGCATAGCATATATATGTTTGATACTTATGATGCTGCTGTTTCTTCCTTAATTTCTGTATCAATTCAATGAACACACACAGAGGTTACGAGACACACACAACACTCCGCGACTAATTAGTCTCGGAGCCTGACATTAACATGCAAACACACATATATTCAAACACATAATCGCACACTGCACACACTCACAACTCATATCTTTCTGTTTTTAACTTTTTCAGCTGCAACATAAGGTAGGATAAATGACAATTGATACATAAAATTGATCAATAAACATCCTTGCTAATTAAGTTGCTAAAAGAAAGAGTTTTCCCACCCTCCAAGTATCCATAAATGGAATCGGTTTGAGTGAATTACTTACCGTCCGGAGAGCGGTAGCCTAGCCTCTTCACATCCATCCTAGATATGGGGTCGAAGGCCATTTGACCTTCTTGCCCATTTTTACGGACAGAACTTAAGCTAAACACACCTGGACAGCACACTAATACTGCACTTATTTTCTGTTTTGATCTTATTTTCCAGCAATAGAAATGTAAAGATTAATGATAATTAATACTTGCATTTGAATCAACAAACCACTTAGATTTCAGTTAAAGGTTAGGCCGATGGCCAATTGGGCTTATTGGCCAGCCATTTCTCGACAAAAACGAAAGCTAATATACACATATGTAATTCACGCACAACACAAAGACTTAAACATTCTGTCTTTTATCTAATTCAAACAGCAAAATCAAATAAATAAAGGGCGATTTAGACACACAAATGGTCAACAAACACTCCAAGATAATTATGAATTCCAGATTGGCCACAAGCAATGATTATAATGATGGAAAATACTTGAGAAAAACATTTAACAAATAGCAAGGTCAACAACTTGGCAAACCTTTAAAGAAAATTAAATTGAAACTAAAAACATGATATACGAGTAGTTGAGTAATACAAGTTATATAATTTTGTCCATGTAGTAAGTGTCTTTCTTGTATATGAATTGCATTATTTTTTTATGTTTTAAATTAGTTTGATGTATATTTTTAATTTTAAACATAGAAAGGATATTTCATAACGATATGTTGACTTTTATCGAACAAAATATAACAGTTTCAATAAAATATAATGTAAGGATTAAAATGATTAAAAATAATAATATTAAGAGACCAAAATTATATAACATGAAAATATAATGATTTTTTCAATAGTAACACTGATATTTACGATAGATGAAACTAAGTTTAGATACAGCAAGTATAATATGAAATATATTTGATATTGTATTAAAACTATTACTGGAATGTAAATAAAATAAATTGACAATAATGGGGATTATAAAATTTTAAACAAACAAACCTCAAATATAATTGCGTGTAGTAATTTTCATGATAAAGTTAAATATTTTTTTTTCTTAACAAACAATGTATAAGAGAATATATGTATAGTCTTTCAAAATTAAATATTTTTTTGTGTAATTGTTTAATTAAAAAAGGATTAATTTTGAAATAAATCACCCGGGCACCGCACGAGTATTCAACTAGTTCTTTTTGTTCTGGTTTTGTATGTATGAAATTGAGATGGAAAATTCCCGTTCATATTTTCTACCGGCAGAAAATATATAAAGTACAAGTTCTAGATGCGACATGGTGAAAGGTGAAAACCATCACTCTCACACACACATAGTCACATACACACGTGTGTGTGTGTAATGTATACACTTTGCATTTGCATATCGCGAAAAATATATTGATCAACAATTTTTCAAAATGGGTTTCTGTTTTCATTTTTGTAACTAAGAAATGGAAAACCACAAATTGGTGTTTTTGTTTTCAAACGTCCCTCTTTTCCTAGGTTTTTTTTTTTTTTTTTTTGAACGGCAAACTATCCTACTCCTACTCCTAAACTACTCCTTTTTACCACCAGACTTACTTACTCCACCTAATTTCCAACTTGCTTCCGACGGGGATCGAACCCGTAACCTCTCGCTTACAACTTCACCCTCTTACCGTCAGGCCAAAGGCCCTTTGGTCCCTCTTATACTTCAATCTCACTCGCAACCACCGATCAATCACAACCATCGCCAACAACTCAAACACCATCGTTGCTTGCCACCACCACCAAGTCACGACCATCGTTGACAGCTTAGAGACCATCGTTGCTCGCCACCACCACTAAATCACCACCATCGATTTCTCCATAGGCAACCAATGTTGACATTGTAGTCCTAATTGACGTCTCCCACCACCATTCCGTCACCACCGTCAATTTCTTCATAAGCGACCAACATTGACGTTGTTGGCCTAGTTGACGTCGTGTTGGTATCTTCACAACCGTGAACTGACCACTGTTGTGTTTATGTGGCGGTGATATTGGCTTGTTGTCGACGTTGCACCTGAAAATTCTTTGATGGCATAAGCTTTTGTTTCGATATGTTGATGCAAGTGTCTTGATTTATGATTCTTTTATTGATTGGTGATTTCTTCTATTTCATACTATGTTTTTGATTGGTTGGTAATTTTTTTGTTTCAATTTTTTAGTGATTTATGTTGTTTCAATTTCTAGAAAAATACCTCTGTTGATTTTTTGTAACATATTATTTCTAATATGGTGTATTGTCATTGCAATCCCATATTTGAAAACTAGTTGAAACTATAGATGTGAACTAAATTTAGTTTTTAGATTTATAAAATGGTTTTATTTTCAAGAAATTTTGGAGAGTGATAAGAAAAGTTTTGGTCATGATATATTTTTAATGTTTATATTTATATAGATCGATCGGATTGGTCATAATATATTTTTCTTGAAAAAAAATTATGTGTTATACTTTTTTAAAAAAAAAAAAAGTATTCAGACGTGAACTCAATATACGATATATTAATATTGAACGTCAGATTAACAATATAAACAATATATTCAACACTACATATGTATTCAGTATTGAAAAAGAGTCAATATCATAGTCAAAATTGATGGTCAACTTGTTATATATTAATAAAAGAAAACTTCTCATGTCACTTGTCATTCTCTTACCGCTCTACATTTTTTACTTCCCATCTTTTTTCCAATTTCTAATTTTACTAATTCATTATTAAAAACATATGAAATTTAACTCAAATATTTTCATATTTAATCCATACAATTAAAAAAGAAATACTTTAAATATTATAATACTAATCTAAATTTATTTTTAAGTTAAAAGTTAATATTTTGACGTTTAGTTTTTAATTAAAATATATAATTTTTTTATCTTGCAAATATGATATTTTCTCGGTATAAATTATCAAATATAATTCATGATTTGTAATTTGAGGATTCATGTTTATTTTTTATAGTGATATCCAACGACCATTGAGAAATAAAAAATTATAAGCATACATAAAATATTTTAATTAAAGATTAGCGTTTATGACTTTTTTTTATAAAATGAATTTAGCTTACATATTTTGGGCAAGTATGTGGAATTTATTTATTGACTTTGATTATGAACTTTATGAGTTGGTTGAGTTTAATTGATTAATTACATGTGATTTGACAAGGTAGGTTGCTATTATGTGTAAATTGTAATCGGTTATGATAATAACTGGCTTAGTGTTAATCGTAGAATAAAAGCTGTTTTATGAGTTAAATAACATTCTAAACCCGAATCATTAAGTTGGGAATAATGAAGTTAACGATTGTGTAATTAATGGGTAGTTTGTGCTATATCTGTTTTAGTTGGGTTCGAGACCGAAAACGTATGTAAGGTTGAGGCTTTTGAACATTTACTTCATTACACACACACATATCTCGCTCAAACTAAAATAAGTTTAATCAAAGTTTTGTTTTATAATTACCTTTTTTATTATCAATTAATTTTTGTCTATTTTACACTAATGACTTTTAACATTGATATTTGAAAGAAACGTTTATTTTTTCTCTATAATTTACAAAGTGTCTTATATTCTTTTTTAAATTCTATTTTTACCCTTTATATCATTCATGTTAATGTTTTTATTAGGTTATGGTTAAATTTAATTCAATTATAGTATGACATGATTTTAATTTTTATGGTTCAAGTCTCAATTGAGAAATTAATGATAATAGAGTAATAAGTGGTAGTTTAAGGTAGCATTTCAAAAAAAAAAAAAAAGAAATTCAATTATTGATTAAGTGTTGAATCTATATATAGTTTTAGCTTGTTAATATGTTTGTTTAAATAAGATTTGAATATAATACAACATTGTATATAATTATAATTTTCTAAATAAACAAATTTATTTTAACACTAGTTAATTATACATTAGGTTTTTTTTAATATTTATTAATATCTATTAATAGTTTGGTCCACTCAAAATAAAAATCATGATGATAATAATATTAATTCAATAAAAAGAATTTTAATAAAAGTTTAAAACCAATATTGATACAAATATTTTTTGAGATCTTCCTGATCTTATTCATTTGATCGTCGCCAAATAACAAAACCGAAATTTTCAGTAAACAAACATTTGATTAAATAAATAAATTAATTGGTTTATGATTCGGATTTCAACATTCAAGACTTGTCTAAGAAAATGACGTTAGGTGGATTGGTTTGAAAATTTTGCATTTGCAACAACCAAACCAATACCATCTCTCTGCATCCTTTTGATTTGGACGGAGCATCCATTTTCATTATTCAACAACGCTAACCACCTTCCGCTGCACTTTTCCGGCCATTTCTCTCCGATCAACCGGTATTCCGATTGATTTGTTTCTATTGATAACTCTATTGTAGTTTTATACACAGACTTTCAGCTGTCGAAGAATAACAAGACGACGACGACCACGACGAACTGTAAGGAAATGGAGGTGAAACGGCGGACGGCGAAGGCGCTGGTGGGGAAATTGAGTTCCGTGTCGGAGCAAACTCGAACGGAATCACTTTGCGAGCTGCGTCTCATCTCGAAGAATGATCCTGAGAGCCGAGCCCTAATTGCTGAAGCAGGTGCCATTCCCTACCTCTCCGAGATTCTCTACTCGCCGTCTCCGATTGCACAGGAGAACGCGACTGCTACGCTGCTTAATATTTCCATCTCTACACGCGAACCTTTGATGTCCACACGCGGTTTGCTTGACGCGCTTTCTCACGCTCTCCGGAATCCTGCATCTCCTTCTACCGCACAGTCTGCCGCCGCGACGGTTTTTAGTCTCTTAACTGTTGATATATATCGGCCTATTATTGGTTCTAAACGTGACATACTGTATGCGCTTATAGACATCATTAGAGACCCTAAATCGCATCCGAGATCGATCAAAGACGCTCTCAAAGCGCTGTTTGGGATTTCTTTGTATCCGCTGAATCGTGCAACCGTTATTGAATTAGGTGTGGTGCCAGCTTTGTTTTCGTTGGTGGTGAAGGATGGGAGGGTAGGTGTTGTGGAGGATGCTACAGCGGTGATCGCTCAAATTGCAGGGTGTGAAGAGGCTGGCGATGCGTTCAAAAAAGTATCCGGGGTTGGGGTTTTGGTGGATTTGCTGGATTTATCTACAGGATCCAGTACCAGGACGAAAGAGAATGCGGTTTCCGGTTTGTTGAATATGGTGCAGTGTGGGAAGAAAGATGTCGGGGAACATGTTAAAGAGATGGCTTCTATTGTCTGTAATGGCATTTCTGATGTTGCAGAAAATGGAAGCTCAAAAGCGAAGAATAAAGCTACTGAATTGTTAAAATTGATCGACGATACTTCTGGAATGAATGGATTGCAAGACCAGCAACATGAGACTGTAATTACTCACTCTTATTGAATCTTTATGCTCAAATTTTACTAATTATATCTATGATTTTAGATACTTTTTGCGTCTAAAGTTCATCAGCAAAATTAGAAGCTATCTGTAAGCTTATTAAACAAAACTTGTTTCAAGTCATGTAAACATCTTGCTGCTTACTTAGTAGTCTTTCCTCAACACTTGCAGCGCTGAGATGTTTTAGGTGCAAGATAACCCTTTCAGTTATTTTTTTCATCACCTTTCTCTGATTTCATATTATACTTATTATGTTGATATAATGATATTTACAGTTATTTGGCTGATAATTTTAAAGTTAGATATTTCTGGTTGTTAAAAAACTTCAACTTTTGCATAATATGATAATATTACAGTTTGACTTACCTATTGAACGCAACTTGTCATCAAGAAAGTCACTACTAATTATCTTGGTTCACAAAGTGTTAGCAATGTTTGTGTTTTTTTAGCACGAGAATCTACACCCGGAAGGTGAAATACTTGTTGCCATACCACCTTGCGTGGGTAATTCACCAAAAACTACAGGAGTTTATGTGTATGAGATTACTTCACAATTACTTGAGTAAATGAAGTTGGGCAAGGTAAATCACGAGTTGTTTGCCTATATGATGCATTATTTTCTTGAATTAGGAAAACATACTTTGTTTGCTGTCACATATCATTGAAGTTTTAGATAACCGAAGACATTGTTCTTGAAAGGAATACTCTCATGTTTCCTTAAACAATTATAATGCTGGTCTTGACATGTTTTAGAATGAGGATTGTTTGACTAATTGTAAATCATCTAAAATACCTTTTAACAAACACAATCTTTTGCCTATATTAGATTATTAGGGTCCCCTGTCCTATGACATTCAGGACTTACGTTATTATAGAACATTTTTCTATAATGTAAAGGACTTTTTTATTCCCATGAACTTTGCAAAGCCTGACCTGGTACATAATTAGACAATTTTATTGACTATTTGTACAATATTTAAGATGCCCTTAGATAAATAAATGCAGATGAATCTTGCGACTTAAATCAATTGTATCAATCTACTTGAGAAATGAAATGCTGATAACAAGCAAATACATATATTTAGCACGAAGTAAAATATGTTGCAATTTTCATTTTACATTCAAGAAGGGAAAATGACCATTGACAAAGCTGTGTAGGTTTGACTTTTTAATGTTCTTACCTTTTCAGATGGCACAAAGAACAGGAACTAGTTTCTAGTCTGTAATGGTAAGGTTATGAAGGTTCACTTTATTTATGATGGGCTCGAATGCGTTAGGGTTGGAGTTGAAGGAAGACCATTTGTTCATGGTCAAGAATGCAAGAAGATGGGATATTTGTCCTTCCTCCAATTGGTCATGGAGCTGGTCTTGGGCTAATTCCAGTACCTGATCGAGACCAGAACCAATGGCTATGACCCAGAAATATTCTTTTTCCAGATGGAGCATGCTTAGGATCAAGACCAATTCCAATTCCAAGCCCAACACCCGACTTTCTCTATCTTGAGTTAACCAGCATACCATTTCTTGCTTCAATGACAGAGAAAGTCTGGCCCTAATTGTAGTAAAGATCGGTCCACATCTTAAGGGTTAGGTTTTGACCATTCTGCATCATTATAAATGCACCAGATATTGAACCGGAAGACTAAATCCTGAGTTCAAATCTACTACAGGCGAAGAAGTCGTGATAGTTGCATTACATTGCTAGTGACCTCTAATGGCCTAGCAACTGATTTACAGTACTCTATCAATTGCACTCCATTTTTCTTATTGCATCCCAAGTTGCTCAAGCTTTGTGGGTTGTTCATTATAGATTCTATGTCGTTCGCTATGGGGTGATGCGTTTTGTTTTAGCCGTATCTCCACTATGGACCAACGATCTGGAGGTGCCACCCTCGTTCTTCTCTTTTAGATCCGTAGGAATAGCAGCTTGTTGGCCAAATCTTTTGCTTTTTTTCAGGGAAATATGTCAAGAAAGGTAACATAAAACACAGTTTTTTGTCAATAAAGGTATCATGAAAGTTTTTAGGCCGAGAAAAAATAATAAAATTTAATTTTTGCCAACAAAGGGAATAAAATCTAATTTTTAGGCCGAGAAAGGATCATGAAATGTTATTGTTACTACAAAGGATCATGTAAAAATTACCTTATTAAATGGTCATATACTTCTTTTGTCGAAATTAAATTTTATAATCCTTTATCGGCAAAATTTTTTTATGTTACCTTAATTGTCAAAATTTAAAATTTATGCTACATTTCTCGGCAATTTGCCCTTTTTTATGGGGTTTTCCATCATCAGTTGACCTCAACTGTTTGTGGTTACGGTAGATCTAGCAGTAGACCTAATGACATGCATTATCATTTGTTATCTGGCCTCTGTTTATGTCCATCTTCAGGACATCTATTTGCATAGTCGTTCATAGCATTGATCCATTGATGTTGTGGCTAAGGCTGCCTGCAAACAAGCCTTGAGCTCGACTCGAAGGTTTAACAAACTTGATTCGACTCGAAGGTCTTGTTGATGTATGTTGGAGCTTGATTGGTGGAAGAATCAAATTCAATTAAGAGTTCGAGTACTGTTAGGAGATCTATCAAAATTATGCTCGATAAAGCAAGCTCATTTTGAAAGCAGAGTAGCTTGAAATGTCTAACCTAGCATTTAGAAAATTAAACTTATTAAACACAAAATAATAAAAGGTAACCAATATAAACAAGTCATCATAACATTACATCGAACGCTAATTTCGTATTTTCTTTTTTATATTTGAACTTTTGATTTTTTTGTTTAAACTTTCAAAGTTGTTCTATTTTAGTTTGTTATCAAGAAACTTTATAAAATATTCCACCTAGGTTATTAAGCTTCATAAAACTGTTTAATCATAATAAATAGGGTTTAATATGAAAAACCAACATGTTTTCATTCTTTTTGCGGTTTCATCATTCCATGTTTTTTTAAAAAAAAGTTCTCAGGTTAATGTTTACATTTTGATTTTCGAAAAAGTTTTTGATTTTTTTCCACAATCAACCCTATGTTTTTACACAAAAACCAACTTGTTTCACTTTTTTGTCCCGTAAAGTCCTAAACTTGAAATTTTTTTTGGGAAAAAGAATAAAAATTTCAAAAATCACGAATAAATAAATAACTTCAGGATTTTTTTTTGAAAAATTTAGACGAAGGGACTTATGCATAAACATGAGAAACGTATTGGTTTTTTTTCATATTAAACCCCAATAAATAAACTCTAAAATGATTTATTCCGTTCTGAATGTTAAACTTCAAATTTATCCTATGTTGATTCTTATATTTCTAAAATTTCTTTTCAACTTAATTTAAAAGTATGTTTTCTTATTTTACTATTTTTTTTTTCATATTTTTTATATGGTCTTACATGAACCAAATTATTCCTCAAACCCTCAAATCACCCAAGTAACAGTCAAGCAAACTTTGTGAAACACTTCATCTACACAATGATTCTGGAAAGGAAGAAGTCTTCTCTTAATGACCTGAAAACAAAGAAATATTCTCATCTTTGGCCGAACATTTCACCATTTGAAACATTTTCTCCATAACTTTTTAACTTCCAAACAATTCCAAAAAAAAATGATCGGCAGATTCGACTCCAATTTGACAAAAAGAACAAAAACTTGAATTTTACGAATTACTGATGTTACTTAAAGGTTGAAGATGTGTGATTTTATCAAGAGCCACTTTCCAATCCAAAATGCTAACTTCCCGAGGGACCTAATTACTCAAAATCAAACTCAGTGAACAACCACAAGCTCCAAACATTTTACCGTCAATCAAAGAAGAAAGAGTTTTGATCAAAAAATCTCCATTAGGATCAACCGATCTAGCTTCCAACTTCAATTATTTGAAGAAGAAACTATCTACACATGATCAATATTAGTTGTTGCAAGCTAGACATCACCAATGGACTCCTTCCCCTTGGATTAGTCCTCCAACTTCACCCAAAATTCACATCCCATCATTTTACATTGATCAACAACCAAACAATCTTTGTGGGATATAATGGAAAATTGTATAGGAAACAGGCACTGACCCATCGGTCTAACAAAAAAAGAGTCTCGAGACCATTACCAATCCGCTTAACAAAATAACCAGAGAACGAGATACCCAAACCATCAATGACGATAGAAGATGCCTCAATTATACCGTAAACTTCTGAGTTTTTATTTTTAATACCTGCCCTACAGAATCCACCATCAACACCGTGAAGAACACAAATGATTTAAAGTTAAATAATTGTATCTTTAAGGCATGTTTGACGCATAGGTTGAGAGAATTTATGAGAGCTTAAACTTATGGTTTTTAAAAGCTACAATTATGTTTTATCTATAAGTTGCATTTGAGTGACTTTTATTTATGAGCTTATTAAAACCATATGTTATTTCACATAGCTTTTAGAAGAAGTATAAACTTATGAAAAATAACACTATTAAAATAATCATAATTAATTATGGTTCTAATTTACTTTATTTGATAATAATTGCCACGAAAGTTAACATCAATTTTGAAATTTGACAATAAAGGTAACATAAAAGTTTTTATCAAGAAATAATTATAAAATTTAATTTTGACAAATAAGGGTATCAACAACCATTTAATAAGGTAAAATTTGAATATTATTATCCTTTGTTGGTAAATATAAAATTTCATGATCCTTTCTCGGCATAAAAACTAATTTCATTCCCTTTGTTGGCAAAAAAATAAATTTTATGATCATTTCTCGGTCTAAAAAATTTTATGATACTTTTATTGACAAAAACTGTATTTTATATTACCTTTCTTGACATTTTCCCCGTTTATTTGTTTACATGCAATTTTATATTTTTCAACTACTTTACTATACACGTTTATTTATAAGAGTTTCGACTATCATAAGCTTCAGTTCCAGCTCCAAAAAATAGCTCTAGTTATTTTTTATTAAATTTCAACATCCATTTATCTAATAGGCTATGGATTATTGCCTGAAAACTTCCGACACCCTTTTTTCCCTCTAAAATTATTTTAATGAAAATAAATTAGTGAATATGATTTTGTTAAATCACAAATCAAACATAAATAACAAAGGTGAGAAATTAAATATGAATCGTCCTATCACATGATTTATTGATTTGATTCAACCCTCTTCAATTTCATGAATTTGATGTGCATGAATAACTACCACAAATTATTCATCAAAACACCATCACTTTTTAATTATTAGTTGTTTAACTATTTTTTTAATCTATAAATTAACATGCTTTTTGCATTTGTATACATAAACCCCTACTATGCTAATCCTACTTCCTTTTAATGTGGGAAGAAATTAAGTTTAATCACCGAGTCTCACATCATTAACAAAAAGTTTAATTAACATGCTAATTATACATCTTCTTTTATTATCAATAACATCAACTTTTATTATTTTTACCATATATAACAAAAAGTTAAAAATGACGATACCATAGTTGATGTTATTATTTAATGAAAAAGTTGATCCTATTAATAATAGTAACATAAATGATATTGTTAAAAACGATAAAAAACAAAAAGTTGTTGCTATTTAACAATTGATTTCAAACTGTAACATGTTTATCATCACTATAAATAAATTTTACAAAGTTATGTTATTATGAATTTATTAAAGTAACAAAATATTAATATGATAACCAAAAATTGTATGAAATTTTTTGTGTCTAGTAGTTGTGGTGGTTCGTGGCATGTTATGATGTTTGTGAGGAGAGGTTGATTGAGTTAACAACCAAACATGACAACACAACTTACCACTAAGAACGGCGTTTGGATTTGTGTTTGAAAAAACGTGACAACATTTTTAAGGTTGGTAATCAGATAAATTTTGTAACAAAAAAGTGCTGTCGAAATTTGGTGTTTGGTTTACTTTCTGCTGTTTGCTACCATAATTATCAAATAATCAGTTTTTAAAGTGTATGAATTTGCGTTTAACTTGTAAACTTACCAAATAATCAATTATTAAACAAATAAACTACATTTTTAGTTTCTAAAAAGGGTATGACATGATTAATCCAAAACGCAGATAAGCAATTGTTAATGAGTATAATCTGAACATTTTACCAATTATTACGTTATTATGGGGTGGGTTCAATGGAGAAACCTTATGCATCGAAGAACCTTGAAGAACCACAATGCATCGCTAGAAAATCGTAATGCATCACGCGGTAATTTGATGCATCACGTGGAAATAATGATGCATCACGGGGGAATTATAAAGTTTCTCCATTGAACCCACCTCACGTTATTATAACGTAATAATTTAATAATTTTCACCATAATGCATAACCAAACACCCTTTTGTTTTAACATTATATATATGAAAAAGATAGAATTATGTATCATATTGATAAATTAAAAAGAATTACAATCTTACACAACATTAACATTTATATTTATTATAAAAGACGTTAGTTTGAAATCCATATACTTTTGGGGTGGTCTAATTGGACCCCCTAAAATCTCATTGGACCCCATGGATGTGTGTGGTGGTTGTTCAAAAGATGTGTGTGGGGCAATGGGTCCAAATAGTATAACCCATACTTTTATATTCATTTTCGTTTGCATTTTCTTAGGAAAATTTACGCAAAAAAAACCTTCAAGTCGGATCATTTTTGCGATTAAAACTCCTAACAATTTTTCGTTGCACAAAAAACCCCAAATTGACTAAAACTTATCAAAATGATTTTTTTTTTCAAAAAAAAACTTGGAACATGATGAACCGGTTGCAATCTGCTTACCAACTCTTTGTCTCCAACAAACATTCTTTCTAACGAACTCATTTGTCCGTGTTTTATGATTCAGATGATTGGATCTTGTTGATTTATTTGTTCAAAGTTGTGGTTTTTTTTAATTTACTTTTTCGGTAAAATTCTGGTGGTTACTGGTGACTTGTCTACGGTGACCTGTGACTTTAAACCGGTTACAACCAATAATGTCTCATTTTCGTGAGATTTTACCAGTTAAATGCTTTTGTGCAATAAAAAATGCTTGAGAGTTTTAATCACAAAAATAGTCCAATTTAAGGTTTTTGGTAAAATATCCTTGTTTTTACAACCATCATAAATAATTTTGTCTCAAATGCTTCTTTTAACAAACATATCTTGCACTATATTAATGTTTTTAATATGAAACACTTGAAATTGTTTTAATCTTTAAATGTTTTTATGATATCCATATTTTTTTTATTAAAATGGTTAAATTTCTGTCAAATGTTTTATTATACTGGGTAAATTGGTCAATCTATGACAATGATAAATATGAAAAATCCGTTAAAAATAAACTATTTTGTTAACACAAATAAATTCTCACGGAAAAAATGATTTGGATTTTGGTCAATGTCAGACTATTTCCAACCATTTTATTTCTTTAACTTCAAAGCTGAAAGAAATGTAACTATCTTTTTAAAATGGTTGGAAATAGCTATGATTAGAGATGATTTTATCATAAACCGGTTTCCTTCGTTACAAAAATAAAATCTCTTTCATAAAAACTTTAACCAATAAAAAGTCATAATAACGTTTCATCATATATAGATGTCCATATCCTAGAGTTAATGTTCATTTTTTATTTTATATTTACTAAATACATTTCAAATATTCAGTTAATAGATATTTTTATTTATTTAATATCTTTTTTTAATCAAATCATACATTGCATTTCCTAAGACCATAAAGCCAATACGTATTTAAAAGTAAAACCTTTTGAAATGGGGCATAATGACAATAGGGGTATCCAAAGACTCCAAAAAGCACAAATCCAAACCGCATTAAACAAATTGCATCATTTTAGCACTTTGATTTCACTTTTACAAATTCAAAAATTCATATTCGGTTTGATTTGATTCGATTAATTGTTATTACAAATATAAAATTAGATCTTGTTTAACAATATTTTTTACTTTACCTTTTTGTGTATGTTTTTTTTATTTTAAATATTTAAGGGTAAACCATGATTGTCAAGCGATTATAAATTCTAGTTGTGATGTTTTCACTATATAAATAGTGTTATTTTTATATTAATTTGAGAATTTTTGTTTATATTTTTTGGTTTTTTTAATTATCAAGCAACTATAGTTTTTTTGTCGGTCTTAACATAAACAAGACCTTAATTGATATATAGATGATCAGTAACATTTATAGTTTAATTTTTTAAATACTTTAATAATTTATAGGATTTATACTAAAAGATAATCAAAATTTTACAGTTAGTGTTGGATGTCGATCTTGATATTAAGATCTTACAATAATGATAACCAAAATACGAGTGATCCTTAGAGGATCTCTCGTGGGTTTGTCTTAAAATTTACAGTAGGATCTTACGATATCTATTTTTATTTAAATTTAAAATAAAAAATGTAATTCTATATGTGCACTCTCTCAATTGTTAATCACACACTTTCCCTTCTTAATGTCAAAGGAGATATACTTTTAATCATTGAGTCTCACGTCACTAACAAATCATGTGATTAAGGGATGTATGCTTAGTAAAAATTAAGGAGATGAGAATGTACACATAGCAATGCCCATAAAAAGTTATAAATAAGTCAACTTTGTAAAATAAAAAAGGTAAACAAATTGATTAGTTACCTATGCATAATAACAATTTTTCATATAATTTTAAGATGCATCACTTTAAAAATATAAATAAATAGTGAATTAAAAGGAAAATGGAAAAAGATTGATGGAGGAGGAGGAGGAGGAGGAGAGGGCACTAAGCCACTAATAGTAAAGCGGTTAGGAGTGGGTGACACGGTCACGTGAAGACGCGTCGGTGGGTTGGCTTCATTCCCACGCTATCTGCCAAAATACTTCCACTCATATAATTCTGAGATTCCCTCTCTCCCATTAACTAAATCAAATTTCCACCATTCCCCAATTCCTCCCCCAACCACTCCAACCGTCCGTTACTTCTATTCCCATATTTAGTTCTTTGTAGTGTTGATCGATAAGTGAATGACGTTGATTACTGATTACTGGATTAATAAGTCTGTTTATTTTGTATGCTGAATCTGTATTATATATACACTTAAGAACAAAACTTGAACACAAGAGTAATAGCTGTAATACGCTTATTAGGGGTGTTATCGAATTTGGCTAAAATCTAAACCCGAGGACCGGACCATTAGTCTACAAGTGGTCCTATAGGACCGGTACCGGTTCGGTCCGGGTATTTGGTGCATAAAAACTCAAAAACTAACTCCACTTTGAAGGTAAAGGGTGTTATCGGACCGAACCGGACAGGACCGGACCGAACCCGGTTAGGTACGAACCCGAATTTGGCTAAAATCTAAACCCGAGGACCGGACCATTACTTTACAATCGGTCCTATTCGGGACCGGGGCCGGTTCGGTTCCGGTATTTGGTCCACGTATAACACCCCTAACGCTTATATCAACTTTTTTAACGTATAGACCTAAATATATTTGAACAATCAAGTTTTTAAATAAATATAAAATGTATTTCAACATTCTTTAACATATAAACAAGAAGAAAAATCAAAAAAATCAAGAATCTTTAACATATAAACATGTATTTCAACTTTATCTAATATATAAACAAGAAAATACCTAAAACATCAAGAACCTTTAACACATAAGCATGGATTTCAACTTTTCCTTTATGAAGAGTAAATGAGTTGTAGTCGGATTGGCATTTGGATGTCGTTGCCGAGCTAAACAATGCCGATGCCATGGTAAGGGGGCGGTGTGCCATCTCGGTACCGAGGCAACGCCGAGGGTTGCCACCCCCCACTCCCTGCGGCCTTAAAGAAAATGTAACCCATTCCCGTTCATTTTGTATGATGTGCTTTAAAATCGAACGGGTCTACAGGTAGAACAATGCACTAAACATTAGGTTGTATAGTCGTCACCCTCCCAACCAATGACCCCGTTACATTCATGGTCTTGAAATTCGATGTATTTGTACGAACGTATATTAACTTGTTTGTGTTTCAAACTAGTTTGGTACACATTTCTAGCTTTATTTATATGGTATATACTAGTTTATTACCCGTGTATTACACGGGATACTTAAATTCTTGAGTTTAAACTTCGGTAGTTGAGGATGAAAAGGTTCGTTAAGAAGCTCAAAGTAGGATAACACGGTTGGATAAGTGACCAAGTATATTGCAAGATAGGAATAGATAATTATGAGTTTTCAAAACAAAACCCTAATTAGAATTTTTTTTTTTATAAATAATTTACTTTACTTTTATTATTTTATTGATGAAATATTATAGGATACAAATGTCATATCTTTGTTAATCTAAATGACAGTCTTTTTAATCACTAAGTGATATGGTAGTTACTCTTTTAACAGAATAGATAGATTAACCAATGTTTTACATGGTTACTTGTAGCAACTTATTTTTATTAAAATAATATACATCTAAATTTATATATATTAATCTTTTTTGTAGAATAAAAATCTGTTTGGTCTTGCTGCTTGTTGAGATTTTAGTGGGATTCACTCCTAAGTTTTAATAATTAATTAAAAATTAAATGTTAATTTAGGAATACTAAATAACAAATGTCAGATGTAGAACATGCCATTTGGTATCATGAGAGGATGACAATAGTTACTCATTTAATAGTTTTTATAGATTTTATTTTTTATAATGTTTTATCTATGTAAAATGTTAACTATTATATTCCTTTTTGAATTTTAACTTCAAATTTTCATCCATTTCAGGTGAAACGAAAGGTTATTCTAACTTTTATTAATTATTAGATTGTGCCCGCGTCCCAAACTCGACCATGCTCTTGACCCTTCCCTAACTAATCGCGGTCACAATCTACACAATGAGACCACGATTACTGTTATCTTCAACATTCAAACTACTGATTTCATACCAGTCAAGTCTTAAATCTCAAACTCTAACTCCAGACAACCGAGGGCTTCAAATTAACCAGTTATATAACTCTTCTAAACATATATATGATACAATTCTTTACTTTTATGCTTAATTTAACATAATCAAAACCAATTAAAAAATCATAAAACTCACATGGATAGTTACAAGGAATGCGTATGGAGGATTAGAAGTTCTTACAATTGCTACTGAATTCATCCACACACACACACACACACACACACACACACACACACACACACACACACACACACACATATATATATATATATATATATATATATATATATATATATATATATATATATATATATATATATATATATATATATATATATATGTGTATGTATGTATATATATATATATATGAATATGGTTCGAGAGAGTACCACCCAAATGCAGCGCACCAGAAGGTACCACCTTTAAAAAAACTTTTTTAAATTTTTTTTTTCATAAACATGTTTTAATTAACATTATGAAGATCGTATGTAAATTTCACATACATTCACATCTCCTAGCTCCTAAAAAATGATGTGAACACACACTTACATAATTTTGAAGACATGTGAACATGCATTTATGTGATGTGTGTTTTCATGCACTTAAAGTGTTCGGATTTGCGTGAAATTCACATATGATCTGTGTAATGTTAATCAGAACATGTTTATGAAAAAAAATTTCAAAAAAATTACTTTTAAGGGTGGTACCTTCTGGTGCGCTGCATTAGAGGTGGTACTCACTTGAACCTAAATCATATATATATATATATATATATATATATATATATATATATATATATATATATATATATATATATATATAGACTAAAGATTTTTTGTGAAAACTTTATTCGTTGTGAACATTGTGAACAACCATAAAATAGTTTTGAATCTTATGAATCTTGTTGAAAATACTACCGAACTCTTCTATTAACTTATTAATCTTATTAAATCCTATGGATTTTATTGAATCCAATTAATTTGTCGAATCTCATTAATCTTGTTGAATCATATGCATCTTGTGCATCTTGTTATAAAAACTATTATGAACCTTTTGAATGTTCAGAATCTTAAATAGACACTTCTATGAACCTTTTGAATCATATGAATCATGTTACAAACATTTGTTGATATATATGAATGCTTATATGTATTTTTTATTTGTTCACAATGTTCACAACGAATAACTTGTTCACAATGGATCTCATTATATATATATATATATATATATATATATATATATATATATATATATATATATATATATATATATATATATATATATTAGAAATAATGAATTATATCTAATTTTTATTTTGGAAATAATAAATTGTGATTAACTTTTTAGATGGAATGTAATGATATCATTTGTCAATCTATGTTCTCTTTAATTATACAGACATAGATTTATTGATATTTGTAGATATAAATTAGAAATGAGAACGCTATCTTTACATGTGGATGACCTATGATGTTTCATTCAAAAGAAAGTAAATAAAACAAGGGTTAATTGCGTCAAAAGGTAACCTACTGTCACAGTTTTTTCAATTTGGGTAACATACTAATTTTTTTTCTAATTAAGGTAACATACTTTCCAAATCAAGTCAAACAAGATAACCCTATCGGATTGAAAGGTAAAATTACTGATATTATACTTTCTTTGTCCAGTCAGCATTTTTTTTTTACAGAAATAGTAGCATAATTGTTATATGATGTGCACTATTTTGTGTAATTTAAAGTACTTTTTGATAATACCTTGCTATTTTGAGCAAATTTAAAAATAATTAAGCAATATTAGAAATTAAAAAACTGATGACCGGATAAAGAAACTGTCATGTCAGTAATTTTTACCTTTCAATCCGATACAGTTACCTTGATTGACTTGATTTGGAAAGTATATTACCTCAAATAGAAAAAAATATAGTATGTTACCCAAATTGAAAAAACGGTGATAATAGATTACCTTTTGACGTAATTAACACATAAAACAACTATATTATATCATGTTTAATTTATTTTTAAATCAAAATAATTTAATGTTTATTTAGTTCATTAAAACATTAATTGATAAGTTATTTTTCACCTCTGAATATGTAAAATGAACTCTCTCACACAAATTTAAACTATTAGGATTATAATAATTATTGTATTACCACAATTACATAAAATATTATAAGTGAATATTTGAGTTGGTTTGTAAACATATGCATCACTGGAGGCGTGGATGTTGAAGGAACATATGTGATTAACAAGTATTCATAGAGGGTTTATATTGTAATTGTCTAGTTAATAACAGGGTGAGAAGTGTAATAAGTATGAGGTTAGTTGGTAGAGTTAGTTAATTGGTTGTTAATACTGTTTGAGCGGTTAATACACTGTTAACCAACTCAACAGTAGCTAGCTAGCCTATATAAACGATTGATCACTGCATGTAAAAGCAAGTCATTTGATAAGCAATAAACTTCTCATATATTCATTTCAATTCACTACAAGTGGTATCAGAGCCACGGCGGAGAGATTAAGCGGCACGGCGGAGATACGGCGGAGCTACGGTGGAGTCTTGATAACAGCAAGCAAATCAAGGTGATTTCAAGGAGAAATCCAGCAACTCGAGTGTCGAAACAAGCAGTGGCCTAAGTGAATTGACTGGCAGAATTACAAGATGGTGTCCTCTAGATTTGACCTTGAGAAATTTGACGGCAAAAATGACTTCAGTCTATGGAGGTTGAAGATGAGAGCTCTGCTAGTTCATCAAGGAGTTGATGATGCTCTTGAAGGAGAAGACAATCTCCCTAACACTCTGACGGACAAAGAAAGGAAGCAGATCATGCAGAAGGCACATAGTGCCATCATACTGTCACTTGGTGACAGAGTACTGAGAGAAGTCTCTAAGGAGAGGACAGCTGCAGGTGTGTGGTTCAAACTGGAGGCCCTCTACATGACAAAGTCTTTAGCGAATCGTCTGTACCTGAAGAAACGGTTGTATACTTTCCAGATGGGCACAGGCAAGACTCTTGAAGATCATGTTGACGAATTCAACAAGCTGATGTTAGATCTGGAAAACATTGAAGTAAATATAGAAGATGAAGACAGAGCCATTATTTTCTTAACATCCCTGCCTTCACAATATGAGCATTTCGTTGACACACTCATATTTGGTAGGGAAAGTCTATCAATGGATGAAGTCCTTGCAGCTATCAATTCAAAGGAATTGAACAAGAAATCTGACTCCAAAGAGTCCACTGCAGAAGGGCTATTTGTGAGAGGTAGATCAGATAAAAGAGAGTTCAAGAAAAAGGGACACACTCGATCTGCTGCAAGATCAAAGTCTAGGACCAAGAAAAAGTGCTTTGTGTGTCAATCAGAGAACCACCTCATAAAGGATTGTCCAGATAAGTGGAAAAGAAAAGAAGATGCTCACCCAAGAAACCAAAATGTTCAGACCAATGAACAATGATCTGAAGGCTATGAAAGTTCAGAAGTGTTAATGGTTAGTACTCACCCCCTCATAAATGAATGGATATTAGATTCTGGTTGTTCACACCACATGACACCTAATAAGCACCTGTTAACCGATTTCAAACAAGCCCACATGAGCCCAGTTATGCTAGGAGATGATAGCCCCTGCAATGTAGAGGGAGTTGGTAACATTTCGTTAAAGCTAAGAGATGGGTCTGAATTTGTCTTACATAATGTGAGATTTATTCCCAAGTTGAAGAGAAATTTAATCTCCTTAGGTTCATTGGAACAAGAAGGGTTGAAAGTAAAATTGGTGAGTGGAAAAATCAAGGTGATCAAGGGAATACAGGTTGTTATGCAAGGCACAAGGAAAGTGAACAACATCTATGTCCTGGACAGCAATGACCAGGCCAACTCTGTCAGCAACAACGACAAAAGTCAAGCAGAGGTGGCAAACTTGTGGCACCAAAGGCTTGGTCACATGAGTCTAAAGGGACTTCAAGAATTAACCAAGATCAATGCTTTTGGGGGGTTAAAGATACCTGACTTAGAGTTCTGTGAACACTGTGTATTTGCTAAGTCACATAAGGTAAAATTTGGGTCTGGTGTGCACAAGTCAAAAAGAGTATTGGAATACATCCATGCTGATCTGTGGGGGCCTGCTAGAACCCAAACATTAGGGGGTGCAAAATACTTTCTGTCCTTGGTTGATGATTACTCTAGAAGGGTTTGGGTGTACCTCTTAAAAACAAAGGATGAGACCTTAGATCAATTCAAGGCCTGGAAGGCATTGGTTGAAACCCAAATAGAAGCCAGAGTGAAGAAAATAAGGACAGACAATGGCCTTGAATTCTGTAATCATGAGTTCAATCAATTCTGCAAAGATCATGGTATAGCAAGGCATTTGACAGTCCATGGTAATCCCCAACAGAATGGGCTTGTTGAACGTATGAATAGGACTCTCCTTAATAAAGTAAGAGCAATGCTGAGCCAGTCAGGAATGCCAAAGAAATTCTGGGGAGAAGCAATCAACACTGCAGTTTACCTTGTGAATAGGAGCCCCTCAACAGCCTTGGGAAATAAAACACCCATGTTTATGTGGACTGGAGAAGAGTCAGACTACAGCCAACTAAAGATATTTGGCAGTGTAGCTTATGCTCATGTAAAAGGAGACAAGCTTGAACCCAGGGCCATCAAATGTGTGATGTTGGGTTACCCACAAGGTGTAAAAGGGTACAGGCTGTGGAGAATTGATAATGGGAGTCCTAAAGTTGTCATTAGCAGGGATGTCACCTTCAATGAGTTGCAGATGTACAAAGATACCATTGGAACCAACAACAATGAGAATGTTCAGATTGAGGTGGAGCTGTCAAATGAGCACTCCAGTCATGAATCAGTTGGTGGATCAGAAGTTGAAGAACAGCAGCCAGCATCCGAATTGAATGGTTATCAGCTTGCAAGAGATAGGCAGAGAAGACTTATCATTCCACCCTCAAGATTCAGAGACCAGGGGGATATTTCAGCATTTGCATTTGCTGTTGCTGAATTTGAGGATACAATTGAACCATTGAATTATAGAGAGGCTGTTAGCTCAGATCAGAGGAACCAGTGGATAGATGCAATGAATGAAGAAATGGATTCATTGAAGAAAAACCAGACCTGGGAACTAGTGAAAAGGCCCAAAAACAGAGCATAGTAGGGTGTAAATGGCTGTACAAAATTAAGGAAGGTATACCAGGGGTAGCAGATCAGAGGTATAAAGCAAGATTGGTAGCAAAAGGCTTTACACAGAAACCTGGGGTAGACTTTACTGAGATCTTCTCTCCAGTGGTAAAGCATTCCTCTATAAGGGTCCTTTTAGCTTTGACAGCCAGACACAACTATGAACTAGAGCAGTTAGATGTGAAGACTGCTTTCCTTCATGGAGATTTGGAGGAAAATATTTTCATGAAACAGCCAAAGGGATTCATTGAATCTGGCAAAGAAGATTGGGTATGTTTGTTGAAAAAGTCCTTGTATGGACTAAAACAGTCACCAAGGAGGTGGTATATAAAGTTTGATGAACACATGACTTCTCATGGGTTCATTAGAAGTGCTTTTGATAGCTGTGTATACTTTAAAGAGTACAAGAGAGACAAGTTCATCTACTTGTTACTATATGTGGACGACATGCTATTGGCAGGTGAGGATAAGGCAGAAATAGAAGCTACTAAAAGGTTGCTGAGCTCAAAATTCGAGATGAAGGATTTGGGAGAGGCTAAGAAGATCTTAGGCATGGAGATTATCAGAGACAGAAAAAGAAGGTTACTGATGCTATCTCAACGTGGATACATTAAGAAGGTTCTGCACAAGTTTAACATGGCAGGTTCAAAGTCAGTTAGTACTCCACTGGGAATTCAATTTAAACTGTCCTTGAAAGATTGTCCTATAAACACAGAAGAAGCCACAGAAATGGAAGAGATTCCTTATGCTCAGGCAGTAGGAAGTCTTATGTATTTGATGGTATGTACTAGGCCAGATTTGGCTTATGCTGTTAGTGTGGTAAGCAGATACCTAGCAAACCCAGGGAAAGAGCATTGGAAGGCTGTTAAATGGATCATGAGGTACCTTCAAGGATCCCAAACCGTTGGGCTGATGTATGGAAAAGAGGAGAGCAGTAATCGAATTATTGAAGGGTACTCAGACTCAGATTTTGCTAAAGACTTAGATAAATTCAGATCTGTAAGTGGTTATGTGTTCATGATAAGAGGAAGTAAAGTCAGCTGAAAGTCAGCCCTACAACACACAGTGGCACTATCATCTACAGAAGCTGAGTATGTCGCCTTAACAGAAGCAGTAAAAGAGGCAGTTTGGTTAAAAGGGTTCATTAATGAGCTAGGAGTCAAAGGAGAAGGTCCTATGGTATACTGTGACAACCAGAGTGCATTGCACTTGTCAAGGAATCCTATGCATCATGAGAGGTCTAAGCATATAAATGTAAAATTACATTTTATAAGAGACATTATAAGTACTAAAGAAGTGGAGGTGGACAAGGTTCACACTGATCTAAATGCAGCAGACATGTTAACAAAAGCTTTACCTGGAGTGAAGTTTCAGTGGTGCTTAAAGAAGTTACATGTACAAGGATACTTGTAATCAAGGTGGAGACTGAAGGAACATATGTGATTAACAAGTATTCATAGAGGGTTTATATTGTAATTGTCTAGTTAATAACAGGGTGAGAAGTGTAATAAGTATGAGGTTAGTTGGTAGAGTTAGTTAATTGGTTGTTAATACTGTTTGAGCGGTTAATACACTGTTAACCAACTCAACAGTAGCTAGCTAGCCTATATAAACGATTGATCACTGCATGTAAAAGCAAGTCATTTGATAAGCAATAAACTTCTCATATATTCATTTCAATTCACTACAGATGTGACTTGAATTCCACGACTTGACGTTGGCTTATGTCGTCTTCCCCGATCCTTATTATTATTTGTTTTTTGTTTTCATTCTTCTGTATTTTTTAAACTATAAAGTTCTCTATAAATATTAATATAAAAGATACTTTTATCTATTTATTATGAAGTAATGTTTTATCCATAGTTACCGAAATCGCGATTTAAATGTAGGATCGTACGATCCTACGATCCTACAAGTAGATTATTGCTAGTAGGATCGATTTTAGGTAGGATCGTAAACAAGATCGTAGGATCGTTAGTAAGATCGTACGACGATCCGATCCTACATACGGTTTGTTTTCGTAAGCAATATCGTAGGATCGTTAGTAAGATCGTAAAATCGTACGACGTGTATTTCAAACTTTTTATGACTTGTGAATTGATGTATGAAAATGACTTTCTTTAGTATTGTTTTTAAAGTTTGAATCCTCTATGAAAATGACTAGCTTTCTTTTGAATGAAGAATTACTTTTTTTATGACCATGATTTTTTTTTTTGGATGGAAATAACTCTCTTTTGTTTATGATACAATAGTTGTGATATATAATATTTAATTTCGGTAGGATCTTACGATCCCGATCCGATCCTACGATCTCGATCTTGCAATGACAAAAACGATCCTAGGTAAGGTCTCGATTTTGACAACTTTTGGTTTTATCATCAAGAATTAACATAGGACACACGTATTTGATTTATTGCTGGGTTTATAACTTACTTTACAAAATCATTTTGGGAAACGGAAGCTTAAAAACCATTATAAAACGTCACCGGATCTGTCTAACGATCATTAAATATGATAAAACAAAGTTATTAAACATACCTTATTGTAATATGATCAACAATGGATAAAAACGAAGCCTATGAATCTACTGGTGATGTCGTCGGCGAACTCGATGCTAGATATCGATTTGTGCGGTATCTGATTTTCGAGCGAATCACAAAAAAGAGCACCCAAATGGTCCAGGGTTGTGGTGGCCGAATTATACTGCCAAGGGAGTCCCCTTGGCCGACCTTAAATAGATGGGAGAGGAGGAGAGAGTTCGAGTAGGGTTTAATCTTTTTTAAACCCTTTGATCTTATCCTTTAAGTGTATGCATTAACTTCAATTGATCTTATTCTTATAAGGTGCATCTTTTATTATTTTTTAAATAATAAGAATGAAATAATAAGATTATTAATTATTATCATATAATAATTTATAAGAGACTTTAATTATCATTGCTTAACGATTTAACTCCCTACAATATCCGATATTGCAATTAAGTTCCTATTTATTTAGTTTATATAGTTAATTATCTGATGACTTAATTAAACCTTATTAATGACAACTTATATCATTCATGCTTGTTTAACACACACTTTTGTTCGTTGACGCTCATTGGTGGGACCCTCCGATGACCTATGACGTTAGCTACTATGCTCGATTATGTCATTTTGGCATACAAACACTAACAAATATAAATTAATTTAAACTAAAATCAATTCAAATTAGATATTAGTTTTAATATATTAAAACATTTAATTTTAAAATATTAAAGAGTCTATATTTGGGTTAATTACGTTTAAAGGTAGAATATTGTTATTTTTTTAAATTTGGTAACATATTAATTTTTTTTTATTTAGGTAACATATTTTCCAAATAAAGTCAATTAAGATAACTTTAACGGGTTGAAAGGTAACAATTACCGACGTGACAATTTTTTTTTCGGACAATAGTTTTTTTAACTTTTTAAACTGCTTAGTTATTTATTAAGTTTGTTCAAAGTAACTACGTATCATCAAAAAGCTTTTTTAATTTGCAAAAAATAATGCACATTTGATAAGTAAACTATCATTTTCGTAAAAAATATTGACCGAACAAAGAAACTCTCATATCAACAATTTTTTACTTTTTAATCTGATATGGTTACCTTTTTTTTTCGAAAAGGCATAAAAGGGACCAGGAAACGAAGCTTCGGCAATGTCATCACCCCGTACCCGCCCCCCAAAAAACGCCCACCTTTATTAATCAACAAGCCCTTTTACAACGTATAAACCAAAAAAAAAAAAAAAAACAAAACCTTCACTTGGACTTACTAAACTACCACTTAGCAAACTAAAATGCCCCCACAACTATAACATTCCCCTTACCCATAGGGATTAGAAATCCAGTTTGACCAATCAAGTTTTGCCACTGGTTTCCTATTACTAAACCACAAACATGATAAATTTTGAACCGAAGGAAAGAGGTCCTCCTTTAAGATATCCTCCACAATATCATCTGATGCATGTAGAGAGTATGTTATATTAAATCTGATATGGTTACCTTGATTAACTTGATTTAGAGAGTATGTTATATTAAATAAAAAAATAGTATTTTACACAAATAAAAAAAACAGTAATTAACCCTTAGATAGCCCAAAAGGCTACTGTTAGCATTTCCGATATATAAATAATAATAATAATAATAAAATAATAATAATAATAATAATAATGAAAACATCAAATACAACGTGTCAGTTTCACGTTTTACTAAAAAATATAAATACAATTATTATTATAAAAAATATAAGATAAGTATAATTTATTATTTTAAAAAAGATAAAATACACTATGTTTTTTAATCTATAAATAATGAAAGCTAAATACAAATTTTATTTTTAAAAATATAAATGCATTCTACCATTTTTTTAATCTATAAATATTAATTTTAGTTAAATATATAAGTATTATATAATATATAAACTAAAAATATCAATTTGTATTAATTAAAATATATTAAATTAATACTATTTATATCAATTTATAAAGTAATTGTTATGACACGTAATAATAGTGTTATTATATTATTATCAATAATTAATAGTTGTATATTTTTAGTTTCACTTATACACATTTTATATAAAAAACTTTTATTAAAAATGTCCATATAATATGTGAGTCATAAATTAGTATTTTTATATTATAATATCGTTTCTCAAATGAATGTTTTTTTATATTATTTAACAATAAATGAAAAAAAAAACTAAGTTCCTATGTTTATTTGAAAGTTTTGTAAATGTAAGATCAAATTTAGTCAAAATAAATTTTAATAATACCACAATCAAGATTATTTGTAAAAAAATGCAATCAATTTTGACATACAAAATTGTATGCTTATTTATAGAATAAGATAAATCACATATTTATGCACTAATTAATAACATCTCATTAAAAAGTTAACATTCTTTTTTAGTTGATGTAGAAAATAATTTTTAAAACGTATTAAAACATTCCATAAACTTATAAAAGCATTACAATATTGCATTTTTTTCATAAGAAATTATAACATGATTGTAGCATTTTTATAAAAAAAAAAATTACTTTATTGAAGGGTAAAAATAATAAAATATAAAAGATGATTATATGAATATTCCATTAGGCTATTGAGAAAAGAGGGGATGTAACATAAATTATCCATAAAAGAAAAGTTTTGTCAAAAAGTTATATTGGCTATAACATCATGGCAACTGTTTCTACCTAAAAAGTATTGGGTCAATAGAAAGAAAAATGAGGAAGAAACATGCTTTTAATAATTATTTATGCAACATACTTTTTTTTATCACATAACGTGTCACATGTGCCATTTTCTTATCATATATTCGTAGGTATTATTATTATTTCTTTATATTATTTTTTTTTAAAAAGGGCGTACACACTCTTGAACGTCATCATTATATATGATGATCAACGTAAAATTAAGACGTAAATTGAAAAGAAATTCTAAATTCTTGTTTGATATTAAGACTTGAACAGTAAATTTTTAATATTATTTAGAAGTTATTTGGTTGAAATATGAAAATTAGGAAGAGAATGCATAAAAAAACATTCAGTGATGACAATATGATGAAAAATCAATAAAAACTTTTAATTTCTCTTCACTTGATGGTAGGGGTGGTCAAACAAAACTGGAAGACTAAGAAACCGAGCCGAACCGTTTGATCCGAAACCAAAAAAATCGAAACCGATATATCACAGAGCAATTTAAGTTTTCTAAAAGTAATGGAACCGAAACGATTTTATATATAAATGTTAATATGTTTTATTTTTCATTTAGTCGTCGTGAACGTTAAATTCCATATTTTCAAATATTTTATATTTTAATTGTTTTGTTAATTACATTTAGTGTAACTTTTGATATTTTTAACCAAATAGTTTACTATACCTTCATGTTTCAGAGAGGTGTAGTTTTAAATTTTAATTTGGTTTGAACTATATAGCAGAAAATCATGGATCAAACCACGAGTAAATGCTTTCTAACGGGTAATTGGTGATTAACTCATATGTCTTAATCTATCTAATACTCAGAATGCCGGAAATATATTTATAAGCTTATTAAAATGTCTTAGAAGGAAATACATATTATCCAAAAATATTAAATATTTCACGATTAAAAAGATTATGTTAAAAACATATTTCATAATATTTTTATTTCTTGTGACAATGTATATAAACATTATGTTATACATAAATTTAAATATCAATTAAAATACAAAAACTTATAACTATAAAAGTAGCTATTATTGTATTTACTTATAAAAATAATGTTTATAAAAAATAATAATATTCTTAAAAATATTTTATAATTAATATTTGTGTTTTAATTCTTAGTTTATATTTATTATTAATTTTTTTTTTTAAAATTCACATAATACGTGCTTCAATAAACTAGTTAATTAATATAATAAGCTAAAGTTAATAATGTTATTAATGAAGAGTAAATTACATAAATAATTAAATGGTCGCTGTGGTTTATAACAAATTTCATGTTTCATCTTTAAATTTGAAAAATTATATTGGTATTCCATATTTTAAAATTTTATCACGATTTTAGTATCCAAGCAAGTCAATTTTTAAAAATACCGATTTTACCCTTACAAATGAATTTCACATATGGTCCATAATCAATTGATTTAGTTTTTGATTTATATATTATTATTTGTATATTTATAATTGCTTAATTAATAAGTGATATTTTTAACTATTATTATAATAATTTAATTACATTTTATTTATGTAATTTATCCATATATTAATAAGTTTGATTGTTGTTAATAATAATATTATTATTGTTATTTTTATCATAACATGTTAATTTGAAATATATATTTAATTATTTATATATTCATTCATTTTGATGAGAACACTAATTTCATACATTAATTTTTGTTTTGAATTTTTTTTCAACTATCTACATATTTAATTAATTATCCTTCTTATTTTCACATACTAATTTTTAAATGCTATTCATATTATTTCTGAAAATTTAAACATGTAAAAGATATATTCATTCATTTATAAATTTTAAAAATTATCCTTTCTCATTTCATAAATTTTTATTAGTAAACTATTATATATTCTACATATGAAATGATGTTAGTAACAAGCTTGTAATTATTTTAGTATTCTAAAATTTTTATAAGTATACCATATCACTTTTTCTAATGTTTGAATAGTATAAAATATCAGTTCAATTATTAAATAGACATTCTACCTTACTTTTTTTCACTTCTTTTTTATTTTTATTTCATAAACAAAAAAAAAAAGAAACTTTTTAAATTATTTCTAAAAAATCTTTTGATAATTTTAAATAAGATTTTACTATGTATTTAATGTTATAGTTTTGTTTTTTAATATTAAAATATTTTTTACTATTAAAATAGTGTAATACAACAAATTTTTTAATCTTATTTAAAAATACTAATAGCTTTTAGGAAATAATTAAAAGAGTTTCTTACAATTTTTTGTTTGTGAAATAAAAATGAAAAAGAAGAGAAATTTTTAGAAGAAGATTCTATATTTAATAATTGAACTAGTATTTTATACTCATCAAACATAAAAAAATGATATGTTACACTCATAATTATTTTAAAATTGCCAAAAAGATTACAAGCTTGATAAAGTTTATTGAAAATAATACAATTTTACTAACATTATTTCATATGTAGAATATACACTAGTTTACAAATAAAAATCAATAAAATAAGAATAAAAATAATTTTGAATTTTATAAATAAATGTACATCTTTTACATGTTTAGAATTTCAAAACCAACATTAATAACATTTACAAATTAATATACGAAGATAAGGAGGATAAATTAATTATAATATAGATATATTGAAAAATGTTTTATAAAAAAAACTAATAAAAATATAAAGATTTTTGTCAAAACGAATGAATGTAGATATAAGTATATATATAATTAAAACTAATAGGTAGTAGTAGTAGCAATGATAATAATAATAATAATAATAATAATAATAATAATAATAATAATAATAATAATAATAATAATAATAATAATAATAATAATAATAATAATAATAATAATGAAACTTACAAGTACATAGGTAAAACACATAAATAAATTGTAATTAGAATCTTATAATAATAGGTAAGATATTACTTATTATTAAACATTTATAAATATACAAATAATTAAAGATAAAGAAAAATGTAAATTAAATAATTAGGGACTATAAGTGAAATTAATTTGTAATGGCAAAATAGGAATTATTAAACAATTGAGTTGCTATAAATCACAATGACTATTTATGTAATTTACTTTATTAAAAATGTAACGAAAAAAAAAATTAATAATAAAATAAAAGTTATTAAAATTACCATCAAACACCATATACGTAATTAATTGCCAATTTGAAGAACCAAACTCAAAGGGGTATCTCATTTTAAAAATTTAACGGTTGACCAAAAATAAAAGTAAACCGTTAAGTTAGGGACCATTTATGCAAATTGAAAAGTTGAAGGACCGTTTTTATAATTTTAGACAAACTACAAAGGCCATTTCTTTAATTTACTCTATTATTTATTAGAAGCTTTATAATTGTCACTTAAATATTTTGTATGATGAAGAAGACGTGTAGTAAATTGATATAGAAAAGGAGTTTAACTAGATTAGACGTTGATATGATATGCATGTCTAGATTTAATTTATATGTGAAGTAGTCATGAAGTTAGGGTAACATATGTTCATAGTAGCAGTGAAGTAGATTCTCAACATGAAATTACATTGATATAAATAATCGTTCATACAATTACATTGAAAGATGAGGTCCTGCAACTTTAGGAAGGGGGATCATGAGTCGATGATTGTTTTTGAGATATTTGAAATCTATAAAAAAGTTAGAATTAACACTATTTAGAATCTGTTATGTGATTCACTTCCATTCCTTTAATTATTTAAGAATATTGTGATTAATAATTTATGAAGTTTATGAGCTTTGAAAGTATTTTAAATCCCATATTCAATGTATATTTATAAACTCTTAGAATTTGCGACCACAAAAAATTGAATCAACCACAATATTACAATGAAATTTAATTCAAATCCCACAATATGCTACAATCTAAACACCTCTTTAGGAGTTTTGATTATTATGTATTGCAAATTGTGTAGCATAAAAACATATTTGCTATCGATTTTGTAAATAAACTTTGATACAAACACATAATAGATACAAAGGTACATTTCATTAGGTTATATGATATGTAAAATACATGTAACTTTGTTTATCTTGTGTTCATTACAAGTACATAAAGTAGCAAAGAAATCTAACATGCTTCCATTATAAGTTTGTGTCAAATTTTGTTTATGGAATTAGTAAAATCAATAATGTGTCTTTCTATATCTTGTGCACAATTTGTCCTCTAGTATAACTTATATTTTATATTATAAAATTAAACATGCCTAAATTCACGCGGAAGTCAAGGATCCAAATAGTTAACCCATATTCAAAAATTTTAAGTTAAATGTTTACTATTCTTTACAGGTGTATAATTGAGTGGAATAAACTCGCGGACTATTCGGGATCGACTCAGAAAATATCAAAATCGATTTGATACAAGTCAAGACAAATTCCAGCTACTCGAATAGTTTGTCATATTAAACTACTAACTCATGATGCTCACATGTTTCTGAAGTGGAGTCGAGCTCAGGGCTTGTAAAGTCATTGATGTGCATATATATAAGCCTTCTTATAATAAACTATCGAGTCAAGTTGAACTCATTACTCAAACGTGTCAATACACTTATTGATCTGGCTTGCGCTTGAAATATTAGTATCTAATCGAGCTGTTTTATTGATGAGCTTGATTCAAACTTTACAATACTCAACTCAATTATACCCTTAGTCCTTGATCAAATCGGCTACCGTCAAGTATGAGGTATTTAACAAAACCTAGTTCAAACTAAAATATTAAAAGCAACCTCTTTTGATGTTATATGATTGTTGATTAAGTTGTTTAAAAAGTTGTAATAAACATTGGGATAAGTTTATCAAAGTTACCCCCTCAACAAAAATATTATCAAAATTTGGTAATGTAACTAAAGTAGCTTTAACTTTCTTTTTCTAATTTGCCCCCCTCTAAATGCTAGTGGCTTTTTCCCCCCTTTCTTTACTCTCTCCTAAAACATTGCAAAAAGTACACATACCTTCTACTTTCATGTTAGCAGCTTAATCAAAATTTCTAGTATGAAGAGAGGGAGGACTACTCATCACCATGGATATTGATAATAAGCAAGAAAACCCATCCCACCTCACCATTAAAAACCATGATTCCACCTCTAAGAAACCCACTTCCGCCGTGGCCGTGGCCGGCGGCAGCGGTGGAGATAGGCTGAAGAGAGATGAGTGGAGTGAAGGTGCGGTTTCAAGCCTACTTGAGGCTTATGAAGCGAAATGGGTGCTGCGTAATCGAGCCAAGCTAAAGGGTCATGACTGGGAAGATGTGGCTAAGCACGTGTCTTCACGCGCCAATTCAAGCAAGTCGCCTAAAACACAAACGCAGTGTAAGAATAAGATCGAGTCGATGAAGAAACGGTACCGTTCGGAGTCCGCAACCGCCGACGTGTCGTCGTGGCCGTTGTTTCCGCGTCTGGATCTGCTGTTGCGTGGTAGTGGTGGTGGTGGTGCTCCTGTGGTGACGACGACGACGGCTGTATCTGGCAGTGATCCACCGTGTTCTGCGATCCCGGTTGCGACTCATGTTCCTCTGATGGTCTTTGAACACGCGCCAACACCGCAACCGCCGGCGCCTCCTCCTCCTCCGCCGATAATTCACTCTTTGAGTACGCCGGTGACGGCGCCGGTTTCGACTCCGGTATATCAAGAGATTGGACAGAATTCAATCGATTCTAATGGCGTCGATCGGGAAAACAAGGTCAGTAGTGGAAATCTTTCCATTTATTATTATTATTATTTAATTAATTTAAATTTCATTGTTTTCTTTTATATACAATACTCCAATCATATGAAAACTTGCAAATTGCAATATAGTTCTTTAAAAAACTATAATTATTATTTCCGTTAAAAACCTATATATATACATAAATTATTAATACGATAAATTATTAATTAAACTTTATTAAATTCGCATGCTACTTTCATATTTGATAACATATAGTAATTGAATAAAAAAAACATTTTATTATTGATAAAAATGCTTTTTATAATTTATAAGGAAGATAAAAAATGAGAAGACTCGTTAGGTAAGATTTAGTCCTTTTAATATGTAGCAATTATTATTCATGTACAACTTTAATAAACTAGACTAAGAATAAGAAATTGCTAGTCTTTATTTTCCTTAATTTTAATTATTTGATGTGATATATGTTTCTTAACAACATAAGGATGAAAATATTAAATGCATTACTTTTATTTAAAATATTTTTATTGATATGGTCAACTAGTTGTTATACCTTTTATTGACCATTTTAATGTTTGATAGCATTGGTTTACCTAAGTTTGTATATATACTAGAAATTGACCATAAAATACTAAAGTGCTGTTTGGTTTGAAGGATTTAAACAACTTATTTTGGATTTGGATTTAAAAATCCTTCTATGTCATGTTTGGATAAAAATAAAAAGAAATGTTTTAGGTTTATTTAGCATTTCATATTTACCACTTTTCTTCTTTCATAATCCACCCATTTCCCTAATTATTTTAAAATCCTATCATTTTAGATTCATGCAATTCAAACGGCACCTAAATACATTCAATGGTTGGACGATATTATACATACCCGAAATGTGGAGAAATCAAGAACCCAATTGAAAGATGATGTTTCTTGATTTGGATTTGAATAGAGATCTAACGAATATAAAACTTTTTGTTTACTTCTTGATAAAACTGTTTGACAGAAAGAAATAGTTTCGGGCCACTAAGGTTTCATTTGGTGAAAGTTTGGTTTTGATTTGATTGATTGATCGTATCCATTGAGCCAATATTATGTATTTATGTGCACCCGTTCTATAGGAAATATGATTACTCTTTTAAATACGTGAGACAAGCTTTATTAAATAATAATAATAATAATAATAAATACAAGAATTATATTTAATATTTTTTTAATTCTGATAAAGATGCCAAAGTTGTCATGTTCTTATTGGATGATCATCCAATAATGTTGTATATTGAGAGTAGGTTTGTGACCCAACCACAAATCTGCTGAAAAATATGGGCCCATTACCCAATAATCAAATATGCACTTTGCCTATGTGGCAGTCTCTCTGTAAAAATATTTTATAATGTACGAGTGGTAACTCATTTTATCACCTCTTTTTGTCACCGTTTATTGCCACATCACTTTTGTCATTTTCTTTCTATTTTTGTAGTACAGTGGGAAAGTAGTTACCATATTACCGTTCTTTATTGTTATTACTAGTTTATTAACCCGTGTATTACACGAATAATTTATATAAATTTAAGATTAAAAAAACGAAATATTAAACTTAGATGTATTCAAAATATCAAGACTAATTAACATATTTTATTATAAATAATTATAAGTATAAATTGTTAAAACGGTAAAGATGATCATTAATAATTTTTAAGTTTATTATTATTATTATAGTTATTATTAAAATATACTTTAAAAGTTGTTTGTTGAGATTTTAGTGGGTATAACATAATCTATATTAAAAGGAAATTGATTTAGAATCTAAAATAATCTAGAAGTACTAAATAACACATGTTAAAATTATAGGATGCCACTTGGCATCACGTGAAGATGACAAATGACATATTAGTTATTATTTTAATAGTAGTTATAGATTATAGATCATTATTTTTTATTCTATTTTTAACATTCAAATTAAAACTAATACCATTAAAATTAAATATAACATTCAAAATAGAAAGCATTAAAATTAAAACTAAACAAACATAAAAATAAAGAAATTACAATCCTCATTTATTTTAAATTTCTTCGTTTATGCTTCAACGCAACCTCGTGTTGTTTTCTGCTCAAATGGCTAACGTCTTACAATAAAACTTCATATCACAAGTTTTTTTCTTTTTTGAGATCGTTCTTTTGTTTAACCATCAAATATTTGCTCAATTGATATCGTGAGATTGTTGGTAATAGCTTCGAACCTTTCATCTTAGACGTTTGTACCCGAACTTGTTGTTGCTTTACCTTTATTTTTCGAAGTCTTCATTCCAATCGGCCGTTGTGGGGGGTGGTGGAACTTCAAACGACTCGTCCTTGTAGTTGAGGTCGATCCTGATATGCACATCCGACAATGTTGTGTAGTTAGTTGAGTCAAATGTTTTGGTCCTTTTAGACCCACCTTGCATCATGTCTTCGCTTGTCACGACACCATGCCAACTGGTGTAAGCCTTCGACGCCCACCAAGCGTCGTCATTTTTAAAAGGCATTACATACGTCTACTTAAACCTGCCAAGTGTCTTGTCTAACTATTGCATCGTTTTGACCATTTTGTCATCCGATCGAATTATACAAAGCAAAAAATTATTTAACGACGGTATTGAGATTCTTCCATTTGGTGTAAACATGGTCTTCGGTGCGATAACCATCTTTTCAAGAAATCGATAGGTTACTCGATTATAAAAAGTTGACCCACTTTGGTCGTGACTGTAATCGGGTCGCGATCCAAGCCCGTGCCAAAGCTTTTTCCTGTTGAGGGGTCCAAGGTTGACGTTGCGTCCTTTTTTTTTTTTTTTTTTTTTTTTTTGCTTTCCTTTGTTGGCACTCCCAAGTTGTGTTTTTGGTACAATTGAAAGTAGTTTTAGTTCTCCGAAAACGACTCAGAATGACTAAAATTCGTCGGGATGAAGTTTAGTCTAGTTGGTGTTACAAAAAACCCTCGACCGCATGGGTGTTGTGGAAGACCCGCATAGTTTGAAAAACTAGTTGGTAAATAAATTGCTTGGTACATTTGTGGCGGAATCGGACGATATATTTGAGGCCTCGTAGACGGTGTGTGTTGATTGTCAGGAGAACCGAATGCCATTGTTGTTGAATGTTGATGAGATGATTTTGAGTGTTGAAAGTGTTGTTGAATGGTAAAATGTAAGAGTTTTGAGTGGTAAGTGTTAAGAGTTGAATTGATTTTGATTGTTGTTGAAAAGGTTTGATTATAGGCGTGTGTGTGTGTATATGTATGTATGTATATTCAAATTCAAACGGCAAAGGGTTCGACATTTGAATGTTGTTGTTGAGGTGGGGAATGTCGTTGTTGAGGTGAGGGCGCAATGTTTGCCCTTTGCCGAGGTAGGTGTCGAGCCACTTGTTGAGGCCACTCCCTCCTACCTTAATGCCTTATTGGTATCGGTAGATATAATGAGTTATAATAGATGTATTTTTACATGTTTATTTTTATTCATGCATTGTATTTTTTTTTTTTTGTTTTCTTTTCCTGATTATATTTTTCTTTTTATTTCTATTTGGTAGTTATAATTTCTGTTTGTTTTTATTAAGTTATTATATTGTTTTGGTTTCTAATAAATGTTTTGTTATGCTACAAACGGTATAAAGTTTTTATGCTACGTGTTTATATTGATATTGCAAAAAAAATAGGAGTATGCAGAAGTCAGGATTGCTTCAATATACCGATAAATTGTAATAAACCGAAACTGAAATCCGGAACAGATGGTATCTATTTTAGCTCGATACAATTCGACAATTATTTGTCCAACACCAAGTACTGCCCACCCCTAATTTTTACAATATCAATGAAAAACGAGTCCTATAAATTTTTTACCTGTTTATAGGTTAACAAATTATTTATTAAAAAATAAAGAAATAATTACATAAAACAAAAATAAATTATAACTATCAAATGAAAAAAAAGTATAACTACTGAATTAAAAAAAATATATATAACACATCAATATAAACAAAAATAAAAGTATACAATAGAGTCATTTTCTTAAAATAAAATATTGAATGGTGCTAACCTTCGTAACAAAATTTGTTAATATTTGTAAAAGTTGTCTTCCTATTATTGGTAATTAAATAAAAATATAATACTGTTTAATTATTTTATTAGCGTTGCATCTTTCAACCAAAGCTTAATGGGTTATTCTGGAAATGTTGGAATTGATCTCAGAGTTATGTTTCTTTTATAATATGTTTAGTTGAATTACCAATTGTAATGCCCAATGATCGACTATATGTTGGTGGTGAGTTTATGTTTTTGATGTTTTCTAGATCTTGTTGTTTTACATTTTGAATAGGAAGATGTGGTTGTTACGAAAATGGCTGATAACACCCCATCAGAGGAAATGGAGATGGAGACCGATTGTAGCACCCCGGCACTCTATAGCAACGACAAGGAAAAGTTACAATCGAAAAATCACAGGACAAGGATACCAGACAACAGAAAAAGACGAAGAAAAGGAGAAAATTGGGATATTGCCGAGAGCATACGATGGTTGGCTAAGGTGATGGTGAGGTCAGAGCAAGCTAAAGTGGAGACGATGAGAGAGTTGGAGAAGATTAGAGCGGATGCTGAAATCAAGAGAGGAGAAATGGATCTAAAAAGAACCGAGATAATTGCTCACACCCAATTGGAGATTGCTAGGCTGTTTGCATCAAGTTTGGGGAAAGGCGTAGATCCGTCTTTGAGGATCGGAAGGAGTTGAGGGATCGAATCGATTATTATTCAACCATTTGAGGCATGCTTTTATGTTCTAATTATTACAAGAAAACAAACAAATTTATACATCTATGTTAATTGTAGATGTAAAAGCTTGATATATGATATTGATGGAAGTTTGTATCTTATATACGTGGGAACCCTTAACAAAATTTAAACAAATTTAGTTTAGTTAAATAGTAAAAACCCTATCACGTGCATCACTCGCGACGACACTTATCATGTCAAATTTAACAACGTTAAAAATAGGAATTAAAATTCTTATATATATAGAATTGCAAATTAAGAAATAGTTAGTGAATGTAAGTTGTAAATACTCAAAAATGATTTTGTAATATAACATGTTGTTAAAAGGGTTTCCTACCCTGCTCGTATAATTAAAGATGAAGATTATTAAATCGAACTAAAAAACAATATTTGTCAGTTTTACTTTTACCAAGTAGTAGAATTGTCTTCTTATATTCGAATTCACAACTGGTTCTTGATCTACTTTGAGCCCGGCTCTTCGAGGCCAGGTTCGATCTCGAGTGTGCATGGTTATTAGATCTGATTGGGAATAAAGCCTGGTTAAAATATTAGTTGGTTAAAAAATAAATGTTCAAATATAATAAATGGTCGACGTAAAGTGATGGATTTATGAGTAGGAAGTCAAATTATGTATATATTAAATTTGTTATTTCTGTATAGTCTTTTATCACAAAACACATATCTACAGCACACATGGGCCCATTAGTCAACAATCAAAAGTACACTATCTTCAAAATGAGTTGGGCCTAGGATTCACTTGAAGCTAAACAAGTATTTTAAGGTGAAAGGGGGAAGCCTTTTATTTTCTTTTCCTATATTTTATACCCTTATAATTCATTCTCCCACAACGTCGGCAATTAAAGGGCCGTTTGGATTATTTAAAATCCTGTGTTTCATTTATAGATTTTAATAAGGATTTAAAATCAAAGATTTCTTAAATCCCATCATTCTTTCTTATTTAAAAACTCAACTTTCCCCTTAGATTTTAAATCCCAGTTACCTTGCATTTTTCAAATCAATAAATTTTTTTAAAGATAATGCAGATTTCCTTTGACAAAATCCTAACAAATGCAAATGCTGCATAATGCAAATCCTTTGACAAAATGCAAATCCCAGGTAAAACAGATCTGCGAACCAAACAACAATATTTGTTAGTTTTACTTTTACCGAGTAGTAGAATTGTATTCTTATACTTGAATTCACAACTGGTTCTTGATCTACTTTGAGCCCGGCTCTTTGAGGTCCGGTTCGATCTCGAGTGTGCATGGTTATTAGATCCGATTTGGAAGAAATCCCGGTTAAAATATTAGTTGGTTAAAATAAATGTTCAAATATAATAAATGGTCGACGTAAAGTGATGGATTTATGCGTAAAAAATCAAATTATGTATATATCAAATTTGTTATTTCTGTATACAGCCTTTTATCACAAAACACATATCTACAGCACGTGGGCCCATGCCATCAGTCAACAATCAAATGTACTCTATCGTCCCAATGAGTTGGGCCTAGGATCCACTTGATACTAAACAAGTATTTTAGGGTGAAAGGGGGAAGCCTTTTATTTCCTTTTTCTATATTTTATACACTTAAATCATTTTCCCACGTTGGCAATTAAAAAGCCATCTGGTTTGTAAATTTTCTATGATTCACTGAGATTTATATTTAAAATGCTGTATTTGATTTATAGATTTCAGTAAAGATTTAAAATCAAAGATTTCTTAAATCCCTTTATCCATTGTTATTTAAAAACTTAACCTAATTTTAAATTCCGGTTACCTTTTCAAATTAGCAAATTTTTCTTAAAAGATAACGCAGATTCCTTTGACAAATGCAAAATGCCGAATAATGCAAATTCTTTGACAAAATGCAAATCCCAGATGAAAAAAATCTACAAACCAAATGCCCCTAAGAGTTGAATCCCTTGATAAAAAAAACAATCATAAACCCCCTTTGTAGCCCCAAATGACCAACAATGGTCCAAAAACATCTCATAACTATGATTTTAATGGAACTCAAATTATAGTGTATTTAAAAATTAAAATTTAATTCCTTCAATTTCTGTTCTATATCAATATCATTTTCTGCTGAATACATTCATTCTACACACAATTATTTGAAAATTCGTATAATTTAATTAAATTATTAAAAAAATTCTATATTATATAAACCAATAATGAAAAGGAATGTGCCCATGATCACATGCATATATATATGATAAAATTGCATAATGAAACCCCGTGATAATTTTGCTAAATATTTTTTTCAAAATAAGTCACTCACATCTCATAGTGAATAATAATAGTACAATTTAAGCATAATAAAATATTAAATAACAAGATAAAAATACATTAATTAAATTAAGCAGATGTCACGTGACTCACGAGCAGATCTCACGTGATATCCCTAGCCGGGAATTCGGTATGTCGAAGAGGACACGGTGGTTCTGTTGCTGCATATTAGCGATGACGTTGAGCGCGGGCGAGGATGACATGGCGAGGCAGGTGGTCGAGCCGGAGGAGCTGTGAATGAGGAAGTTATCTTGCGGTAGCGACATGTTAACTCCAGGGAACATGAAGGTCATGGTCGGGACTTGTTTCCCGACCGGGACGGTGTAGCATGTGTCGAAACCGCCTAGTGACGACACCACGGCTTTCGGACCCATCCGCCTTCTGAATTCGTCTCTCACCGCCGTGTAGGCCGCGTCCACTAGCCTAGTGAACACAGTGCCTGTATATAAAAATGTTGCAACCTTTGAATTGACACGTAGTTAAATAAATTTTGTTTAATTATTAATTTCATAATATGATCATGACGTCATGATGACATCATGATGGTCTATATAACCGAATGTTTTAGAGGGTGTTTGGATTTGCGTTTGAAAAAGTGCTGCAACGTTTTGAAAACTAATAATCAGATAATAGTTGTAACCAAAAGTTCAAAAGTGTTGCCGGAAATATAGAGTTTGGTTTAGATTCTGCTGTTTGCTATCATAATTAACAAATAATCAATTTTTAAAGTGTGTGGATTTGCGTTTTAACTTGTAATATGACCAAATAATAACTTATTAAGCAAATAATCTATATTTTTTAACTTATGAAAAAGTGTGGTAGGAATAACGCTAAACGCAAATAATCATTTATTAACGTATGAAATCTAAACACTTTAAACCAATTATTTGTGTTATTGTAACGTAATAAGCTAATAATCCCGTTTATAACACTAATAGTTTGGAGTTTGAAAGAATAACCTGAATCGATGATCGTGCCACCACCCGTGTTCGGGTTGAAAGCTAGCGCACTTGGGGGGATGTTCACAACCTTCGAGCCAACTTTGATTCCGATCAAGTTCACATAGTAAAGCGAGGTTCTTCGAGGGTTAACAAGCAACGGTGTGTATTTGATGTTAATGGGTTGCCCGTTCGGACCTAATCTTAGGGTTCCGGAGAAATTGGATGACTTAAAGCTAGGCAGACAATACGAGAATGTCGATTTGTAAAGCGTTTGAGATTGGGATACAAACGACAACGGACCACGACCAAGACCTAGGACACCTTGTGGCGGGAAAGAACTTCCGGTGGTCTTCTGAATGCAGCTGAAGGGGTAGCCGACGATGGAATCAGTGGCCAACGTTAGGTTGTCTTGTGCCAAGCTAGCGATGATCGCGGAGTTTCCATATGTCATGTTCAAGGAGCATGTTGTCCCGAGACAATTTGAACTTTGTACCTATAATAAAAGTATTAAGAAAACATCATGCAAAAATTTTGTTATGGCATTTCATGTTTTAGAAACTAATAATTAGATAATAGTTATATTAAAAAATGTTGCTGGAAGTTTAGTGTTTGGTTTAGGTTCTGTCATTTGCTATCATAATTATCGAATAATCAGTTTTTAAAATGTTTAGATTTGTATTTTAACATGCAAAAGTACAAAATAATCAATTATTAAGCAAATAAACTACATTTTTTAGCTTTGAAAAAATGTGATAGGATTAAATCTAAACGCAAAAAATCAATTATTAAGCAATGCAATCCAGACATTTAATTATTTACGTTATTATAACATAATAATATACGCGGGTTATTTACAAAAATACAAATCAAGTCCTGTTAAAAAAGCAAAAATAATTCATAAGTCACGGGATAAAAGGCAAAAGGCATGGGCTCAGACCCACAGTTGGAAATATGGAATCCAACCAAATCCTACTCACGTGTTTGCCTTGATCTCCTCTTACTTTTGTCAACTATAAAAAATGGAATATTTACTATCTCTTTTTTTTTATTAAAAAAAACAAAAATTTATATAATATTTACTAAATTACAAAAAAGAACGTTAAATTTGACAAGACAAATAAACTTTTTTTTATTACTATATTTAGTCGCAATTTGGTTTAAAAAATAGCAATGATCTGTCATGTAATATAATAAATGTATTTATTAAATAATTAAAAATATAAAAATATCATTTCAAAAATATAATAATTTTTTTTATAGATATATAACAATCAATCTCATTTAATTATTAGAATCTCAAGAAGAATGTTATATATGAAAAGACGACATACAGATTTGTTTTTTATGTCTTGTGGATATTAATCATTATAAAATACAAGTTTTGATTTGATATATAAATTAATTAAAATAATAAAATATTTTTAATAATTAAATATATATAATGCCTTTAATATAGTTAAAATATGGTATGTATAACTATCAATATTACCGGTATCTTTTAAAGATAACAGGGAAATGCATGATTATTTATAAGAAATGTCTATTTTATTTTATTTTACTATGTATACGTTAATTTATATTATGATAAGAGATAAATTAATGAATATAAGGTAAATGTCACCATTATAATTTTCTAAAATCCAAATCCCTTTGGATTTTCGAATTAAAATGCATGTTTTAATACATATACGTACACAAGTAAGAATGGCACTGAATTAGGGCAACAAAAATCAAAATTGCAAATGTTCAAATGTATTACTTATGACATTTGCTTACCTCTTAATGTAATCATTAAAATGTCATTTTGCATTTGAATGACTTCCAAATGCTTTCATTAAAAAGTAAACAAACAACTACTTAATGTTAGTGTATTCCAAGTTCCAACGAATAACGATTGAATACATAATTTAACGTTTGAATTTCGAAATAAAGAATTTATACGTACTTGTTTGCATTGATCAGCACCGCATGCAAGTGACGAGAAGCTAATCGACTTAGCCGAATCGAAAGTGGTTGACGAGCAACCAACACAACCAGCACATGGAACCAAAGCCATGTCAGTGCTGGTATCCAAAGCCATTAGCAAGCTTTGGGCCGGAGTCCCAATGTTAGCTTTCACAATGTAGGTCGGGCTTTGAATAATCTGTCTGCCCGACCCAATTGGCACAAAAGAGCGACCTGCGACCAGGCTCGTCAGATACATGAGCCTGGTCTTGTCATCAGCTTGCATTTGGAGCACACTCTCCTCCCATGAGAGTGGTGTCTTAGGCCTAAATGGTGAGCATGGGCTAGACACATGGTAGACCCTAAGTGTTGACCCTTGGCTAGTTGAGTCACAGTTTGGGCTAAGTGAGTGAACCAGGGTCAAAGAGAGAAGGAAGAGAAGAGTGAGGTGTAAAGCCTCCATTTGGTAAGTTTTGGGTTGGGTGTGAGATTTGGTTATTGATGGGTTGGTATATATATTTGGGATAATTATACTTTAATACCTTCACTTACAAAATATTTACACTTAGACTCCTTTAGCTTTTTATATGTTCTTATTAAGTCCTTAGTCACATCACAAGTTGAAATTACTATATCTAAATCATCAAATTATTTATTGATCGCATCTCTTTAATTCTACGTAAAATTATATATCTCTTTATTTTCCTTGTCACAAATATTTTTTTTTTTTTGGTATTATTTGGTTATTTATGAAACATAGAACATCCAAAGTAGTACTTAATAAATTCCAATGATTTGCATTAACTCAATTCGGTTCATTCATCATCTGATTTATGTTAAATTAAGTTTCCATTTTTGTATCTAATTTTGTTTTGTATATCATGCCTTCTTAATTTTTTTGACTTTGTGAAGGGAGTTAGGTACGTAACACTGGACACCATGTACCATCCACAAAGAGTCCAAGTAAATAAATTATTCTGACTCTTGAAGACATACTACGAGTTTGTATTATTGATTTTTATAGTAATTGGAATTCACACTAACTGCTAGTTTAATTCACATACAACAATAATTACCACATATTTATTGAATAGCTTCGTTTGAGGCTTTGTACATGTGGCATTACACACTCAATTCGTGTTGAAGTGAAATTGATGAAAGACTGTTAGTCAGACCAGAATCAAATATCCAATTACCATAATATCGTTGTTTCAAATAAGAAAACATGTCTACAAATTTATATATCCAAATTTAAAAGAAAAATTAGCCTTTCAATATTATTTTTTGGAAATTAAGATATTTAAATCTGGAGACATATTTTTAATTTTTATTTTTTCATAGTCTAATCCTCAAACCCTAGCTTGTTTTATTTTGTCTAAATTCAGAATCCCAAAATAGATATCTATGTGTTCTTATAACGTTTGACCGATTAAACAACTTATTCTTCCTTACTATCATAAAACATTGACATGTAATATTAGGATTTAAATGTGTTTGACTTGTTATTTTTGTAATTTAACAATGTTATTAATATATTTATGAAAAGTGGAATGATATCTTTATTAATGTGTATGATTCTTATAATATCATATATTTAGACATTCCATCATCTAAATTTGATATATTTTATACACAACTATGGATACGAAAATCACTTCTAAAATTCACTATCTAACAAAGAACAACCCTATCAACAGTGTATGAATGAATGATGATGCTATGCCTATATATAGGTTCCCAACGATATCCTTTCAGTTTGTCACGTAAGTTAGCATCATTACGCTATCATAAAACAAATGAAACTATAAAATTCCTTAAATTTTCTTAACATAGTTGCCATTAGAAAGCAATACTTGCTCCAACATTGTAGCTATAAACAAACACATACACAGTATGTTCAAATATTGTTTTCTTTGTAACACAGCCATTGACTTTCTATCACTACTCACTAGGATGACACTGTTTCTCTCTTGCTTTTTTAGGAATTGAAAAGAAATACAAAATCAGTCATGTTTCACAATTTCAATTAAGGAGGAAAAAAGATGAAAGAATGTAACTTATTTTGACTAACGTTTGTCCTTCCAAAAATCGAAAGAAAATGTTTGATAACCCTTTCCATTTGATTTCTTTCATCTCCATTTCTTTTTTTCCCTTTTTTTTGTTATAGTTTATGTTTATCCTCCAATGTGATGATTAATTCAAAATGGATATATAAAAAGTAATGGAGAATTGAAGATCTATAACTCCCATTAGACAGACACAAAGGGAAAGTGATTAGTGATGGCTATTTTACAAATATAAAATGGAAATAAAATAAAAACAGACTGTATTCCATATTTCTGTTTGCTTTTGGAACAATAATACCCACTCATGTCCAATGGAGATACTCCCATTCTTTCAGAATCACATCAACACTTTACACATCATAACTTATTTACTTATTTTTTTAATTAACATAATGTTGAGTTTGAGAAGATTGATTGTTTTTTAAGTCTTACTTGTCATTACAAAATCTAAGTGTGGGATCCCAAAAAATAAATAAATTATGTTATTAGGTCTAATACATTAAGGATTTCCTTACTTGTGTAATTTATTAATCCTCATGTGCTTGACTAATTGTAACTCTAATCTGAAATTAATAGAGAGTCTTGTTGGTGTTGTTGTGAACATAGATCATTCTTGAAAACGAACTATGTAAACTCTGTATTATTATTTTTTCTGCTTTCTGTTCGTCATTGCTTGTGACTGTGTGCTTGTTTTTGTGTATGTCGTTTTCTTACACATAATGGTTTGTAAAGTATAAAAATATTTCTTTTATTAATGCACATATAGGGAGAGTTCAATGACATTCCTTTATAAAACGTTGAACCGGGAACCATTTAAATTTTTATTTTTTCAATCAATTTTTTTTATTTTTAATAAATTTATACATTTATTGATAGTTTTTTTATACAAATATTTTTTTGTTGATGCATGAATTGCTTGATATTGTTTATGCATAAACATTGTCGTTATGCACAACCTTTTAATTATGCGTAAAGATGAGGTTTATGCATAATAATATTTTGTGTTTCAACTAATAGAAAACCTCTCTTGTGTCCCTCTTGGAGACCTAAAATGATTATCTCTTGGTTTTTTTAATATAAGTTTACTTTTCAAAAGAAAATTATTTCGTGTTTTATGCATTAACAAAAATTAGTAATATATGTTTGAATTTACCTGTTTTTTTTTTTTTTTTTTTTTTTTTTTTGTGAAAAAGTATTGTATTTAATTGAAAATTTTTGAAATAAAAAAGTTAAATTATCCGATTACATAACAGGTACAAAGAAGCAAATAATATCATATACTATACGACACCCAACCTAGCTAGCTAAGAGATGTGAGGTTTAATTAAGTATAATTTAAATAATAGAATTACATAATAATGTGTGTGTGTATATAACTATATATATTCCCAACCTAATAATAAAATTTCATGTGGCATGCATATGGGAGTGTACACATATGCTAATGTTTGTGTATGAAATGATGGTTTGGGGATATATTCAAAGCAACTCTATTTCGAAATAAAATAATTTATTAATTATATATTTGTATTTTCTAACAATGTATGGTTGCAAACTTTATCCTTAATTTTAGGGATAACTATGCAAAAAAACATCCAACTTAGTTAACCTTTTGTGGTTAAAATCTCAAACCATTTTTCATTGCATAAAAAACCCGGAACTAAATAAAAATTAGTAAATCAATGTTTTATCAATGCGTAACCGGTTGAAACCGGTTATTAATCCTACGTGGACTGGTAAATAACCTACGTGGAATAAATTTTAATTGTTGAAACCGGTTGCCAAAGATTACACATCATTTAAACTCTTGTTGATGATGTAATCCCGTTTAAACTTACAATAAAAAACTATCAATGAATGGGGGTTTAAATGATGTGTAATACTTGGCAACGAGTTTCAACAATTAAAATTTATTCCACGTAGGTTATTTACCGGTTCACTTAGGATTAATAATAAGTTTCAACCGGTTATCCATTGATAAAACATTGACATACTGATTTTTAGTTAAATCAGGGTTTTTATGCAACAAAAAATGGTTTAGGGTTTTAACCACAAAAAACTGACAAGTTGAGGGTTTTTTGCGCAACTATCCCTAAATTTTGCTATTAGTTAATTAATTGTGACATAATATACTTTCAAATTTTTACAACGTATGTGAAATTTTATCAATGTATAAAAATGCGTCTTTTTGTTTTTTCATGATTATAATAAACCTCAATTTTTCTAATTTTAAAATGCAATCCAGCTACCTCATGAAAATTAATACTCGTATTTATGTTAAGTAATAATATTGTGAAAAAAAAAAACAATTATAAAATGTAATAAGCTTAATTGGTTTGTAGTTTTAAAATAGGGTTTATAATGAAAAAAACCAACATGTTTTAATGTTTTTTGCGTTTTCGTCCCTCCATGTTATTTTTTTCCATAAAAAACTCAAGTTATTCTTTTCTTATTGGTTTAGTGAAATTTGGACATTAGAACTCGGGTTTTCAGGTTTTTAATACCCGGTTCACAATTTATAACCGGGGTCTAATGTCCAAATTTCACTAAACCAATAAGAAAAGAATAACTTAAGGTTTTTTAATGGAAAAAATAACATAAAGGGACGAAAACGCAAAAAAACGTAAAAACATGTTGGTTTTTTTCATAATAAACCCTTTAAAATACGACACATGAAATTTATTTTCACAGTTACACTTAGGGGTGAGCGACGGGTACCATTTCCCGAACCCGAACCGGTACCGAACCGGTACCGACCGATACCGAGTTAATATATTCGGTTCGGTATTCGGTTTTTAAATTAGCATAAATTCGGTATTCGGTACTTTCGGTTCGGTATTCGGTTCTTAAATTAGCTAAAATTTGGTATTTGGAACCGAACCGGCACCATATAAAATTATACGGTTCGGTATTCGATTCTTCCAAAACTAATAATTCGGTTTCGGTATTTTCGGGATCGGTACCGGTTCGGTTCGGTACGGTACCGAGCTCACCCCTAGTTACACTTGTTCATATGTTATTATGTTAATATATGTCGGTGGTACTGTACCCGCTATTTGTATTTAATGTAAAATATTATTTAAAATCAAATGAAATATTAAAATATAAGAATTTTATAGAGTAGATATTATTCCACTTTTGCATAGTGTACAAAAAGAATATGACAATTAAAATAAAAGTATATCGGTAATGAGTAGGTGAGATTACAAATCTCAATAAATTCTTTTTTAAATAACTAATGTGTATGTATCTTTTATTTATTTATCATTAAATTATGCAATTAATTAATTATATAGACATGGATCTCATGTTACGTCCAATTTACAGAACTTTTTAGTTTGGTTTTCCAAATCCATTGGGACCTCATTTTGTCATAAGCATATTCATAACTACTTGAAAAAGTAGAATTATGTGTTAAACATATTTTTTTAAAAAAATAGAGAAAAATCACCTGTACACTTTTATATTATACTATCGTCGTTTTTCAAATAATATTTGAACTCATAACTACTTAGGTTGCGTTTTGTTAATGAAAACTAGTCATTTTTTAATTTCAGTTTTTAAGTTATAGTTTTCAGGGAAAAAAACAATGGTTTGTATAAAAAGTGAAAAAACTTGTTTAGATCATAAAGTTTTAGTTTTAAGAAAAAGATAATTGATTACAAATTAAGAAAAATAGGATAGTTGATAGAAATGTAAGAAAGGTAAATAGAGTATTATAAAGAAATATAGGGTAGGTTATAGAATAGTAAGAAAGAGTGTAAGAAAAGTGGTTTTTTAAAAAATTAAAATCAAAATTTAAGGAACTATTATTAATTAAACAAGTTTTCATTATTTTTGAAAAGTTAGATGGAAAGTTTGAAAATTTTCAGTAACTAAACGCAACCTTATAATTACAAAAATAACCGTAAAACCAAATGTGTTTTTTTAATGTCAAAACATATGTTTAAATTAAGGGTAAATTACAAATTTCGTCCCTGTGGTTTATTAGAAATTATGGATCGGATCCTTTTACTTTAAAAATTACTCTGATAGTCCTTGTGGTTGAAGTTTTGTTACAGATATGGTCTTTTGGCCATTTAAAATGACCATTCTACCCTTACTTGTTTAATAATTATTATTAATACTGTTTTTGTTGATATTTACATTATTATTAAATAATAAACTAATCTAAAAAATTTAAAATACCAACAAAATTAATTTAATATAAAAGACATAAATTTGAATAATAAAATATTAATAAAGACAAATGCATAATAATTATTATTAATTAAAAACTAAAAAATAACGTTTTGAGTTTATATTTTTACTTTAAAGAAAAGTAAACCTTTTATAAATCAAAAAATAAATGTATGTATTGTCAAAAAGTATTAAAAACTTTTTTGACGTTTTTAAAATTTTTACATAAACAACTTTTTAACACTTTCAATAAACGATTAAAAACATTTTTATAGTTTAAACATTATGAAAAAAAATGTTCAGAAACTTAACATATTTTGAAAACTTTAATTGTTTTGAAAAGCTTAAAATTTTTAAGCATTTTTTAAAAAATTATTTTTTTTGAATGTTTTTAGAAAAGTTATACAAAACTATCAAAAACTTTAAAAAAAACTTCAAATTTTTTATTGTTCATCAAAATGTTTAATTTTTTTTTTGTTTTATTATTCATGAAAAAGTTTAAGTTTTTCAACAAAAAAATCAAAAAGAAAACCTAAAGTTAAAAGACTATTTTGTTTTTAGTTTTTAATTATCAAAATGATGAAATAACAATTTATATGTTTTCATAGATGTTTTAATCTTTATTAAAAATCATTTAATGTAAAATGGATGAAAATGAATACTTAATAATAATAATCTATTTTATTATTTACAAAAGATTTACATTTTATTTTAAAAAATCTAAACTCAAAACGTTATTTTTTAGTTTTTAAATGATAATAATAATTATTCGCACGTCTTTAAAAATATTTTAGTATTTATTTTCATGTGTTCTACACTAAATTCATTTTAATATTTTTTTAAAATTATTTTGAATTATTTTATTATTTTATACTAACAGAAATAATAATAAAAACAACATTAATAATAATTATTAAAATAACAAGGGTAAAATGGTCATTTTAAATGGCCAAAAGACCATATCCGTAACAAAACATCAACCACAAGGACTGTCCATGTAGTTTTTAAAGTTGAAGGACCCAATCCATAATTTCTAATAAATCACAGTGACGAAATTTGTAATTTACCCTTAAATTAATGTTAAAAACATTTAATTTTAAGTGGACTGTGGACCAAAATTATTCCGGGTCGATTGGAGGTACCCACATCCCCACTAGCAAAGCATTTCAAATGCATTTAAACGTTTATAAGCAACAAACTTTGCAAAGATAGAAATTCCTACTTGTTTTTGTGGTTGCAGGAATATTAAAACTTAGTTTCTTGATTTAAGTAGACAACGATTATCTTTTATCTGTTGAGTTTTCCAAATTTTGAGTTTTCTATAATATTGTTAGCCAATTCAAACAGATTTAAAAACAATTACCTCAAACTTGTGAAGGTAATACAGATTTGGGCTAAAATCTCCTATGCACTAGTAGATGACGACTTAATTACAATATATACTACACATGTGACAATTGTTACTAGTAGATTCTATAAACGATAGAAGGTTTGCAAAGTTTGATAGCCAATTCACGATTGATCTAGAAAATTAAGAACCGTTGGGAAGCAATCATGAGGCGAGTAGAAAGGATAGAAGTTTTGAAAAGTTTCAACACGCATTCTAAATTCAAAGTTTTGCAAAGTTTCAACACACGTTCTTTCGGCTTTATAACATTTACTTAGTCATTGGAGTTGTGGAATCTAATTGTTGGCGCATATTTAAGTCACTGTTGTAGACTGACCACCAAGAAGAGCGAGAGAGTCATTAATAAGATCGCATAATAAGTCCCTTTTGAGACGAACCACATATATCTTATAGTGCCTTTTTTTCATTTTCTATTCATCCTTGTTTTGAGACGGACAATGTGGATTTCAGTTATATTTCATTCTTAACGTACAAGTCCAAATAGTAAATGAAAATTATTTTTAGAAAGAAAAAAAAGAAATAGATCGAATGATCAGAAACCACTTGTACTGAAAAATCATCATTGTTTTAAACCCGTTTTGGTCTGTCACTCAACTGTCGATACTATAAATATCATTCCAAAAAGGAAAAAAGCAAAGGTAATAGTTTTTTTTTTTTTTTTGAAAGACAAGTAATCCCAAGTAGTTAAAACCTGTGGGAATCAAACTCGGGATCTCTTTTGAAGAATCCAAAAACTCAACCACTTTTAGTGGTTCATAGAGGGTATTTTATTTAGTATTGTAAGAATAAAAAAAACAAGTAACAAAAGTTATAATGTGAAATAATTGATTGGGAAAAAGTCAAAAGGAGTGGTGATGGGCTGCAGACTGCAGTGGTGTGAACAAGCTACAACTTCGATCACCAAGTCCAATTGTCCATGAGCTGGACCACTGGCTGCACCATGTGACTGATTCCACTCCATTTGTCCCTTACCCACTTCTCTTCTCTTCTCTTCACTTGTATCTCACCCAACCCTTTTTTATAAAAATCCATTTTAAATTTTATGAATTTTGAGTTTATTATTATCATACATGTCTGTTTCCAAATTTGTTCTTGTGAAAAAAGTTTACATCACCAATAATAATGTGATGATATTTATGACAAATTTTGTCCTTTTACGCTATTTATGTATCGTAGTGTAGTGTGTTCATCCGTTGGATGTTACAACGTACTGACGAGGTCAAAAAGAAATATTTTATAAGTAGGAAGTAAGATTTATTGATAGATACTTTTGTGATGAATCAATTCTCAAAACATACACGATTGTTGGAATGGCGGTCGGTGTATAAACCTTTTATTTAAAAGAATATTTTAGTTATAGTATTCGAGTAACTGATTGTTAGGAGTTATTTATTATAGACTTATTCATTATAATTTATGTTTATTATTGTAAAATTACCATTTTAACCCAAATATTTGTATCATTTTACATTATTATATTTGGTTTCATTTTTAATTTCATTATTGTACGATTTGGTAATAATGGATGGATATAACTATACAAGTGTAAAAAAGTTTAAAAAAAAGTAGTGTCAATGTTAACTTCATTGTTGTGTTTAAAATTCTGTCAAAAGAGATTCATCAATTGAGGTCACGTGGATCTAGGGTGGCAATTTAACCCAAGGGGCCCGTTAATTGAACCCAATGTTTTTAACTAAATAGAATATAATTTTTTTTTTTAAATTTATAAAAGGACATATTAAACAAATTGTTCTTTGAAAAAAATTTAAACTTATGTAATATTTATGACTTTTTGTCGTCAACTCGTTTACTTGAACGAGCTGAAATTGTCACCCCTACGTGGATCTTAAAAGAAGGAAGCAACTACATAACGACTTTTGTTCAGGATTGGTTTTTCTACAATCAACCATCTTTTGTCATCTACAACAATAAAGGTTTTATAATTTTTTTATACATCACACCAGAAATAGTTATACATTATTATGTAAAAATCACTATCCTATAATTAGACACATAAATTAAGTATATAAATCGTTACCCAGATGAAAACTATGTATCTAAAAATAAACATGAGGAAAATCGATATTTATCCATGTATCCTCTTAAAGAGAACTCACATCCTCCACTTTGAAAGGATTACCGTCAAGTGTCTGTAAGGTTGATTTTTAAGAATAAGTTTCCATTGATATATCGTTACACTGAATTTATTAATTGCATCTCAAGTTTTGTTCGATTCCAAAGTTAAAAACTGAATACAAACTCTTTACACAGCATTAAGAATTAATCAAACCAGGGCCGATCCCAGCAATGTTAACACGGGCAACCGTCCAGGGCCCGTCAATCATGGGTCCATCTTAAGAAATCTATTATATACCCAAGTCTATTAACGATTAAACAAGGTCATTGACTTGCAAAACTTTTAGTTTTAACATTATATAATCATGAATTTTTAGTTGTTAATTTATCACTTCTATTTGAATTTTTGTTCGATTCCAAAGTTAAAAACTGAATACAAACTCTTTACACAGCATTAGGAATTACTTAAACCACTTTCCAAATTAGCGAGATAACACCAATGTGATATGAAGCAGCATAAACTTATGTTACTCAATATAACGAAAAATCCAAAAGTATATATCTTTCCTCTAAATTAACTTAATAACCAAAATTTTGCAGGCAATGCGAAAGGACTTGAAGAACAAAAGGATATGATTGTTTTGCTTGTGTTAGCTCTTTGTAAAACGGTCTAAGTTGTCTTTCATTCCCTTTAGAACACAAGTTTTCTGTATAATTCACTCTCAATTGTTTTGTTTTTTTTTACCCTCTATAGATGAGTTTTTGGTATACTAACGATTTGTTATGTTGATTCCCAATCCGGAATGTTAGCAGTAGCTTCATTCACCATCTTTACAAGAGTCACCTGCATCATATTCACACGAAGAGAACTTGAGTACAGATCTTCGACTTTACGTTATCAAATGAGATAAATTTTAGAAATTTAACTTAAAAAAATATCATTTACAACGTTACGCTCAGTATACTTACCACACTTTCAGGAACACCAGGAGGGGGCAGCGGCAAATTTCTAGGTGGAGGTCCACGTAGATGTGATCTCTTGTCAAAACGCCATTCTCCAATCTTTCCATATGTAAGCTCACCCTGCAAAAACCAACTACTTAAACTTATACCAAAAAAGAAAGATTAAAACCAAAGCTTCAACGATTTCAAGTAAAAAAGTCTTCAATATCCAGACAGGCGAACAAGATGGGATTAAATTACCTTCTTATTGTAGTCGCACCCATAAGTGTAATGGATGATAAACTTTTTGCCGGTTTCCAAGTCCCATGGAGGCTTTGAAACATTGAATTGAGCAATAAGTATTTTTGAGAACACGCTTTCGAATTATTATATTTGTTACTTATCATAAAAGTATATTTAAATACCTGAAGCATAAAATCTTTCCGAAGAATGTGCTGGACACCATGCAAAGCAGAGGCCACAGCATAGGCATACCTGGAACAGAATTCAAGATCGAAGAAGTCAAATTGTTGACTAATTTAGACAGCATGCAAAAGGGTTGATCATAATTCGTGAATTCGGACTCACATTTCTAGTACCCATCCAAAAGTTTTATCAGTCTCGGGATCATCCTTCATTCTTAAAGAAACATTCATCCATGTGGGGGCAATTTTTTCAAGTAGATCCTGCATTGTGGATTTACGTGTGCTTTTATACAATATGGTTTCAAAAAAGTGTTAGCGTGTACGTGGGATTCAGAGAAGGATTTTAGTAGTACCTTTCTTATAATAACAGGAGAATTACCAATTGGATCAATATTGGTTACCGGTCCACTCTCCTGAGGATAATATTTCCTGATTACTTTTTCGTTTTCAGCAGGCTTGATGTAGAAAAATGGGAATCCAGCAGGAAATTCTCCACGAGCCAAATTAGGCAGTGGATTTACAAAAATGTGGTCAGGCTCTGCCATCAATATGTAACTGCAAAAGCGCAAAAACAGACATTAACTTCTGTTGAATTATAAATGATGAGAAATATAAGATAAGATGAAATGCTCACTCCTCTTCGATGGTAGCCCTTTCCAGCCATTGCACAAAGGCCCAAGGTCTATTTAACACTATATACCCCTGTATACCAAATGAAATCTGAGTTTTAGAAAGCAGTAAAAAAATTGTGCGATGACAGCTATATTAGTAGAAGTAATATTGTAAGGGGCAATATTCCTCAGTCAATCCGAAACTTGCAAATGAACATCTGCCAGGAGAAAAAGAAGCATACCACACAAAGGTTTAACTCACTTTGGACTTTGGAGCCACGATAAGTTTGATAAAACATATACAGACATAATAACTCAAAATCAAAAATGAAAATTGTCATGCGTGATTCCCTTAACAAGATAAGCGTCTAACAAGAGGTGAAAGTACATCTAGCCCACTATACGGTATTTTCCAGGGATATTAAGTATGTCATAGTAATATGAATTTGAAGTATTTAGAGGAAAATGACACCAATGTTCAACTTTGATCAAGTTCTTGAATAGAAGGGCACAATTATAAAATAGTTGAAAAAAAGACCGACACTTCTGATGAACAATAACAAAGTGTACCGCCAAACCTATGGTTCCTACTTCCTAGTATGTTATTTATAAGGATAGTCCTACACATGACTGCAGCTAGCTAGTGAGTTACGGGTGTAAAAACTAGCTTATTCTAGGGAAAAGGCGAAAAGCCAAAATTTTCATCTCCTATGAAGTACCGAAAGGGAACGCATTTATAGGGTGCGTGCGTTTGACATTTAACAAACAAACATCTGAGTAAAGGACACATGTTTGTATAATGTGAAATAGACAACAGTTAACAAAGGAACATCATGGAATTATCGTCTACCAAAGGCCAAATTACATAATATGCACATCATGCTATGTAATGTGCATTTTAACCAGTTCTCATATTTAGTGGTTCACATATGATCCCTCCCCTTATATGTGTGTGTATATGTATATATACTATAGTTTTGTATATATATACATATGTAATGTGCATACATATATATATATGCTAGTCAGCATGTGTACTTCCTGAACGAAACAAAAGTACTTATCACTGTTAGTCAAATGTCTTTGAGCGCCTTCACAAATTACATGATAACTTAATACTGTATTCTTTGCAGAATGGGATAAATGCATTACAAAGGGACAATTATTAGCTGATGATGGTGCTACAATTGTGACAAACTAATGTCAGTGGGTAAATATGCAAGTTTAACTTACAGTTATCATAACAAGGAAACATTAGAGTTTCCATGGGATATCAGAACATAAAACAAATGTGGAAGTTTTCATGGGACAAAGACAGTGGTATCAACAATGCTGTGATGATGTTGCAGGTTTGTTAAAAAACGGCATGTTTTACTGTATGTCTGCATACAAGACTTGAGATAAATAGATGGAAATGAAAGAAAGAGTCGGCGTCTTACTCGATCCAAACCCGATGGAAGGGGGTCAACTACAAATGTTGGAATCTCATCCATCAGATTATCTGGTTGTCCGGAATGCAGAACCCTGGTGAACTTTCCCATCTCTGATCCAGCCATATCTTTCGTCTTCTTATACCAATAATACATGATACGGCATTGCCATTTGCTGTAAGGAGCATCTGTAGCTGTCAATGCAACATGGTATAACACCTTGCTACCCCCTGTTCTCTTCATTTTATCAGGCATCTCAACAATAGGATCAGAAGATAACTGTCCAGAATTCCCTGTTCTATTCTGAGCTATCAGTGTTATAATATTATATGTCGCAAAGAACGAACCAACAGCCAAAAGAACAAGAAACAATGACGATGCACAACCAAGATTTTTCCTCGCCATCTTAACTTCTACTCCAGAAACATTAACCTTTGATTTACCACTTTCGAGGAGCTACAAAGTTCGGTAGAAATTATCTACTCCGATCCATCAGCAACTCTCTGCTTTGTAGCCTCTTAATAGGTTTGAGAACAAAGTAGCATTCATTCAAACCTCAACGATTCAATCTATATTAGACATAATCAAAGTCAATGCCATGTAAGTCAACCAGTTGACTTCAATTAGATAGATAGATTAACATGCTAAAACATGAGAATATAATACTATTCTGAATAAACATACCACTACATCAGATTGACTATAAAATGTATTAGAATCAATAAATATGATCACATTAGTTTGATCAAAGAGCAAATAATCAATTGAAAAACAATTGTAATGATTTAGCTTTTAAAATTGCTAACAAAACTAGTGTACTTGTAAAATTTAGGGCCAAATCTTTTCAAAGTTTCCACTTGCAATTACAAATTATTTTTTTCAGGATTCTATGAGAAGAAAGATGATCTTGCGAACCAAAAACCATTGATAATTTGAAATTGAGGTTAAATTCAGTTACATACAAGCATTTGAAAGCAATAGCATATGAACATATTAACACTAAACTTATAAAATTCCCATAATCCCAACCATTTCCATTAAAAGCAATTAATTTGGTCAATTCAATCATTAACACTGTTTATGATTTATAAAACACCAACATATTATTCATACGGGTGCGTTATAAAATTTCTTAGTACCCAAATTCAATTTGATTCATTAACCCTAAGCATAATGTAGCGAGAACAACCAGATCATAAGTCACAAAAGTTAAAAATTAATTATGCACGAAAAACCTCATATGATCAGAGAAGAAGTTACTATTTGCCAGATAAATCCAACAATTCACGAGGGGGAAAAGAAAAAAAGAAGTAACAAGTAAAATAAAATACAGAGTTTTCATCACCAAAAAACAAATCATCAAAAAAAAGAACAAAAATTAAACGAACATTCAGCAGTCAGCAGAATAGAAGTTTTACCAACACAAAATCCCAAATTAGAAGGAACTATACCACCATAAATAAATCAAGAAATTGGTTTACCTTTGATTGAATTGAGCAAATGAAATGAGTATCCGGAAAAAAGCAAGAGAAGACTTTGATGAGAAGAAACGAAACGCACAAATGGAAAGTAGAGAAACAGAAGAATCTAGAAGACGATTCCTGGTATATTGAATCTGTAATGGCGAATGAATGAACACAATAAAGCATTCAACGCAGAAATTTAGATGCGATCCATGCCATGACAGACAAAAAGGGTTTTTCGTTTCTTAAATTTTGGTCAGTGCTGTGATGCTTCTTCTCTATTCGCCAGTTTGAAGACTCTTCTTCTCTCCTCTCCTCTCCTTTTTATAATTATAAGTTATATTCTTCAAAATCAAATGTATATAAAGTAAAATTTTATTTATAGAAATATTAATTTTTTTTACCGGCTGGTGTGGTTGTTATCGCATAGGCCCAAGTGCCCACAAATCCCGATTCTATCCCCACCACAATCACCTAGTTAGATTAAAATCCTCATAGTTAGATTAGTTCACCTGAAAGGAAAATCCCAAAATCCGGCTCAAGTTAGGATCGAGTCCGGGTAACAACCCTTCCCAAACCCCTTATGAAAACTTGGTGGTCACCGGGGCAAGACCAAATACAAAAATTGTTGTATTACTGTTATTTTTCTAACTTTATAAATTAATATTAATAGCAATTATTCTTTATTATCTTTTTAAAATTTTTATTTATAAAGTTATACACATTAACTTATAAAAATCGAGATTTTAGTTTATATCCAACATAATTATATATTTATCATCTTAAATATAATATATAAAATATATTTAACTAATTACTTTTTGTTTTTTTAAAGAAAATATTTTCTATGTAATGTGTACTTATTTTTAATATATTTATAACGAAATTATATAAATATACAATAACTTGTTAATAAAATATGTGTGTGTAAAGACAAGATAAAATTTAGATTTAAATTTAATTTATAATACATATTCATAAACACATAAAATATGATAAATAAGCATAAAAATATGTTATTAATTAGATATATTTTAGAAAATTTTTTACTAATTACTAACACATGAAGTTTTGATTAGATAGTTGTTAAAATTCTTTGTTGTTGTTAAACTTTTTCAATAACTTTCAAATGAACTCTAGCAAATATTAACACTAGTTTGTTAATCTTAACAATGTCTTAATGTTACTTTTAATGTTTATTTTTTCAATTTTTAATTAATCTTAAGCTTCTTTTATTAAAATATAATGCTTGTTAAGTTTAGATATTCTATTAATTTTTGATTTATACTTTGAGACATTTAATCGAACACGTTGTGAATCTAAATCTTATAAACAACAATATTTAAAGGTTTATGAAAATATATAATGCAACACATAAAGTGTTATTGTTGACAATCTCGAAGTAATTTCGAGGTAGGATCTGAAAAAAAAATTGAGGAAAACATTTATAGATATTTGAAATTGATTGAAGTAAATTTTTATAGAAACATTGATTTACAATTAGAATGAAGTATGATTCATCAAAATCGATTTGAAAAAGCATAGTTGAGGAAAAAATTACAGCACGTGAAGGAGTAGGAGGATGAAAAGAAGTTTGAATACATGATCTTGTATGTGTTTAACATTAATGACAAAAATATCATTTATTGTTGTTAAATCTTATTATCTGACAGAACAAATCCAAAAAAACATATCTCTTCTCACATTCTTATAAAAATTAAAAATTAATCTCAATCACACGCACACATATATGGGATCGATTGGGTAAACAAATAAAATAAAGAAAATTAAGTACGCAAACATGTATGTATTTGAACACCACTTTGAGAATAGGGGTCTGTGAGAGCCCTTTCTCTAACTTCGATGCGCTCACCTCTTTCTTCTGGGAATCCTAAGTACCAAACTGTCAACGTTGCAACAACCAGCTCTTCCTCAATTACTAGATAGTTACTAATAAAGAAAATATACCTAAATACACATATATAAAAGTAGTCAATGTACTCAATTTTATTTGTATATCTAATAAAATCACTCACTATATTTAGTAATAAACAAACAATAACAACCATGATACATTTGTGGCTACAATACAAAAACAGAATTGTTTGAATTAGAAAAACCCAAAAGCACACGACTACAGTGTTCATATATAGCCGAATATATGAAGAATAAAAAAAATTCATGTTTAGACTAATACCTAAACATCTATTTAATATACATGTACTCACGTATTACGTTAATAATTTTTAATAAATATTTGGTTACATATATTGTGTGTAAACTCCATATAAACATTAGTTATTATGAAAAATACAATAAAAGTATAGTTATTCTTCATAAATATTGTTTATCAATCATTTAAAGTATACATGAAAAATAGTTACTCTTTTAACGTTCTTTAAATTTTTTTTTATTTCTAAATATATTTAAACAGCATCATTAGATGATGATGGATATAATAAATTACTTTTTAATATTTATAGATTTTGAAACAATTGGTTGTAATTATCTTTTCCTTTATTTAAAAAATAATAATTTATATTTATTTTCTATGTCGAAATATGAAGGAGACATGTGTTAATAATTGTTCTCATTTATTACACACACATATAATATAATATTAGATATATTTTTATATAAACTTAATTTAGATTAAAAAGATAAAATAAAACTCACGTAGCAAAATCTAGTCTCCTATACTTATATACGAAGATTTATCCAATTTCTAATTTATTTTTTAATTGACATATTAAAAATTTCATTAGGTGAAATGTTTATTTTTAAGAGTTGGTTACCTTTAAAGTCAATCTAAAGTAGAAAAAATTTATGTAATTAACCAAATTTCTTAAAGGTAGAAATATATATAAATGAAACAAAAACCTTAAATGCAATGTTATTATGTTTTTCCTTAATTAGTAATATCATTAATTTATCTAATTATGTTAAGACACACAAATTAAACCCTCTATAATAATTAAGAAAGACGATTTGTTTAAAATTTCCTAAAGTGCAAAGATGATTTTGTGACAGACAAAAAGAGAGTAAAAACAAATAAAAAAATGAATATTCATTAAGTGTGATCTGAATCTGATAATGCATATATTTGTCCACCATTGGGATTGGGATTGGGAAAAGCAACTTTAATAATAATACCAATGGAGACGATGAAGATGTGTAACAATATGCATATGATTAGGTTAAATTATTAACAAAACGTTTAAATTACTTTCTTTTCTTTTTTAAGCAAATAAAATGTTACAGGCACATCAACATACAAACTTATTTTTATAAAAAATATCTTATTTTCATTTATGTCTAGACACGGAAAACATTTGTCTTTTGAAAATTGTTTGTTTTCTAGGAGAGATCAGAAGATAAAAGCTCTTCTTATGTCTTCCATTGTATTATTTCTTGAATGTCTATTATTACCACTTTTTTTGTTATTTTATTATATATGTTAAAATATTAGAGATGTATAACTATTTGTCATGTATTGTACTAAACAATTACGTATTGTCTTAAAGAGGTTTAAATCTTTTTTTTGTTGATATATTATATATATAATTATCATACTTTGAATTAATTTTTATAATTAAATGAGATTTATCAGCTGAAATAAATATAATATTAAACATACTTTTTGAAATTAAACTGTTTTAAAGTCTTATTCAATTTATTTTTACTTATAAATATAATAGTTTGATAGTTTTTGTGGAAAAAAAATAAGACAATAATTTGATTTATAAAACAAACAATATTTTCTTCACAGAATGAAGACTTTTAAACCATGTCTTCAGATTGTAGACATCTGCAGACGAAAAAAAGGCTTAAGAACATTATAAAACAAACACTTAGTCTTGCTCATCAATGAATACATTGAAAAAGATAAATAGAAGTGTATTTTATGTATATAACGATGTTGCTGATAAGAAAAATAATACATTAAAATTTGAAAACTAAAAAAAATAAAAAATAAAAATAAGACAAGAATCAAGAATTTAATAGTAGGAGTCTATCCAATATGCAATTTTAATATGGCTAAGAATCTTATACACATGTAACTTTAATCATACTTTTTATATCAAATTTAGTTGGATTATTTTTTTAAAAAAATAGAATTTTAACATTTAGTAATTAGTGAAATTGTTTTACAATCCTCATTGATAATTAATCCAATTAATTGTTTAAATGTAGGTTAGGTAGTCAATAGTCGATGCTACGATTGAATTTTAATATTTAGCATTGAATATTAAATATAGCTAGCTACCGAATATTTAACATTGAAATTAATTAGCACACATTTCATCACCTTAGAATTTAATTAAGGATTATGAATTATAATTTACTAAAGTTTGTTGCTTAAATTAAATATTAATCCATTTTAACATATTACAAGTTTATCCCAATCTAATTCGAAACTCCTTGTTGGTTTGAAAGTAATTAAGTTATAACACTTTTATGAACTTAATGTTAAACAAGTACAGTACCATTTAATGATTTTCTTTGTTCATCTCTCAAAATGTTGGGCCTCTCATGCGGCTTTTTGTTCTTGTATAATTGTATTAGTTTTTCAAATAAATGGGCTTTAATGAGCCCATTATTATACTTAAAACTTTAAAAAAGGTTATTAACTTATTATACATTTATTCAAGCATTTTTCAAAACAAGGAAAACCATTGCTATGATGTGAATATGTGATCCATGAACTCAAAATAAAATTTTAAATTGAAGACATGTAATACCTTAGCATATAATTAATTTAGAAAAAGTTATTATAATACACATGTAAGATATGTGACGAAAAACAAGTATGCGTGTGTATAAAGGTGTTTAATTTTTTGTCACAAGGTCATAAATTAAAGGGTTTTATTATGAAAAAAAACCAACATGTTTTCACGTTTTTTTTTGCGTTTTTGTCCCTCCATGTTATTTTGTTCCATAAAAAACCTCAAGTTATTTTTTTCTATTTGGTTTAGTGAAATTTGGACATTAGACCCCCGTTATAATTTGTGAACCAGGTTTTTAAAAACTGAAAAACCGGGTTCTAATGTCCATATTTCACTAAACCAAAAAGAAAAAATTAACATAAGAACTTTTATTGAAAAAAATAGCATGGAGGGACGAAAACGCAAAAAACATGAAAACATGTTAAGTTTTTCATAATAAACCCTAATAACTCTTGTCCCTATTTATTTTATAGTTTCGGTTCTCCTGCCTTCCATAAATTTTTAATATAGTTATAATTAGGTGTTTATGCTCACAAAATAAAGAAGTATATATAAATCTTTACAATTATCCTTTTGAATATTCACAAAATTAATATTGCCCTTGTCGTGGCTCATTTAACCGGGATTCGGTCATGAATAATTTCATGTATTATGGTCTATGAATGTGTATCAAACCCATATAAGATTGATCTAAAATAGTTTGGCTTTAATCTTTACTCGTACCAAATGCAAATATTAATAAAAATAAATCTTGTTAAAAAAAGGTTGAATTTGTTTTCGTTATTGACTGGACTGAACTAGTGGTGTTATTCGGACGGGTTAAATGGGTATCGGGTTATTCAGTTCATGTTATTTGGGTTTGAGGGTGTGGGTTATTTGGCAGAACCTGAACCAAATAAGGGGACGGGTGAATCGGTTTCGGGTTAAATGAGTATCGGGTTAATCGGTTTGGGTTAAACGGGTTATTCGGTTTTGATATAAAAAATGAAATACTTTACAAATTAGTTTAAACGGGTTAAATTGGTTGGGTAATTTGGGTACATGGATTAAATGGTTTGGCTATTAAAATTGGGTATTTAAATCTTCACATTTTTATATATAAACAATTCTAATTCTAATTAAAATTAGGAATTTAAAATTAAACAGGTTATTCAGATTATTTGGGTACCCGAATAAATATGAATCCTACCTGATCCCAGAACCAAAATTATTATTCAGGTAATCAGGTATCATTTAACCCGATTAACAAAACCGGAAACCGAATACCCGATCCAAATAACCCGTTTAAGATTCGGTTCGGTTTATTTTGTACGCTCCTAGACACAACTAATTTTAATTCACTATAGAATGTCAAACTGATTTAACCATAGATGGGTAATTGTGGTCCCAATTTGATTTTAAGTTTTTTACACACGTACATGGTACAATGATATGATTCAATCCGGCCCCCTGGTTTCACTAAAACCTCAATGTTAGGTTTGGATGCATTTATAGAGTTGTCTTTATTAATATAACATCCAAGGCCCCCAACGGGTAAGTGTCATGTTCTTCTTTGATTTGAGTTCCAAATCGGCTCCTTGGTTTACTCTTATTTAAATTATGTAAATATCACTTTAAACTGTTCTATCCGATTCATGTATATGTAAAGGTAGACTCAAATTTCTTAAACAGTTAAATTTGTTTGGTCAAATAATCAGATTTCGTTGTATGGATTAGTTCTTCTAATGTTATTCTATGTTGGAATGTCAATATATATATATCATATATGTTTACTAGTCTTTTCTATAGACATCATCATCCTGAATAATATTTAATTTGACTTTTGTTGACTTTAATTTAATCGTATTGTTTTTTGTTAATAGACAACGAACTTAAACTATTGCGTAGTATTTCGTCTGAACTCTGAGAAATATAACATTTTTGTATATATAAATAACTTAGGAAAGTTCCCAAATTTTAGCAGAATTTGATGTTTAAAATGATGATATGTTTATAATTAAATTAATACTATGTTGATTTATACAAGTTATTGTTTAGTCGTTACTAATACATTTTATTGTTGACTAATAAACATTTGTTTATTGTTTGTTCATAAAACTTTTTTAGAACTTCCAAAAAAAACCACTCAAAAAATAAAATAAGTAGCAATATACAAGTCAACTCATAAACGGTAGAGATGGAGAAGCAGGATTTGATAAAGTCAACTATGGACAAGTTATGACTTGTGACCGTTTGACCATCAGAGGTATTAAAATGGGAAGGTCACACAATACACTAATTTGGTTCAAGAAATATTGTTATAAATAGCGGTGTGTACCTAATTTATAGTTATATTGTATTGAAAAGTTTTATTAACTTCGTTCAAATCAAATATTAAGGGTTAATTACGTCAAAAACTATCTATTGTCACCGTTTTTTCAATTTGGGTAACAAACTAAACTGTTTTCTATTTGCGGTAACATACTTTCAAATCAAGTCAATCAAGATAACTGTATCGAATGGAAAAGTAAAATTTACTGATATGACGGTTTCTTTATCCGGTCACCAGTTTTTTTATTTAATTTTAATATTGCTTAATTATTTTTAAATTTGTTCAAAGTAGCAAGGTATTATCAAAAAGTACTTTTAAAGTACATAAAATAGTGCAAATCATATTACTAGTAAACTGTCAATTCTGTAAAAAAATGTTGACTGGACAAAGAAACAGTCACGCCAGTAGTTTTTACCTTTCAATCCGATATGGTTCCTTTAATTTTTACCCAAATTGAAAAAACCGTGACATTATGTTATCTTTTGTAATTATCTTTTATTTTATTATGAAAATATTAAAGTCTATATATCTTTTCTTGTGTTTTTCTATTAGTATTGTGTCTTTTTTTCATTTCAAATATAATTTTATTTATTTTGATATTTTCTTTTAAAATTTTATGATATATTTTTAATTGATACAATTTAAAATTTATTATTTTACAAATATTATTGAAAGTTTATAAATTAGCTAAAAATTAACAAATATCAAATAGATAATAATGTTAAAATTCAAATAACATTATTATATAATTGTTAACATTTATTGATATTAGAAATAGTGAATAGTATTTAACTTTTAGTTTATTTTATTTTAAAATTAATATTGTATATTTATCTTTTAGATAAAATATGATGATTTTCATGTGGCAATTTATGTTATCTCTCGCTTTATATATAGAAGATATGAAAAACATATATAAAAAACCGTTTAGACCGATACCCTGATGTACTTTGTAAAAGCAATAAGATTGTATTGATCCTATATATTGTATATTGCAGTACAATTGGATTTTTAAGATTATAATAATCATAACAAGTAATCTATCTATGTATAAAAAAAAATACAAATTGTCACATGAAATCATCACATTGAATCTAAAAAGATACATACATACATTTTATTATTTTTAAAACAATATAAAATTACAAATGATAAATGCATTTTATTAAACATTATGTTGTACATAAAATTAAAATTTCAAATTTAAATTTAAATATATAATTTTATGAGTGAAAATTTTTAAAATTGTTAAAAACTAACTACTATTAACGTATATTTAAAAGATAAACAAATAATATCTATGACAAAATACTGTACTTTTCTTGTATTTTTTATAAAAATTAATATATATATGGATTAATTTTAAGTTAACGTACATTTTATTTTATGTAACAAATTATTTATTAAAAATTATCCAAATAATTGTGTAGGCTTATAATTATAAATGATGGATAATGTTTGTAAACAAGTGAGTTTTTAAAATAAAATCGTCTATAATTTTTTTATATTAATATAAAATATTATAAAAAACAATTACTCATACCTTATAGTTTGGAATGTAATTGAAACGACGAGGGCAGCACGACATAACATCGGAGCACGACACATCGATCATGCGTCAATAAAGTATAGGAATAATACATTAAAAATTAAATTAAGAATGTTGCTCAGGAAAATACAAAATAAAAAAGTTTACATGGTTTAGAATATGCTATTTTTTTATATAAATTATAAAACTGAGTGACATTATTATGTATTCACTTCAGTTTATCTTGCTTTCTCATAATATTTTAATAAAAATATATCTAATCTTCATGTTTTTACATTATTTCATATATATATATCATTACATCAAAGCATCATCATTTCTCAATATACTTTTGTTTCGTTAAAGTTTAACTTTATCTAACTTTATAACCATCAAACATCTGTTATTACGTTACTTTAAATAAATTATAAATTTAAATTTATGTTACTAACCAGCTTTGTAAGTGCTCTTTCTCTAATGATAATTCTCCGCTCCTAAATCCCACTACATCCATTTGATATCTTCTTTCATTCTACAAGGGATACATAACAATCTTTGATCTTTTCAATAGCAAACAGCCCGGGGGTCTTTCTCCTTCAAGATTTCATGATATCCATGACATTTTCTCTTCAAATTCTTTAACTCCTTAGAAAAACCTTCTCTTTATGGACTCCAACTTTTTTATTTTTTATTTTTTATAATAATATATATTGCATGACGCTCTACCATTGTGTTCTTTAAAATTTCATTAAAGGAAAGTAAAAGGGAGGTGAAAGGAAAGAGAATGAAGAGTAGGAAGAGAAAGTCAGTTTGAAGAAGAGTATTCAAGAACACAATTAATTATAAAACTTTCACTTACAGATCTCCTTATCTTCTTAAATTTGGATGAAAACCAATTTGAAGAAATTTCCATCCCTTTGCTTCCTTTTCAACCTTAAAAAAATAAATAAATAAAGAACACACATTTTCTTTATGGACCCTTCAATATTCTCCATTCCATTCTATTTCTCTCATTTTTCTATCTTAAAAAACACATTGTAAATGTTGAAATCCAATAGAGAATTAAGGGAAGCTTTGATTAAAGATAAATGTCCAACTGTTGATAGCAATTTAGCTTTCCAAACACTCAACTTCCTTTGCATAATTTCAATGCCCTCTTCCCAAATCTTGAATTGCATTGTTTAATTTCCTTGAATCTTTCTTGAATGTGATACGAATATGCACCATTTACTTGATCCTGATCCTATGTCCAAATCCCTTTCTAGTTAATTCCAACAATATTTGCTTCCTATTCTTCATTTTTACAAATGAATGGATTGTATTCTGTGTTTTCGTCACCTTCAACTACCCATTTATCGTTGTCTTTTGTTTTAATTCAGATCTCTCGATTTGTTGCAATCTTTCCAACTCCATAACTCATAAGCTAATCATCTCTAACCTGCCATTTGTCTCTAAAATATTCACCTCCCTTGCATTATCATCCCACTGTCTCAATTTTTTAATTTTTTGTTATTTCTCTGCACTTATTTTGATTCCTATTATTTAAGATTGAACAGTGATTTGAGAGAATACTATCTCTAGCCATCGTCGAAGCATCTTTCCACGAATTATTAAAACTCGATGAAGTACATTAGGAATTTGCTTGTGCAACTCTTTTTTATTTGTATTGTATCTTGTGAACCGACTCCTCCCATTCAAACATTATACAGACCAATATTAAAAACGAAATCATTTAACTGACGATCTACAATATACTTATGTGGAGTTGTTGGTTCACGAAATGAGATTCGAATGAATTGAAATTGAAATTTTAGTTATTAATATGGTTGATGATGAATGTAGAAGATAGTTTTTAGTATTGATTCCAATTCATTTATAGGTTGGAACTTAATTCATGTATGAGTTATAAAGATGTCATTCCTATAAACAATGAATTTTGATGAAAAATATATAAAACTTAACCATTCTATTAGTCATCAAAAATTATAAACAAACTAAATTTAAATTCCAATTTCATTGAATTCCATAAAGTTACAGCCAATTGTTTTTTTAAATTTATCGTTACCGCAATTAATAAATGTGATAATGTCAAAAGAAGTAAGGTTGGAAGAAAAATATAAATGAGGAAAATTTATTGCGATGATTTAATGATTACATGCCATATTTATGAATATACGATCTTTCATCATATTCTTGGAATCTGGGCTCCCGATCGAAGTTGGTCACGAAGGATTCGATTTCGTAGTTACTCCATATATTTTGTCCCAAACGCAACATTATTTTTATTTCTTTAATGAATAAAATTGTATATCTTATGGTTTTATATATATGAAACAAATTATTATATATAAAGTATTATTGTTGTTTATTTGTAAAATAAATGGACTCACCATTCGCCAAATAAATAATATGATAATTTGAATTATGAATGATTTAACGGATTTTGTTTGATAAAACTTTAAACGTTTGATATCTATATATGATCACGTATCACTTTAAGAATAACAAAAACAATTTGACAAATTAATCAACATGAATATAAGAACACAATACGTGATTAACAATTTATTTTGTTAATATATATATTTTAAAAACATATATATAAATACTAATAAACAGTAACCAAATTTGACATGTGTATGATCTCTTTAAATTTGCCACTTGACACATGTCAGATTTGTTCATCTAATTTAAATTCAATTTATTTTAATCTAGTTTAACTAAAGAATTAATAAACTCTATTTTTTATAACTATCTTATACGTCTTTATAAATATTTATGTTTTAAACATTGTTTTCTAATTAGTTCATGTAATACATGAGTATTTAACATAATAAATGAATCGGAATCAAATGAGTTTTATATTTATCTTTTTGTAAAGTACTGGAATTACCACTACAAATGATAAGCATTTTTAAGTTTTTATATAATATTAGATACAATAACATTATAAGTGTATGTATTGGTTTCCTAAGTTTTTATCAAGTAATATTATAAAAAAAATAAATTTTAAAATATATAGTGAATGTGTCATTAATTCACACAGTCATTTCTAAATTCACATGTTTGTCTTTTCATTTTTACATGCTTATGATATTAATTTCTGTTAACTTATAATGTTATGTATATATTTTTACGTGATTTCTTTTTAAATTTTGATTGATACTTTCGGTACCTTGTTAAAAAGTTATATTTCTTGGAATCCTATACCAGTATACATATAAATACCTTACTATATTGCAAATATTTAAATTATTTTTTATAAAATAATAACAATATTACTATATTACCAAAATAAATAAATTCGGAATATAATCATGCCACATGGCCAAAATTGCAATGCGACAAGAGAACAAGACAAGGTTATCGGGTGAAAATCATTAACATTTTATTGAAAATTCCAAAGTAAAACATACATATTTGGCGATTTTTTATCATATCCAATAAATTAATATACTGACTTACGTGCACTATATATATTTATATTTATATTTATATTTATAGATTTAGGTTTAAGTGAGTACCACTCATTATGCAGCCCACCAGAAGGTACCACTCTTAAAAGTAATTTTTTTTTATGAACATGTTTTAATTAACATTACACAGATCATATGTAAATTTCACGCAAATCCAAACACTCTAAGTGCATGAAAACACACATCACATAAATGCACATTCACATACATTCAAAATTATGTAAGTGTGTGTTCACATTACTTTTTAGGAGCTAGTAGATGTGAATGCATGTGAAATTTACATATGATCTTCATAATGTTTATTAAAACATGTTTATGAAAAAAATAAAAAAGGTTTTTTTTAAAGGTGATACATTCTGGTGCGCTGGATAACGAGTGGTACTCTCTTGGACCATATTCTATATTTATATGTACTTGCTTTCAGTCTAAGTGTATTTTAATTAATTAAAGTTTTTAACAAATATTTACTTGCCAATTTATCTATAGTACTAAATAAAGTAGGTTTTGTGTATAACGTATTTTCTTTATTTATTTTATTTAAATTATTATACTTTTCATACTGTCATTTAATTGTAATTTTAAAATCTATATCTATGTATATTAATAAAAGAAAACAATTCAGGACACATGTCGATTCCTCATCGCATTAAACTTTCATTTTTCCGCATTTTTCTATAATTAAATATTTTTATTTACTAATTTATCTATTATTAATAAAAGAAATATATATTTTGAATACTTTCCTATTTAATTCATGAAATGCAATAAAGGAAACACATTAAATATTAAATATTTCAATATTAATTTTAAAATTATTTTTAGCAGAAAAATTTATTTAAATTTATTTTAAAATTAGTTTTAAATTTATTTTTAGGGTTTATTACGAAAAAAATCAACAAGTTTTCACGGGTTTTGTGTTTTAGTCTCTCCATATTATTTTTTTTTCAAAAAATATTCAAGTTAATTTTTTTATTGGTTTTGTGAAATTTGTCTATTAGAGTCATATTATAATTGGTAGACTGAGTTTTCAAAGACTGAAAAATCGGGTTCTTATAGTCAAATTTCACTAAACGAAAAAAAAATTAATTTGAGGATTTTTCTAAAAAAAAAATAATATGGAGGGACGAAAACACAAAAAAAAAAAAAAAAACACATTGATTTTTTGATAATAAATTCTTAATATATTAAACCTTTTAAAAACATAAATAATTATTAAAAATACCCATGTTTACATAGGTAAATAAGCTAGTTCATACTAAATTAATTCTTATGGACTTTTTAGTTGCACTTGAACTATCACTTTATATTTAGCAATGAATTGTATATACTTCTAGATATATTTTATTTATGATAACAGATAAATTTCAAAAATACAATGAAAAAAGAAAAAGAAAAAGCAAATGGCTTAAGTTAGATGAATTAAAAAAGGCATGATATATTAGACAATATAAACCCAAATAGCATTTATATTATTATAATTAAAATGGAAAACTTGAACAAATTATCATATGTTTTTTTTTCTTTCAACAGATCCTGAATTCAATTTTATATATATGTAACGATTATCACATGATATTACTAGCATGGAATTTGATCACAAGATATTCTTAAGCAGGTAATAAAAAATATTTTGAATATTAATTATTGATTAGAAATACATTAAGTTAAGCATTTTATTTCCAGAACACTTTTTTTTTCCTCCAAATTTTACTATTAACTAGCAATTATATACTAAATCTAACATTATATTTCCAAAACAATAAAAAGTTATTTTAGTTTTGTGAAGTATACGATCGATAAGATAGTTGTTGATCTAGAAGAATAGAACATGACTTTTGAAACGTCACAATCACTTAACAAACAACCTTTATTTTACCAACAAAAACTTTTTATTAATCGCATTCAAGTAAATTGACATGTTTTGTTTTTAGTTTAATTTGTAATTATATTATGAATTATGATAGGATATCTCTAAGTTATAAAACACCATAAATGTTAATATTGAATTTATATTTATACAAGTTAGATGAATGTTATTGATGATACATATGCTGAGTCAATTAATATGAAGACCTGATTTGGAAATGATGACCAATTAGAAAGATCCAAGTAAGCAATCCAGGGTGTCACAACACGTGTGTCTGCCAGTTGGAGAATAAACTAAATTTGGCGCCAACACACTCAAGTTTGTTACAACAAATTATACCGTTGTCATTACCCAACTGATGAGACAGAATACCTCTCAGATCAATAGAACATTATAAATGGGAAAGTCATCTTCTCTCTATAGGTACGCTTTAACACTAATACATTATTGTGATTTATCACTATTCTTCACTAACTTAAGCATCAGAGTGGATACACAGGTTATCCATGTTACGCCACTAACCCAAGGTTTCATTTGTTTTGCAGATAGATCATTATCACCATCATTTAGTTATATCCAACACTAAGATCGGACATAAACAATTATATTTATTATTTTTTAAATAAAGCTTAATATTTGTGTATTCAAGTTAAGATTTATAATTTTTCTAAAAAATAAATAATTAAAAATAGCCATAAAAAACCGGTTTATAAACCCCTTGTACAAAAGCAAATTTTTTTTATTGATTTAGCATTAATTTTCAATTTCACTGATATTGATAATGTGTTAAGTAGATTGTTTTAAATTTATTATACATATTTAATCATTAGTATTTATTGAATTATCTATACATGAAATGAAATTAATCGAGTAAAAAATTGGTGAAATTCAAGAATGATAAAAAGGCAACAGTAGAAAGAAGAACCCAAGAGACAGAACAAAAACGCATCGTTTTCTTTGTTTCTTGAACATCAAATCGTATCATTACAAAACCTAAATCTCATCCTTCCAACTGTTTGGTCCATCACGATTTCCCCGACCCAAATCCGGAAACCAAGAAACATTGTGTTCTTCAATCCCTAGCCCCACCAAAATTTACTGCCAAATTTTAAAAAAAAAATCATTTTCAGAAAAAGTCGTTGTTTGATTTCATTGTACAGCTTTTTTGTCTTTTGGAATCAATGGAATGTATATGAAACAGCTCGTCACATTCTTTTGAAAACAGGTACCCCAGTTTCTGCCAAATCTTAATTCGCCACCCCTCCTCCTGCGATCACAAGAATTTCTTCAGACATTCTTTACTTCTTCTCCTGTTTATTTGTTTCTTTTGGGCGGATCATTATCGTAATACCGTTGGTGTGTTTTTGGGGTTTGGGTTTGATTGTTTTGTCCTACTATTGTGTCTTCATTTGGGTTGCTCACCAGATGTTTGTTGTAATGCGCCTCAGAGTTACATTGATGAAACAAGGAGAGCTTGATCTGGGTTAATAGCATTACTGTTCTGTATGTAAATTAACAAAATAAAAGAAGTGGATACATACATATAAATTTTGTAGGATGAGCAAAGACCTGGGCGGGATTTTGAAGGCCTGGGAAGTGAAAGTCAAGAAATCACAAGCATCTGCTAAGAAAAGAGCAGCGAGTATTTTCACAACAATGTCTGTAGCTCATGTGGATGAGGAAGCTAGTGACGCAGAGGTTTCTCATGTGGAGAAGATCTTCTCAAATGGTGATATCTATATCGGTCAATGGGTTGCTGAAAACTACCCTCATGGTGACGGAAAGTACTTATGGTCAGATGGGTGTATGTATCTCGGTGAGTGGTATAAGGGTAAGAGTAATGGTAAAGGGAAATTTAGTTGGCCTTCTGGTGCAACTTATGAGGGTCAATTCAAGAATGGTTATATGGATGGTGAGGGTACTTTTACAGGTTCTTTGAGTGATACTTATAAAGGTTGTTGGGTAATGAATAAGAAGCATGGAAAAGGGAGAGAGAGTTATGCTAATGGTGATAGTTATGAAGGGAATTGGAGGAAAGGGGTACATGATGGGCAAGGTACATACCAATGGAATAGTGGTCATCAGTATATAGGGCAATGGAAGAAAGGGAAGATGAACGGTAATGGAACTATGATTTGGGCTAATGGGAATCGGTTTGATGGGAGTTGGGAATGTGGATTGCCAAAAGGAAATGGTACCTTTAAGTGGGAAGATGGGAGTTTTTATGTTGGTGTTTGGGGTAAGGATCAGAAAGATCAACATGGGAAGTTTTATCCGTCAAATTCATCGGATTCTCATGAAGATTGGGATCCTCATCAGCTGTTTTCGTTTGAGATGAGTGAATGTGTGATTTATGAGGCGGAATCCCTTTCCGTGTTCCCTTCGGATAAGATATTTAGTTGGTCGAATGTTGAAGGGAAGCATCGAAAGCATCGGAAGCGACACATAAGGAAGAATTCTAAAAATGAGAGCAAGGGTAGGAGACAGTCTGTTGATCGGAGGGTTAGTAACAGTGATGGTTTGGCCTCGGATGGGGCTGGTGGCGAATGTATTCGTGGGGCGGGTATAAACCTAGAACCAGCAGAGAGGCAAGGGATCACGATATGCAAAGGCCATAAGAATTATGAGCTCATGCTTAATCTACAACTCGGGATAAGGTATTAACTAGATAACCGAAATTCTTCATATATTAGTTAAATCAGCATGTCTACATTGTTTGCAAGTCAATCTGTCAATGCATGAATTTTGGCTGTAAAAAATAGTTTTACCCTTGATTTCAAGAATAAGATATATGTTTTAGTGTATAATATGCGGAATCTGTTCATTTTCAATGTCAAACACTTGAGTTACCTCCTATTCTTGTGTGTATTTTTTTTTTCTTCAATTCTATACAAGATCGTAAAAGTTATGCCAAGAAAGGGAAGAGAGTGGGAGGGGAGCATGGGAGCAATTGCCCAAATTTGGAAATTGCAAGAAAAGCCGATATTGATGATGCCTAACCTTTTATTCTTATTGACTCCGTAGTGGGACAGTAAATTTCTTTTATGGGATGAATTAATTACTTACAAACTTGTTCATCGTTATTAGGTTTTTAGTATAGGCTATAAAGCTTACAAAACATTATGATGATTGTTTTCAAGCAACGAGTTGACTGAAGACTAAGTGGTGCGATAGCAACCATTCTTACCATCAGCCAGGAAGAAGTCCAAATTGAGTATATGGATTTCTGTGTTGATGGAAGTCCAAAACAAGTATATGAATTTACGTGTTGATGGTCGTTACATAACTTATAACCACTCTCCTTTATACACATTGTTGTAAAGTGAGCTATATTTATGCGCTGGTCACATGTTCATGCATGCTATTAATGTATCAGTGGTGCAATTTCAGACATTCTGTAGGGAGGCCTGCTCCAACTAAATCTCTCGATTTGAAGCCCACAGCTTTTGATACCGAGGAAAAGTTATGGACTAGATTTCCTCCTGAGGGATCCAAACATACGCCACCTCACCAGTCATGCGATTTTAAATGGAAAGACTACTGCCCGTTGGTTTTCAGGTTAGCCTAGAAAGATTTTACATGACATGCAAAGTTGCAAATATTACAATATATATGAATTGTTTTTGTTGATTAATTGCACCGAAATCTAAATACTTTCAGTCAATTTGTTTCGGGGTCATACATTCAAAATCTGGTCTATAAGTTTATAATCTACTAAGGGACAAAGTTTACTAAAGTAAATTTCTATTTAGGTAACCAACTCCCTTACTTCATTCACTATAAGATTTTAATGTAGGCCATTAACCATTGATTTTAAAAGTACTTTCCCCAATAGAAATTTACATAAACCACATTACATTTTGGTACAGTCAACCCTTTATTAATAATATTTGTTCTGTTACTGTTTGGTCTCATAGTAGCTAGTTTTATGTTCTGTTACACTAATAGTTATTTGTGATTGCTTAAACTCCATCGCTTTGTTATGGTTTCAGGACTCTAAGGAAATTGTTTAACGTAGATCCAGCTGACTACATGTTATCAATTTGTGGAAGCGAGGCTCTTCGGGAGCTCTCATCTCCTGGAAAAAGTGGCAGTTTCTTTTACATGACAAATGATGACAAGTACATGATAAAGACAATGAAAAAGTCAGAAGTGAAAGTGAGTCGATTTATTCTGAATCACTTTGTTTAATACTTGGTCCCGATGCTTATGATGCTACAAATATTTATATGGTGATGCCATTTCAGGTACTAAAGAGGATGCTTCCAGCATATTTTGAGCATGTGAAAGCCTTTGAAAACACACTTGTCACCAAATTTTTTGGATTACATTGCGTGAAGTTGAGTGGAGCTTCTCAAAGGAAGGTAAGACACAAACAATGACACAAAATTTGAGATTCTGTTATAACACGGCAGTGATCATGGCCTTATTTATGTTTTTGATTTACAGGTGCGGTTTGTTATTATGGGAAATTTGTTCTGTACAGAGGTCCCAATTAACAGGCGTTTCGACTTGAAGGGATCTTCCCATGGCCGAATAACGGATAAACCCGAGTCTGAAATCAATGCAAATACCACTCTTAAGGATCTTGATCTCAATTTTATCTTCCGGTTGCAGAAAGATTGGTTTCAGGAGTTCTGTAGGTGAACTTTTTACTTGTTCTCCTACTCGGTTCTTCTCTAACCACCATTTCTGTTTCAAAGCTTGATAGAATGATGGTACTACTATAGTATTAGGATGTTAAACTTGATCTAACAGGGTTGATTACGTAAAATACTACCATAATGCAGATAAAATTGTGTGAAATTAATATGTTGGTTGGAACATCAAGAATGCGTATGACTACAGATTTTGCATAAAACGTATTGATTACATTATGCAGGGGTGTGCTTCGGAGCAATCTCACTCCTTTGTGATTCAGAGGTCACAAGATTGAATCTGGAACTTGATTCGAGTCATTTAAACAACGTTTTTTAACCAGAAGTCATGGGTTTGACCACTTATACTGATTACATTAATGCCCAAAATCGGAATAATGCTTACTTTTTGGCAATATATGTTGATTGGTTAAATCGTTGATTGACCAAGTGCTCCAAAAGACCAAATGACCAGATGCTTCTTTATTTGAATTGATTTTGAAATACCACAGATGATGAAGTAAATAATATTGTCTTGAAGAACGTTATCTGCTATATGCTTTAATGTTTGTGTAGTTCTTTCTTTGAGCTGAAGTAGATCGTGCTTGATGCAGGCAAGTTGACAGGGATTGCGATTTTCTTGAACAGGAAAGAATTATGGATTATAGTCTTTTGGTTGGTGTTAGCTTTCAATTATGCAATCAGGACCTATCTGCTGATGAAGGCCATTTATCCGGACCTTGCACTCCCAGAGGTCTGTATGTGTAAAATATACGTTCTCTAGTTTAGGACAAGTCCATGAGCCGAGTTAACAATTATCTCGGTTTTTTATCTTTAGGTAACCCTGAATTGGATAGCAGAGGGACAACTCCTAGAGTTTCTTCAGTAGATTCAGAAACTTCGCTTAATTCTACACGGTAAGTTACACTTGTAAGATCTTTGATATTGTCTTCTGCAAAGGTCTTCAAGTTTGGTATGCTAAAAAAATATGCCTACCCATGACACTTAATTTGTAGTTTTTTTAGCAAATGTTTATGATCATATTGTCAAGAATGTCACGGGTGGACCAACGTCTGGGCCATGTTTATTTGCCCACTTTCAATACGGTCCTGGTCTGGTCGTCGTTGTAATTCGGTCCGTGACTCTGTGGTCCTTATCCAGTCCTCAATCCCTAGCCAATCCTTGATCTTTAGGCCTTTTTCGCTCCTTTTTGCCTTTTTGGTCTTGACTCTTGAGTCATGAAAACAATATCTTCACAAAATTGCAACAGAAATGCTACATAGGTAGGTGTTTGGATGTGAAACATTGCTGCATTTTTTGAGTTGCAATAATTAGTTCAAGGTGATTTGGTAAAAGTGATTATTGATCTTAATTTTTGATTATTTTGCGTAAAAATGTTAACTTTGATCAACTAGTTGCCATACCCCATTAATACAACTACATTTTCTTTCAGATGGGCATCCGTGAGGCTCGGCATCAACATGCCCGCACGGGTCGAATCTACCGTTAGAAGTCACGAGACTCAGCTAGTCGGAGAACCAACAGGAGAATTTTATAACGTTGTCCTCTTCTTTGGTATAATCGACATACTACAAGATTACGACATCAGTAAGAAGCTTGAGCATGCCTACAAATCATTCCAATACGATTCGACTTCCATCTCTGCCGTTGACCCTATACAATACTCGAAACGCTTTCGGGATTTCATATTTAATGTTTTTAAAGAAGACGGTTGAAAAGGGCTCAAGTTTTTTCAGCTGAAGAGCTGGTGAGCCTCCAATGTACAGCCCCCGGTCAAGAGGGATCGACCGTCGACCATGGTTTCCGGTGTCGGGTTCAAACATTGATGACACAATCTATACATACATCATCCATACATACATACGTCAGTTCGGGCCGATTTTCGGTTAATATTTATACCGGTTTTAGCAGTAGGTTAGGGTAGTGGTTAATCTTATTGAAATTGTAGATGAATTATATGATAAACGATGAAACATGAATTCAAAATGTGTGAAATTTTGTAGTGAAGTTGTTTTAACCCTGAATTGCTGTGTGAATATACCATAGTTGTTACGATTGCGAGTAAGATCGTAGGATCGGTCGATCCTACGATCCTATCAGATGATTTCGAGCAGGATCGGTCTAGAATCATTTATTAGTAAGATCGGATGTGAGACTGATTGTAGGATTGGCCACTTTTACTCGGTCCGGACCCTTTTAATCGGTTTTTTCGTAAGATTGTTTACATCGGATCCAACCTTTATCTAGATCTAATTATTTATCCATTAGAATCGCGAGTCAAATTGAAAAATGTATAATTGGTTGACTTTATTTGAATAACCATAAACATTCAAGACAAGAACGTACATTGCTTTTTAATTTAATGTGTAAATATTTCTTTTAAGTGTTATATAATTAATTTATAATAAAATAATTATAAATATAGTACCTAAGGAAAAAAAAACAAAAAAAAAAAACAGTGATTTTGTGGTAGGATCTTACAGTTTTGATTCTACGATCCCGATCTTACAAAAACGAAAACGATACTAGGTTAGATCTCGATCTTGTTAAAGTGGCTCTTCATTGAATTTCTCTCCCTCTCTCTTTATACTTGTGTGTTTTAATGAACAAAATAGTTTATATATGATTGGTGTTTTTCATCAGTGATATAAAGACTATTCTTTATATAAAAAGGATTGATACCTGTGCATATCTTATTTGATAATAATATGAGAATCATATTAGAATCTTTGATGAGTTAATTATTTATCAAATGTAATAGTATTTTCTTCAATAAATATCCAGGATTCTCTTACACAATCATAACAATTGTTAGTATAATTATCATCTTTTTCAATATATTGACTTCAACAAATGCTATCTATGTTCATAACATCTTTTAAATATGTATCTTTTTATTCGTGAATAATTAATTTAGGTGGTGTTTGGGATTAAGTTTTCAGCTCCATGCTTATTTAAGTTTTAATAACTCAAATAAGTAGAAACTTGTGTTTGGATATCGATAAGTAGTAGTTATGAACATATTTGGAGGTCTAAAATGTAGTTTTGAGATAATTACGAAAATAGCCAAAATCACACATAATTATCAAATTTTAGCCAAACAATATCAATCTAACCAAAATAACCACACTTTACGTTACCACATTTACGTGATAGCCATCATCTACGTGATCTGTATCTTTTATTAATATTTTAATGCATTACGTTACTAAAGGCGTTTGGTAACGTAAAGTAATGGTACTTACGTTACTAAAACATGTTTACCATGAAATGACAAGCTACCTACTTTTAATTGGGAAGTAGCAACATTTAAATTTGGTAACCTAAAGTACCAGTACTTTACGTTACCAATTACCTTTTTGTAATGTAATGCATTAAAATAATAAAAAAGGTCAGATCACGTAAATGATAGCTATCACGTAAATGTGGTAACGTAAAGCGTGACTATTTTGGTTAGATTGATATTATTTGGCTAAAACTTGATAATAATGTGATTTTTAGCTATTTTAGTAATTTTCCCTTTTGAATAAGTAGGTACTTACTTTAACTTACCTATTTTCATAGTAATGCCCTTTTTATTCCTTAATTTTATCTACTTATAAAACAAATCCATTGTGTTTTTAAAACTCGTAGATACAAACACTATTTTATTTTATAACAATAGATGTTGTAACCATCAGGGTTTGCCCTGGTGGCCACTAAGTTTCCATAAGGGGCTTGGGGAGGGTTGTTACCCGGGTTCGATCCTTACTAGAGGCGGATTTTGTGGTTTTTCCCTTCAGGTGAAACTAATCTAACTTTGGAGATTTTAATCTAACTAGGAGATTGTGGTGGGGATCGAACCAGGATCTGTCGACTGTCGGCACTTGAGCTTAGGCGATAACCACCACACCAGCCGTTCAAAAAAAAAAAAAAAAAACCAATAGATGTTGTAACCACTGTTTATTTGCTTATTAATTTAAAAGTTATTTTTAAACAATGTCAAACACTTGAAAACAACCAAGAATCATATACAACTTTTTATTGCAATTAAATCATCCTATAAATTGGGTAGTAGTTGTTGCCTACCAAAACAAAGGTTGTCAAACGGCGGAAAAAAAAAAGAATCCAAACAAAAACACTTTTTGATTATGTTTGAAATTACTAATTATCCTCATTTGATAAACCTAATGTATTTTTTTTTTTTTTTTGGATTTTTACTTAGATTACAACAATTCACAAATTAAAATCTAGTACTATTTAAGATTAACTAATATATATGTATATGTATGTATGTATGTGTACGTATACAGGGGTAGATTCAATGGAGAACTCATATGCATCGAAGAATGCGAGAATTGTGATGCATTTGTGGTGGTGCATGGATGTTATTTGATGCATGGAGGTTCACAATTGAACCCCCTCTATATATTTATATTGTTGAATGTTTTTGAAAATAAAAAATGTTGCATTTAGAGAGTGTGAAATGTTGGGTATGGAAGGAGACAAGGGAACATGGGGGGATGAAATATGAATGAATATCCATTTTCACATTTATGAATGAAACGTGTGTCCCCGACCTTTTTGGATGAACAGAACACCATTCTTTCTTTTTATTTTTTATATTTTTGGTATTTATATCATAAACAACAACCATTTAGTAAGGACGAAACAAAAATTAATGAAATAAATAACAAGAATAGTATAATAACACTGAATCATGTTTATGTACTACGAATTGATTCATAAATCATAAATATATAAATAAATGTTAAAATTCATTTCTTATTTTTCTTTGAATTGATAGAGAATTTTGTAATGCTTAAAGAAATTCAGAATTAATAAATCTGTAGGTTTTATATTTCAGTTTCGCAAATTATTTTTTCTCCTTCTCTTTACCAGATTTCTCTTGAAATAACTTATATATATATATTTATAACCCCACACACACATATAAAAATGAGTTTGACAGAGTTTCTTTAAAAATTCAATAAACCGAAGGTACTTTCCTTAAAAATATTCTTTTTTAAAAAGATTTCATAACCATGTTTCAAATAACAATATAAGGGCTACGTGAAAAAATCACACAGAATCACACTTTGAAACTATGTGATAAATATAAATATAAATATATACACACACGCAAACGTCAAATTAGTAGACCCGATTACCATTAATTGTTTAGAAAACATTAAAAACCAATAACTTGTTATGAATTAGCAAAATGGTTTTTATTTTAGGTTACCCGTTTCGTCACAGTTTATGCAACAAGAAACATGCGTTTTATTTTACAAACACACTTAACCAAAGCAATTTATCAAAAGTATTTAATTACTCCAAATCGCACAACCAAAATAGAGAATTAAGTCATTTTGATACCTACCATTCCATCATCCATCCAATAAGGAATCTAATCAAACGAGTATAGAACTCAAAAATCATCATTTCTTTTTTTATTTTATTTTTTGAAGTACGATGCATTATATAAAAATGGAAGTAAAGTACAATGCATGTTTATATAAATTTTGATTTATGATTAAAAAAGTGTTTGGGAAAAAATGGAGGGGAGCAATGAATGCAGATAAGTGCTGTCGCGGTAGACACGGCGTATGTCCCGTGGCCGTATATCTATTGATTCTCATGTTTCACCATTGTTTCTTTTTTTTTTACCAATTTTATTTTTCTTATTTAAATACTTTATTTATATAACAAAGGTGAACAAATAAATGATACATATTTCCTTCGCGTTTCATTTGGAAATATAAATATAAATATAAAAACAAAATAAAAGATAAATATAAATATAAATTAAAAGGTATATACAATTTATTGTTTTTTAAAATCTATAAATATTAATAAATCATTAACTTTATCCAATATTTTTCATCATTCGAAATTTATTGCATTTCTTACTATCTAATATTTATTGTTATTATTATGAATATAATACAGATACATACAAATTACATCTTATATATAATTATCTATATGTCTAATTAAAAAAAATTTATGTGTCTATGAATTTATTAATATATATCAAAACATAAATAAAGATTATACAAATGATATCAAATAATTAAAAACTAAACATAATTGGTATAATTATATTTTATAACATTTTGTTTATTGTAATAAATATATATAAACATTATGTTTTATGTAAATTAAAATTGTAAATTATATCGACTAGATACATATAAATTTAGAAATAAAATGTTATTAAAATTGTTAAAAAAATAACTACTATTAAATAATAACCATGACAAATAACAATATTATTCTTGTAGTTTTTTTAATAGTATTTAATATTTATATGTTTTAATTTTGAGTTTACATAAATTTTATATAACTAATTATATATTAAAATATAGTCACGTAATAAATTGGGTTCATAAACTAGTAAGCTAATATTATATAGCGTCAATATTTATATTATATTAAAGAAAGCCCTCCCATGTCATATTTTTTACTCCTTTCTTTTTTATTTCTTCTCAAACTTCCTAAATTGTGTATACTTATTTTAACTTGAAACCTTTATTTAATAATAATATGAATTAAATATTATTTTGATCGTCCAACTTTTAGAAGATACTTTAGTGATTAAATAAGTCAAATTCAAAAGTTAGATGGTCAAAATAATATTTAACCCTACTAATCTAAAAAGATAATTACATTTTAACATATCTAAAATAAAATAAAATATAAAAAAGTCGCTCTTACTATATTATTGTATATTTATATTTGTCAAATCCTTAGATATAGTTTCAAGTCAATGTGATTGTGTAATGTGTATACCACTTGCATTGTCTCTAAATAAATACAAAGACATTTTGCCAAGCAACCACCACATATTAGTGACAAATTTACACCAATATAAACTTGTATTTGCAGTTTGTTGTTTGGAATTGCGTTTGAAAAAGTGTTGTAGCGTTTTGAAAACTAATAATCAGATAATAGTTATAACCAAAAGTGTTGCCCGAAATGTGGTGTTTGGTTTAGCTTCTGCTGTTTGCTATCATAATAATCAAATAATCAGTTTTTAAAGTATTTGAATTTGCGTTTTAACATGTAAAATGACCAAATAATCACTTATTAAGCAAATAACCTATATTTTTTAACTTATGAAAAAGTGTGGTAGGACTAACGCTGAACGCAAATAATAACTTATTAACGTATGCAATCCAAACAGTTTAAACCGATTATTTGAGTTATTGTAACGTAATAAGCTAATATTTACGTTTATAATGCAAAACCAAACACCCTCTTAACAAACAAAAAAAACATAAAAAATTAAAAATAACAAGAAATTTAAAGAAAGCTCATAAAAAACCCAAATAATCAAAACATATACAATTGGTTTAAACACCATAAACGAAACTAAACTAAAACCTTTTCGTTTTGTTTTAGTTTTAACTAAAATCAAAACAAACTATCCAATACATACCAATATTTACTACGTTAAAAAAGACCTAAATGAATTTCTATAATACTGATTTAATACATAACTTTGTAAAAAAAAAAAATATATCATTTGTTTTCTTTTAGTATGTGGTCTATGGCATTTTCTAACTAATATATATTATACTGAGGTGGGTTCAATGGAGAACCTCCATGCATCGAAGAACCTTGAAGAACCTCTATGCACCACCACAAATGCATCACAATTCCTCCGTAATGCATCATTATTTCCACGTGATGCATCAAATTCTCGCATGATGCATCGATTTCTTCATTATTTCCATGTGATGCATCAAATTCTCGCGTGATGCATCGATTTCTATGTGATGCATTTCAGTTTTTCTAGCGATGCATTGTGGTTCTCTAAGGTTCTTCGATGCATAAGGTTCTCCATTGAACCCACCCCATATTATACTTTATGTGATATGTAAATAAAACATTTTTTTAACTCAATAAGATGATAAACTTTAAGGTTTTTATTGAGGATTATAACTCACAAAAAGTTGAAATCACATCACGAAGTATAAAATCCAAAATTTGGAACTTATGATACATAAACACAACACCTTCTTCTTCACATCAATGGAATAAATTTCTATTTAAAAAAAAGAGGTCTGAGTCTGACCCATTCACAAGAAGATGTCATGAATGATTCACAAAAGTATGGTTCAAGTTTCTTTTTTGAGCAAAAAGTGAACCTTCCCTATGAACATAACTCTCTACTTTTCTAGTGTAAGATGTTTTATATCAAATCTACCATCCATCTCTTAAAGACTAGTTGTATGTGGTTCTCAACTTTGATGTGTACGTGTATATTCATGTATACTGGTTTATAAACCTGCGTATTATGAAGATGTTTTTGATAAATAATTAGGGTTTTTTCTTATGAAAAATCCAACTTGTTTCATGTCTTTTGTGATTTCATCCTCAATGTCATTTTTTTTTCTAAAAATATTATCAGATTATTGTTTTCTTTCTGGTTTCGAAAAAAAGTTTGGTTTTTTCTGTCATTATTCCATAATTTCATGATATGAGTATTTCTGTCATTATTCATTAATTTCATAATTTCGTCCATTTTTGTTTACCAAACAACAACCAGTAATGATTTATTTCATTCCAATGATGCAACCAAACATGACATGGAATAGTGATAATTTATTCCATTCAGTTCATTAGTCATTTCATTACATCCAACCAAATATAGCCTAAAAGATAGGTTATTAGAACAAACAAAAAATTTTTTTATTGTAGAAGTCATCCGATAAGAGAGGAGAAAAGTTAGGATTGCAATTCCTAATCGGTTTTGTCTATGTTTTCTAATTCTAAAAATTTTATTTATCGTTTATTCTTGTATTTATAGATTAAAAGATAGGTAATTAAAATTTACAATTAGGATACACGTGTCACCTGTAGAATAGGACACGTAGTGGTGTTATAAAACGACAAGGACAGTCTTATTACTTGTTTATTAGTAGTTATAAATATAGATTACGGATGCTTATGCATTAACTTAACGTTACGTTAAATGTGTATAAGAACAATATATTTTTATCTTTATGGCTACATACAATTTTTTTTTTTAACCCTTTATGGATCATGTACATTGACAATTACATCATTTATAACATATCTTCTTTTTACAGTTAACGTACTTTGATTTTAATGCATTAAATAAAACTTACTTTAATGATTATAACGAAGTAATCTTTCAAGTTTTAATGCACATGTTGCTATAAACATGAATTTCTATAAAATTATTGTTATAAATGCTATAGAAATATAACACCATAAGAGTGTGGGGAGTACCCACCTCTCCCAAACCCATCTTTCTGTACACGTCAGCGCCACATCAGCTTTTCTCTCTCCACCTTTCCCCACCTTTCTAACTAGGAAATACCCATCTTTCTTAACCTTTCCATCTTTCTTAATTTTTTTAACATTTTAATTAATTTTAACTAACAAAACAAATACTAGAATTAAAATAATTAATTTCATAAAATATTTAAAAACTATTACATAATAAAATTATGAAACTAAACACTAAAAATTATTAAATTAAAAACTAAAAAAATTACGAATAGATATGTTGTAGTTGTAAAAATAGTATGTGTATATAAATGTAATGAATGTATTAGTTATAGAGGATATATAAATAAATAAATAAATATATATATATATATATAAATATATATATATATATATATATATATATATATATATATATATATATATATATATATATATATATATATATATATATATATATATATATATATATATATATATATATATTTATATATATACTCTCTGTGTGTGTGGTGCAAAGCAGCAAACAAAAGAGAAAGGAAAAGAGACGCGGGGTAGAGTGGGGAAGGGAGGCCGGGCGGGGAAGAAGTTTCGCGGGGCCGCAATCGGGGGCCGGTGTAGCCGCCGGCTTGCATCCGAGGTGGCAAGGCCGCACACCCTCCGGCTTCGGTACTCCGTTCACTCTAAACGATAAGATATAAAAGTATGTTTGATATTTTACACATTATTGGCGAAATAAATTCTTCAAATATGTAAGTAGTATCTCTACATCTCGATATACGGATCATACATCAATACACACAAAACCCCATTGTTTGATTTAGGGGTGTGCACGGTTCAGTTTGGTTCAGTTAGTAACTAAAATGTGAACCGTGTTTTCGGTTTCAGTTACCCGATCTTCAGCTTCGGTTACCCCTTAGAAGGCAGTTACCGTGGTTCGGTCCACGGTTACCCGCGATATGCATAAAAACAAATAAATTTATAGAAAATTAGAAATATATCTTTTTTAAACACAAATTATTTTTAAGTATAAAGTCATAGTAAACTATTTGATTAACACTAAATGTATTTAACATAACAATTAAAATAAAAAAACCATTTGAAAATCTAATATTTAATGTATTAGAATGACTAAATAAAATTATAAATATATAATCGGTTTGGTTTGGTAATCCACGGTTTTCTAAAAATGAAAACAAACCGCCCCGTTATGTTCTGGTTTCGGTTTTCTTCGGTTTCAGATAAAGCGGTGTAAGCGGTTTAGCTCGGTTTCTTAGTTTTCCGATCTTGTTTAAACACCCCTAGTTTGACCGGCTACAGCATCATACATAACTACATTATTTTCCAAGTTGAATTATGGCATCGTGCATTCTTAGATTGGACCTAGAACTAGCATTATTGCGTAAAATGTAGACATAAATATACGTATACTGGTATTCACATTATTGTTTTGCTCCACACCTACAGTGCAACAAATTTATTAAGAAGCAGCCTCAAACAAGATGCTAGAAGCAAGACAGATGCCAATACAAGAATACAACCCCAAATAAAAAAAAAAAAAACTCTAAAATTTGCTCCCATAGCCAACTACACCAAGATAGTTTTCTACAAAGCTTTTGTCTAGAGTTATAAAACGAACAACTTTGAACCAAACTAATTGGGATATTGATCTCTTGCGACTTGGGGTGTTTTCGGGTTTCGTTTTTGACGAAAACAAGAGTTTTCATTTACTTATTTTTTTAAATAAATATTATTTTCAACAAATTTTCATTTCAAAAATTTATAACTAAATATTGAAAACATTTCTAACCTATTTTTAGTCGTTTTCACTTTAATGAAAACAAGTGTTTGCAAAGATGTTCATATGCCACCGATTTCATTTCCAAAACAATGACAAGTGAACATGGTTTTTTATTTTCATGAATTCCAAAACTGAAAACTACAATTACTATATGAACGTGTTTTCAGAATTCTCAATTGTTTTTTTAAAAACTAAGTCTAAAAACATTTTCTTGAAAACTGAAATTGAAAATAAATAAAAAAATTTCGTCAAGTGAACGCAGTCAAGTTTCTAAATTACCTAACACAAAGTAAATACCGAGGCTAAGAAAACTTCAAGCCATTACTTTTAAGTCCCAAAACGTTTCCCCAACAAATCAAGGAAGTTGCAAATTTGTCCAACGGTTCTTTGACCCCCAACGCCAGCGACAAAAATTCGCTAGCACCACCTTAGTTACTTCACAATATCAGAAGAGATGATCCTCGCATTCTAGAGCTGTACCACATAAAGAACAAAGAATTGAATCAAGATGAATACCTCTCCTAGCCAAATTAGAATTCGTAGCCAACCGACCATCTAATAGCTTCCACACGAGGATGTTGACATTGCTAGGGACCAAACATAACCAAATAGAATGCATTTCTCAGTGAAAAGAGGAACACGTAATCTACAACACGAGGCAAAGAAGAAACCGAACTAACGAACCTTAACTAACGAACAAAAGCATGAATGCCACCATTGGGCACTTGCACCAATGGGTCTTACGGTCATTATGGTAGAGGTAAATCATAATGCCTCAAGAGCAAGAAAAGGTGATACCCATCCTTGAAGTTGAGACCTTACACGTGTCATGTGGTTGTGGATTCCCACCTCATAACACGTGGGAACACTGCCACCTTATCTAATGAAGTTGCTTTAGCGATTGTGTTTGTAAAATCTCAAGGATAAGCGTGCACACCACCAACATAAGTCGCTGCAACTGACGAGGATCCGTGTGTCATGAAGTCATCCCAGGTATGAGCAGTCAATATGACAAAGTCGGCCAGTTTACCAGCAGATAATGAGCCTAGATCCTCGTCAAGAAAGCATGCACGAGCTGCTGAAATAGTGTGCCTGAGAAGAAACTTCTTTAGAAACATAAATATCAGAAATCTGAATATAATTCTAGAAGGCAAAAAGTAATTGGTTGTTTTTTTTTTTTTTTGGTTGCTAAATCACATCAAAATTGTGTAGAAAAGCGTAAACTTTAAACGCACGTAGCAAGATCCATTTCTGTTACCGCTTTCATAAAAGAAAATTTCGAAAACAAGTTTATGCAAGCACATTCTGATATTAAGTGATGATGACTTACGCGTTTAATGCATCAGTCAGCTTCATGCACTCTGCTGAATTCCAAGCATCATCCCAACCAGGAGGCACCCTTTTAATTGCAGTCTTTATGCTATTCAAAGGATTGATATCGGCTACCTGAAATTTTGCCTTTAGTAAAAACCAAATATAATGAGTGCACTATGGTCCTTGGATTCAAATGAGTACTCACAGGCCAATCAGATCCAAACGCCACAAGTGCATTGCTAGCAAGAAGTGACTGAAATAAATAAGATCCCTTCTGAGCCCTCTCTAGCCCGATTTTTTTTATTGCAGCGTCAGCATCATCCAGCATATGATCCGGCTGTCAAGAATTGGGATCCGGCATAGAGTACTGAGTAATCTGGAGCTAAGGTGGAGGTGCACAATTATATTGTGTCTAGAGTGACGTAAATATGGATGTTGTTCATAGCAAGACACGCCGTTAATTGTACTATAACTCCATTCCATACACAAGTAATCTGGAGCTAAGGTGGAGGCGCACAATTATATTGTGTCCAGAGTATCTTCCAACCAATCTTTTTTAAAATTAGGTTATGGTGAAATATTGAGACCCTAAGTTACTCTCTATTTAGGAAGAGTAGCATCCCAAGTTCCCATCCCCTGGGAGGACTCGAAGCTGACAAATTTACTTTTTATAATCTTGTCCAGAATTATTCAAATTGTTTGTAGAGGAAAAAGGAAATCATCAAAGCACTTTCCTATTACTCAACTTGACACACCACTATTAGAGACTCCTAAGATGCAACCCTTGCCAATGTCTATTTTTTAAATCTATTTTATACCCTTTTTTGTTGGTACTTCGACACCAACAAACATTTTCTTAGTCCCACAAGGGCATTAATTCTAACATCAAAGAAAATGTGCTTCTTAAGTCCCATCAAAGTTTGGCTGGCTTGTTAAAGAGTTTTGTTGTTTATTCTCCATTGATTCTGAATCAGAAGTCGTACCATCATGATTCGGAAGCTAACTCATGATCCAGGTTGGTTGAGTAATGTCACCTAGATAGTCATGAGATGTATACATATACATTGATCAATTGGTTAGAAGGTGCTCAATTATTAGCCAAGTCCGTTGTCCATATAGTCAGAGGTTGATTACTGGATAGTGTGTGCATCCAGGAGCAATTCTAGCCTCGTGAAAGAACAAGAAGCAAAATGCTCTTCTTGCCATGTCTTTCACCAGGGTAAGGGTTGAGCTACACTAAGGACATGTTCAATGCAATTTGAAAGTTGAACCACTTCTATTATTAGTTTCATGGACTTGTATAATCACAAGATGCATCTATGAAAATTACATAGAACCAAAATTTTCATGCATGCATGAGAAATTAGTTCTTGAGATCCTAAATCTGAGTCTTCTCTTTTTCTAGTGTTACTTTGCAACCTGCAGAGTTTTATTCAAGCCTCCTCAGATGCTAGCATTACTCCTACCACTAACAAAATGCCATGTTCAGGTATACATCGAAGTCAGTGGTGTTAGCAGTCGGTTAACCTATTTTCTCTAGCTTAGGTCATTTTCCTGTATCATTTATTCGAGAATGCTAGTCATCTCTTTGGTTCTCTTCACAGTCAGTATCAGACTTATAGACCAATGGTTCCAAACAGCAGATTGACATGATGAGTATTAAGAAGATGTTAACCCATAGAATAAATCAGTTTAATTACCTGCACTGAAGCAGCAATCCCTTGTTTGCCAAACTTGGTTGCACTTTGAGGGGTTAAATGTTGAGCATGCTCAATCTGCAAAGAAGAATAAATTCAGAAAAAAACTATACATACCATGCTACTGTAACATGTATAAGAAAATGACTATTCTGTGAGTGTCTACTATAAGTCTATACTCTATAAACAAGACACCGCAGATTAAAGTGTGCCAAAAGTTGATTTGTACACCCTATCAAGTAACTATTAGTTGTGCTGACCACGTCCTGGTCAATTTTTGCATAGGACGGGGTATGGTCCCGGCCGTAGGCGTACATTGGCTACCGTGATCCTAAACATGGCTAGGGGCTTTAAGCCACAGCTATATAACTCTTTTCTACTTATTAACAATGTAATTTATCACTCCTCTCCACCTTATTCCAAACTTGAGAAATAATCGAAGGAAATCTTAACGTATTTGAAAAAACATAAATGAACCTTAAAGAACAAATTGCTGAACTTGCATAAACGTAAATGGATGAGCAAGACCTCCTTTTGTGTTTGTTCATTCAATTCAAAGAATATAAATTATTGTTCATGTCTGATCGTTTAATAAATAAACAAACATAAGAGAACCTCATGGTTCACTGAACATTCAGTTTGTCTGAGCCCAAGATGTAATTAGTTTCATCAAGTATAAAATTGAATAAAATAGAAGATAGTTGTACGGGTGGTGGGTAGTTGGTGTACTTTGCACAATCAAGGCACCCTGAATCAAGTATGCATGGTAGATGTATATACTTCATATGGAATAGTGGATACAGACAATTAATTATTGGTTTCCCATTATAATAGTTTTTAAATAACAAATACCCGAAATCTCCGATTCTTATTCCCATTTGTTGAAGCAACTGATTTATACATATCCAAGACCAAGTCATTGGCTTTGTCTCCAATAGCATGAATAGCAACCTGATGAAGAAATTGTTATTAACTGATAAGTTATTATGTATACAGGGAAGCACACATTACTGATGATGAAAATAAAATACCTGGAGGCCATATTTGTCAGATTGAATAGTCATATTAGAAAGACTTTCCATATCTGTAACTTGAAGGCCAATATTCCAAGGCTCATCAGCATATGGCTACAGGATACATGAACAAGCTGTTATTTCAAGGGAATTTGACTTGATAATAAGTTAGAAAGCTTACTTTTCAGGAAACAATAAAGTGCACTCACAAAATGAGAAGAATAACCATAGACATCACAAAAGCTTAGCATCATTAATGCATTGACATTTGACAGTTTTAGAATACAGGCATCCCAAAGCATTTACAGGTGTACAGTGCAATGACCTCAAGTCCTAAACCTATCCATCCTTGTGTATGATACAAATATCAGACAGTATCAGCGACGGGATTTAGGGATCACAAAGAGAACATATTAGAACTATTCTCACCTCATGGAAAAGTGCACTGTTAGAACCCAAGGACCCATCAGCAAAAGCTTTAACACCACCTAAGAATATCCATTGGCTTAGCCTAGGGCCCGTTGTTTGTACTGTATCCTAAGAAGGAAACAAGACCATAAAAAATGGCGATAACATGTAATTCATTAGGACAAGTAAAAAGGAAGAAAAGAAAAAAAATATAGGCTAAATATAGATTATCTGTACTCAAAGCAGTAAGATGAAGCACAGAGAGTAGTAGGAAAGAGAGGAAGATATCAAGCAGACAACTTTGTTAGATATTATTATGTGATTTGTTAGCTGAAATGAATAACATCACTATTATTTTTACAACTACATAGAATTGACACACTTTACAAAAAAATAAGAGCAGACTCAGCCAGCTTAATTGTAACTCCCAACGAAAATGAACAATTTTTCGGTTATGGATAAGAGTAAGAAGAATTGTTGGTTCCCTTGCATACTTCATTCATATATCAAAGTGATCAAACTGTGACATGACACATGAATAACACAAATGTAACAAAAGCCTTGATGGTTTTTTACTTCACCGGCTAAGGGAATATATGCAGATACTATCAATACATACATTTACAAACTTTGTTCTTATCCCCCTTTTCTTTTTCTTTTTTTATGTTATATATATTTTTAGGAAACCAGCATCTTATCGCAGTGGTAAGTTTCCATGTTTGACCTTCTGGAACTCTCTACTTCCACTCCTCGCATACAACTTTTATAGTTCAATAATTTTGAGTGGGGCTTTTGTTAGATGGGCCAATGATGCAACTTTTTTTTTTGTCGAATTTTAAAATTACTTTAAATCGTTAAAACATGTTTGTTCTATAAATTTGTATATTTGGATTTAATTATTTTTATTTTATTTACTTGGTTATGTTTTTTTTGTGCTTGGTTTGATAAAAAGACATTTAATATGTATTTTACTTAACTTAATGTTTGCTATTGTAATTTTTTGTTAGCGTATTTTCCATATATTACAGGTTATGAAATGCTTTAACTTTAGTTTAAAAGTTTACTCAATCATGACTGGTGAACCGTTTTAGAATCAAGCTAAATTTCCTGACATCTGATTTTGTTTGATACAGTCCAGTTTTGTATTTCTTTTTGATTGTGAAGTCATGAAAACCAATGACCGGAATTGTAATCAAAACCGAACCAAACCAACGGTACAACCCAGTCTGGTTCATGGTTTTAATTTTTTCAATTTTCAGATTCTATTTTTGGTTATGATCCGGTTACTCGGTCTGATAGAGATTTTTAGGATTCTATCATCCTCATAACGAATTACCTATTAATTTTATATTCTATATTAGAATGTTTTAAACCCCGTCCGCTGCAACACGTGGGTACCAACAACTCGACTATAATCCATTGCAGATCTATGAGAAATTTAAGGGTATCATTGCAGATCAGTGCTGGTGAACAGCAAAGGAAGACATCTAAAATGGCTTAAAACATAGGCTATACTTGATAAGCAAAATTGTGGCCTAGAGGCTAGAGTGTATAGAAGTGTTTATTTCAGAATTGGAAGAATTTCTTTTGCACAATTTATATTGACAAATCTCAAGTGATGCATGACAATAACTAGATGTCATAAGTTCTCTCACTCAGAATGACCACAAGAGTTTGTTTTCAGAAATGGGAGATAATATTGCCAATGTAGTATTGGAAACTGACTAGTAGATCAAATGCTTGTAAAACCCAAAGGTATTGAGGAGAATCAACGGCCGCAAAAATGGGGCTCACCAATAGGAGATACCGATATAGGAATTGATGACTATCAGACTATGTACTTAAAAATTGGTGGTATGAAAGAATGAATGAGAGGAGTTCCTATTTATAAAAGCATTCAAATCCATCTACACAAGCTTTGTTTCCGGACAGCAGGTTTGATAATAATAATAGCTAAAATGTAGAACGGTCATCATGAAGTAGTAGTCAATTAGAGGCATACAAGCAGACGTGACCATGTTGGCATCGGAAAGAAAAGGCAAACCCTTATCATCATTCTTCTTGATGCATCAGCCCATTTGTAAACATCTGCAGTTCATAAGAAAGTTAATGCTTGGTCAACAGTAGTTCAGCTTTATGCGTACTGTACACCAACTTAATTTATTTCATGAGATTCTCACACAGAAATTATACAGAAGTGGTGGAACTGATTAACCAATAAGATAGGAAATGGATTCATTCTGGTCAAGTAACCTTGAAGGATGTGCATTCTAGTTCAACGGAAGACATTAATCTGAACAGACCGGCAGATGGTATTTATTCTATCAAACTACCCTATCCTACCCCTATGGTAACATATAGATGTGTATGATACTGTAAACAAACTAATAAACCTGAAAAATCTTCCCATGAATGTTCTAATGGTGCTCCAGGAAGATATCTTCCAAAATCAACGACAGTTGTGACGCCCCTCATCAAGGCATACCTACTGGCTCGGTCCAATGCTTGCCTTCTTTCTTCAACTGAAACCTCCGGAATGCATGAAACAATAACCTTCATTGCAGAATCAATCATCAGTCCTGTAGGTTCTGCATATAAAAATTCCAAAGAACATGACATGAGTATTCACCATCTATCTTTTCTAGTAGGCCATGAGTTTAAACGTATAATAACTCACCCAAATTCATTTCCTACTCATACAAACCAAGGAACCATGAGAACTAGTTCTGTCATGTTAACCTACAAGAACAAGCCTATTCCATCTTTTTAATGGACTATCATTGTTATGCCTTCTAAGTAACCCTTATCTATCCTTGAATAGATCACTAGGCTAACACATCAATTTCACATATACTCCTATTCTATGAACTAATGCAATCTGAAACAATGGAAGGTATCTCCACATATTCATCAAGGAGAAGCAACTTTTGAACCTCATATGTATGCACAGATTTATAACTTACAAGAAAGTAGGATAAAAGCTAAACTATATCCTAACAGCTAGATATAGAGATAAGATTGGAATACAACATGATATGCATCTGCTATCTCATATGTGTGAGTAGTCATGCGGTCATGCCATAGTGACAACACTTCCTAGTGGGTGATATGATCTATTAATGAGTAGGGTAAATCATTGTTGGATATTCGAGCATGGTGTGGATATGAGGAACTTGTGCCTAGTAGGATTGAAGAGTGGGAATGTGGGTGCATTTATATAACTGATATTGCACATTTATTTCCCTGTGTGAACTGAAGTACTGAACACTGATGTTCTCAACCCCACAAGATCTCCAGGTGCCTCTTAGATGTTAGTTAAGAATGTAACAGCCACAAATACACCTGTGGGTTAGTCCATCACAAAAACCAAATGCATAAAAATGCAGCGTTCCATGATAGTGGCAGTTTTTTCACTAACTCGTCTTCTATTGAGAATGTCATAGAGATTAGCAATTAGAATCTGAGTCTCACTCATCCATCATCTTAATCACCTTAGCCAAGACTATAGTTGGTACTGCAACTTCCGGTTTACACATGTTGTTTGACGACAAGGGAAGCACAAAAAACGTACACCCAATCATTGTAAGTTGGGTTGAGAAAAAACACTAGAAGTAATACACGCACATGGACAACAATTTGATATGCAGAAATAGATGCAGTTGAATGTCTGCTTCCTTGCTCATTTTGGCAGAAACTTCGCAAATGGAAGTGGGTTTTGCACTGAAAAACAACCCAAACTATGAATACAAACAAAGACAATGATTTAAATTACCCCCATCTGCATTTCTGCTAATAGTTCCACCAACTGGATCTTGCATACTACTGGTAACCCCAGCTATTTTCAAAGCCAGAGAGTTAGCCAAGCCCATGTGACCATCCATCCTTGAAAGCCAAACCTGCAGATAATAGAGGCCATGATAAAAAATATTTATGCCAAACTTAGCATTAAAGTTTATATAATTTCTACGTAGTATTTCTTACAGGATGATGAGCTGTAATATCATCAATCCAAGAGGCTGAGGGCAATTCTCCTCCCCAAAGATCATTATTCCATCCTCCACCCAACAACCAAGAGCCTTCTCTCATGTCTAAATAGATTTTGAGATGTATATCATTATATCATGTAGATTGCATATCCGATTTCACAACATCCAAAATTTCCATAATCAAACAAAGGAAAATGCAAGTGCAAATATAGTAAATGTCCTTTGACAGAAATTTGGTAAAAACGTCTCATGTACATGTGGTGCTCCTCATTTGAAGCAGCATATGAATAGAGAACAGGGATACAGTTGAAAATTGTGAACGGGTGCCTGTGTAGTGTGATAAGAACACTTACTTTCCACTGCTTCTTTAACCTTTCTAATGAAGTCGTCTTTTGTGTTCACCCCTCGCACTTCCACCCGTGCCATCTGTTTTCACTTTTCTGTCAATCAGCATATCCCATTTGCAAAAGAAAAGGTAACAATGGGAAATTTTGTCTGCATAGCACATAGCACAATATGATTCACCCTCGGTAACAAGTTTTCTTCAAAATTAGATGTGTCATGTGTGTCATGACAAAAAAAAAACTAGGAAAATAAAATGCGATGTTTTCCAGAAAATTTTTCTTGGAAAACACTGTTTTCTAGTAAACATGTTCAAATCATATGTTTTTATGGAAATATTTCAAATCACATGTTTTCCAAATAAATAACTAAAATTTGGAAAGTTGTAGAAAACAAGGTTGTATTGTTTTCTAAAATTCCTCTTGAATCATAAAGGTGTGTTTTCCAAATTTTTAAATAGTTTCTGGAGATGGAAAACTGAAAAATGATGGAAAACTGAAAAATTATTCTAAAAAACTGGAGATGGAAAACATACAATTTTGTCCACAATAATACAGCCCCTAAACATCTTCCTATATCCACCTCTTAATTTTTGCCATACTTCTGGAGATACTAGTGGCTTTAGAACTTCTTCATATAACCATTTCACATTCAGTAGATTCAATGAGCATGTTGGTTACTTGGTTCGAACTCTTATACATCTAGATAACTCATATTTCACAGCCTGGTATTAAACAGTAAACTAGAACCCTCAAAGTATATATACAGTTGAAACAGTTTTGTTAAAACAGTATTATATTTCAATCATACAAACTTTCTGAATTACAAAGCTCGAGAAGGAGAAAAGTCAATTAGAGAGAGTCCAGAATGACATACTGGAGCCTCCATGTTCTGCTTTGCAGATTACATGCTTAGCATCAACAAATACCTGGATTAGTGAACTATTACAGCTGTTATAACCTATATATTGACACTTGTAGTTCAATGAACTATGAACACTCAAATTATATGGCCTTTAGTGCTAGGTATTATCTACCCCATTCATGAGACCAATTTGAAACCTAGAAATTTTAAGTCCCGGTATTAGTTTCTTACATTGCATCACAAGAAGTGACCTATTTCAATTTCCAATGAATGAACTGCAGTGTTATATACCAATTGCTATTGGTAATAGGCTTGTAGAAATTTGATAAGACTAAACTCGTATTTCTAGAAGAAGACAGACTTGCCAAGTATATAGCAAATGTAATGCTAAAAAATATAATGGTGCCCAATTCAACATTCTTGAAGATAAGTGATGAGGAGAAATTTTCGTCTATTTATATCAGATACACCGTAGATTCTTTACTTATCTTGGATCTTTCTCCAAATGTGTCCCTACAAAATATTGCACTTCATACGTACAGCTCCATGAAGATAAAGCTTATTAAATATGAGAGAATATAGAAGCTACGCTATATTTCTACGGACTATACACTTCTCCCATTATTAAACCTTGAATTAAAGCCAACAAAACAATACTTAGGGAATGAGTGAATGACTAGCTAAAGGTCTAAAAGTGCAGAGTTCACTATATAAACTAAAAAGAACATGACACACATGATATATATGAACAAATAAGCTGAAGGATTGCAGAACCTGGAGTCCTCCAAAAAGCAAGTGAACATGAGAATCAATAAATCCTGGAACAACAACTTTTCTCTCAAGATTTAACTCTTTTGTTCCAGATCCAGACATTTCCTGCATTTGCATATTGATTACACAAGACTTGAAAAAACATAAGGATATGGTAGCAAGATCTTCAAGAAAATGAAGTGTATTTTTATACTTTCCCTTCAATGCTGAATAGTCGTCTTCCTTATTTCCTATCTACCTTGTATCAGGAAATTGAATTACTTGACAAAAGTTCCATGTTGAAAAAGAACAAACAAATTTTGTGCCAACAGAAGAATGACTCATACAGACAATAGATATTCAAACAAAGATTAGGAAGGCACTAAGGACCTTTGTACAAAAATTTCAGATGCCAATAAAATTTTATTTCGTCTACACTATGATAAAATAGGATCCTCAGATATAAAGTGTTCAACATAGAATCCTGCTCTTTTTGCAAAACTTCTCAAAGCTAACTGATACTAGAAGAAACAATATCCACAACAACCTGATCCCAGGGAATTAATTTTACTTAAGCTTAGAAACTATAATGTATGAGTGTATGACAAAGAAACAGCATAGTTTCACTTATCTATGTGGCTTGACTAAACAGAAGTATCTTACATTCCAATAAATATTTATGGATATGAAGCCCTAGATTCTAAGCTCATAAGAGGACCAACAAGAATGGTCATCAGAGAGTAAACTCATAGATCGGCATGGTGTAAATTATCATAAGAAAACTAACAGGGTTCAAGCAACCATTCAAGGACAAATGTTGACAATATATGTCCTCTATCATGACTCTGTGTTCAAATTAGCATCCTTTGATTCCAATTTCAACTGATATTTGAGACTACTGCAGTTGATTGTGACATAACATGTACAATGTACCAAAAGTAAATTCACCATCACATAACCGATAGTAACAACATAAGTAATGCAGAAAAGCACACAGAAAATTTACTTTAAAGCAAGTAGACTTGTTTTTTTACCTAAAACCTGAATCATTCGAAGAAGGCGATACATACTTTCTAGTACTTGTACAGTTGACGATGTTTCGCCATTTCCAAACCACGACAAATTTAACAATGAAATTCAAACAAATTTCCAATTCAAATATAAGGGAACCGAGTATCTCTCACCTGAACAAACGAATAGTTGCCAACGCGGAGAATTCTGCCGTCACGAATAGCCATGGAATCAGCAAAAATAAGAGAGGAATCGCTGGTGTATATCGTCCCATTTGTCACCAACAAATCAGCAGCCAATCCTGAAAAGGTGCATAAACTGTATTAGAAATGTGAAATGTGAAGTTATAAATCGAATACTAGAAGATGGTAGTTGTTAACTTTGATTGTTGTGAAATTGAAGTGACAGTAGGAGGGAGAGAAGAAGAACTAGTAAAGCTGAGATGAGGAAACAAGCATTCATGGCGGAGAAAATGTTCCACTCGATGATACTCTCGTTTGGTTGAAGCTTGTCGCCAAAAGCGTCGCACTTAGTAAATCATCGGCAATTACCCAAAATAGCAAATAAACTTTTGTCCCAAGTAACTTTTTTGTTTATTTATTATAATAATCTCATAAATTTTGTCTCAAATAATAAAATTAACTCTTAATTTACTTCTGATTATAACATTTAACCGGTGAATAATAAGTAAATTGTTATTTCAAACAATATACTAAATGACAAAAATTAAATTGATTGCCACAATAAAAAAAAAGTAGGTTATTATTTGAAACAATAAACCTTATTTATAACTTTTTTACCGGTTAATTTTTGTTGTTTTATCGGTTAAATGCTATAATCGGAAATGAACAAACAGTTGGTTTCTTTATCTGTGACAAAATTCACGAGATCACTGTATTAAGAAAAAAGAAAAAAAAATTGCTTGTTATTTTTAGCAATTCTTCCTAAATTATTTATCAAATTAACGAACTAAATTTTACGGACTAACATGCTTCGTTAACCTTTTTTAATCAATTTGATAATTTATGCAATTAGATTTGAGTTTGCATGAGATGAGTTTTACATGTTTTATATAATCCCATGTAAAAATTTTTTTATCAATTTAAGCAAGTATGTTTATTTAAATAAGAGATAATCATGTAAAAAATCAATACATTTCCAATATTTTTCGAATAAGTTATTGCACTAGAAATGCTTCCATAAAAATCTCTCAACTTCAAAACATTTTTTAAACAGTCATTACACATAAAATAATTTCATAAAAGTCCTTGAACTTAACAAAATCTTATAAAAGAAAGTTTTAAAAAATTTCTAAAAATAATACAATTTCTAAAAAATTTCAATGTTCATCCATTGTGTTCTTCTTTCACCGATGTTTTGTTATAGGTTCGATTATAAATTAGTTGGTGTTAGAAAAAGATGTGAGAGACAGGAGTCGTTCAGAGAGAGTATTGGGCTTCATAGGTTGTTCGGCTCTTGAACTTCACTTTTTTTGCATCTATATGCTCTGTTTTTTGGGTTTCGTTTATCCAAAAAAGTCTTATCAAAGGATTTTTATTGAATTAAAAGTCAACTCGAGTTGAACCTTAAGCTACTGTTATTATTATTTTGGCAAGTATATATCTTTTTTAAAAGAAAAATTAAAGCCAAAAGACAACAAAAAACAACATACATAAACTCAAAATGGACCTCCAAGAAGGAAATCAAAATACAGAAATTAGACTCTTAAGTTTGCTATAATATCTTAAAGGTTTTACTCCTATTTGAGATCCAAAGTAACACAGCTTTGTAAAAAATTAAAATAAAAAAAAGGAAGCAGCTTACATAAGTCTTTTTGCTTTGTTCATTACCAGTTTTTAAACACCCCTAAATTATACAAGTGATGTGACCAATATCAAGAAAGGTAAGATGCAAAAGGCAACCATAAAGTTCACACCCCACATTCTCTTTCTTCTTTTCTTTATGCAAAACATGACAAGATGATGATACAAACCACAACTGGAAACAAAGAGCAAAGTTTCGTTTCAAAAAGGGAGTTTCTTCAGAAAGTAGAAAAACCTAATGCAACCTTGTTAACTCTTCTACTCTTTTCATAAGCTCCTCCACCGAAACATTCATTGTTTTTGAGATCTCTTCCATTCTGCTCCGTCCCAGATCAAGGAACGATTCAATTAGGTCGCCGTCCAAGAAATTCCTCGAGTCCACGGTTTTCTTCTCGCTGTAAAACGATCTCCATTGCTCGTGGCTCAATCCACCGACGCCTTTTATAACCTTCCTTAAGTTTGTCTGTAGCTTCTCCATGAATATATACTGGTCTTGAGGGAGGGACGCGATGACACCAATGACACCATTCACGGTTCCAAAAATGATGGTTGGGATTTGGCCGACGTCGGAGTCTGGCAACCGCATCACGAGCGAACCATGTCGGAAACGGTTCACAAATTCACCAAGGTGGTATTCACCAACTACCTCCAGACGGCCACGTTCCTCATCAGTGGCACCTTCGCTGTTCTTACGGACAGTGAATAGGTTGAAGTTGTTTTCAGCACCAAGGTAAATGTCATCATCAAGAATCTCTACCGCTGACATCCAATTGGCATTGTAATCTCGAGCTCGCTCCTCTATAGCTCCTTCCTCATGCTGCAATCAGCAAAGAAAGCACATAAGTAGCATAGAAAGACCACCTATAAGTGAGCTCACAAAAACTCTATACCTAGCCACCACTATGATGCAGACGAAAAGGGAAATACTCGATCTCATGCATGAATGCCTTAATATAATTTAAAAATCATTCATATTGCCAGACTAAATAACAGTGATTTTGGAGAATCGCTCTTCAAAACCTAGGATCTGTTTTAAGGTTTTCACATCAAAAATTATCCATATCGCACTAAGCAATCTATAAACTGAAAACAAGTCTGGATTATGAATAGGCCACTAAAGCAAACAATAGACAAATCCTTGTTCCTTACGTAGTACATTAAAAAGAAGTATGATAACAAAACCGAAATAAACATGATACAACTTTGACTTGGTACATTTAATAAATGTCTTTTGGATGATTAAATACTTATAAATACCCCTTGATAAGACAAAATTGATAGAACTTGTTCATCAACCTCACCAATATCTTGTAGTGATTACTAATTCCAAATATGTAAACTTGAAGAGGAATTTTTCCAAAGAAAAAAACACATTTTCGGGACAGAACAAGTATAACTGTATTGTTAAAATGGAGCATCACCATTATGTTTTAAATCCGTGTTTCCCATAGTTTGGCAATATGGTCATGAAATTTAGATGGTTGGCCTAAGTTACTACTCAAAAACATGTTCTAAGGGAGTTTATAGAAACATCCGGTTTATAAGAAATATGATAGAGATGGTAGAAAAAAATAAAATAAGAATCAGTGTTATTATGTTGATATGAGCTGCGTACCTTATATATCAACAGTGAAATTGATTTCATTAAATCACCAACAACAATAAAATCCCCACGAGTTTGCACATAGAGAGCAAGTATGTGCCCATGATGTCCACATTCAGATTGCAACTCTCGCGTACCATCATCACGTAGCATCCACTTGTACAACTGAATTTTTTGGTTTATAGCAGCAAGTAGTTTACCATTAAAGGCATTCAAGGAGTAAACGGCACCCTTGGTTTCTTTCTCAGCAACTAGCTGTAGTTTCCCATCTTCAACCATGAAGACCAAAATACGACCCTAAAATTTGCAAAAAGAAAAGTACAAAACTTTAACATAATGAAAACCTGAAAAATGCAAAGAGAAAGAAACCATACGACCCACACAAAGAGTCAAAACGTATATATTAATATTGCAAATTAAGAGAGAGAGAGCAAAATTTCATCCCCCATACAAGATTACAACAATCCCAATTTTCTTGGTTGGCACTTAACTATTCAAACCTTTTATATGTAGCACATTAAAAGGACTAAAATTATTTTGGAATTAAGAGCATATCAATATATCAAAAACAGAAAATCATGAAATGATGTTAGATGAAAATCATAAAACTGTAAGAAAAAAACTTCAAAAGAATTTACAAAGTAGCAACATAATTTGCGGCATCGTACCTTTGTTGGCTCGTTCTCCTCTGGCATAACATAAGCTGTCCCCACACAGTAATAAGCATTATTATCATCGGAGAAAGAGCAATTCAGTATGGAACAACCATACTCAAATTGGTCAAGTGAGTAAGTTGATATAAAATCAAATGTCTGGTCGTCTAACAAGCGGATGAAGTGCATCTCAGCATCTTCTGTGCTGGACTGGTTGTATTTTAGACTGCATATGGCAAATGTGCGAGACTGTTCCTGATGACATATACGCCGTGCGTGCTCACCAAGAGGGATGGAACGGATGTGAAGCTTTTGAATATCATCAATTGTGCCAATTGTTAACTCACCTTCTTTTGCAATCGCAAGGCTGTTGTCCACAAGGGAAAATGTTACTAAACAGTATTCTATCACATGACTATATGACTATCATAGACGGGAAAACTTAGCAAGCGGATATAATAAGCTTAACACCAAATCAGATGCTCCTATTACAATTTATGTAAAAAGATAAACGTTAGAAAGCAGATATTATCACCTGTCTGGAAAAGCAGCGGAATTGAAAGGGCACATGTGACTGACTTCTTTCAGGTTCACGTTGCTGTAGAGCAATTTCTTGTTACTACTGTATATAACCGTTGGCCTATCAGAGGCTGCAAAAACATGTGTGGTACTCTTTGATGAAAAGGTTCGCAGCGTTATTGGCTGGGTCCCGAGTGACACCTTTTTCCTATCTGTTAATTCGCCTGTGCTCGTGTTCAATAAGAAATTTAAAAGATGGCCATCTCCAAGTGCACACAACAAGTAAGGTATCTGAAAATAAACATTGAACATTCAATAATGGTGGATCCAGAAAGTTCCTCGCATATTATTCTCCAAAGTTTGCTTATGAAAATCAAAGGTGTGAAAGTTCTACATGCACATATAGATCTTACTACATGCATTCGTATGTTTGTTTGGTCCAGTCGCAACCACATGTCGCTTTATTTAATATAAAAAAAATTCAATTAATTCTCTAAACAAAGCACATGCAGATCCTGCTTTCATGCCATAACATATCCACATATGTCGAAAAAAATATGAACCATGTGTATCTTATTTAAATATGAATGAAGCTGTAAGTAGTGAAAACAAAACCACAAACTTAAATAGCTATAGAGTCATACCCCCTCAAAGGCACAAAGAAGAACGGACCGAGGTATTATCTCCCCACCTAAATGTTCCTCAGTGATGAGATTAAGGTCAGGGAGTGAAAATATCCTGACACTGATATCTGTCCACATACCAACCGCGGCGAGGTTGCTATAATTTGGATTTTCACCTATGGGATTTATGTCAAGGCATGAGATATCATACTTCAGTTGTGCATGCTTTTTTTCTACTAAAATGCCATCACCAATTTCAAGGTAAACTAGATGGCCTCCTCTAGTAGCCAATAGAACCTGTTACAGAAATGAAAAGAGATAATAAGATGGAGAACAAATAAAAAAAAATGAGAATAAGACGAATCAAACACAATCCACATAGCAACAGCATCAACTTAACATTTTTTTGTATATGCTTATCAAACGTAACAAAACAAAGACATATTGAAAGAACTATGAAGGCACCCACAGTAGCAAGTCATCCTAAGATGCATCGCATGATGGAATAACAATATATCATGAATGCATCACCAAGCACCATGTAGATTGTAGAATATATGTTTTAATTCAAACCATGATAAAGAATGGTGATCATGTACCTGAGTCGCATTAGCAGTCGCAACATTTATAGAGTAGTCAGCAGGCGCATGCCATTCGTGCCTTAGCTCTCTTGATATTGAACTGACAAGTCTCACTGAGCTAGAAGTAACCTGTAACATGATTACTACGAGCTTAATAAACAAAATAAATAGATAAAAATCAATGAAGTGTGGTGTAATAGCAGACAGAAATGCGTTTGGTACGGAGAATGGGGAGAATGGAATTGAACTGATTTTCAAGCTTATTCTTTCATAGGATGTCACCATCAATTCTCAAGTGAATGATGGAGAATTGCTTTTTAGTGTAAATATCATTTCTTTAGTTTTCTCCTCAACATGGAGAGAATCAAAACAAGAGAAAATTGAGATTGTATTGTTTTTTCTTCATCCTATGTGTCAAATCTTAATTGATAATTTGATATGTTATGGTCCTTTGTCAACAAAGCTTGAAAACTAAGGCAATTCCATTCTCTTCATTTCTTCGTACCAAACGTAATAGTCAGCAAATTGATGTATCCTTCATTACATAGGTATATATTGTATAACAACCAAGTATAAATAAAAACAGAAAGAATTCATACACACACACACACACACACATATATATATATATATATATATATATATATATATATTATATGTTACAAAAACATGAGCTTAAGTAGTAATCATGTCTTTACAGTTTGATTATACATGCTCATGCATACCTGAACAAGTTGATTATGCACGGCATCATGACAGAACAGAGTCTGTACTTGAGAACAAAATCCTTCAATCTCAGTTTCCTCTAGCTCATCCTCTAAATTCATTGCCAATATCCGAGTCTCACTAATGAAGCTAACAACCAAAAATGTGTCATACAGATCATCTGTTGCAGTTCTTAGAGACCACATCCCTTTGATACCTTGTAGTTCCACAGATGCCTTAAAAATGGAAATCATCATCAAAGATGCATAAAGTCAAACTTACAAGTACCACAAAAAAAAAAGAACGGAAATGAAAATGAAAACCGAAGAATAAAAAGGTCAAAAGAATGGAAGTTCTTGCCTGTTCATTTATCCCTATGCCATTTCTAACAATGCGAAGGGAACCATCTTTATATGCTCCTGAGCAAGTCACAACCTGCCCTTGACCTTGCCTCTCCAAATCTACCACACAAAAGTCAACAATTGGGCCCAAGTTGACGTATCTTTCTAGCACTTCCACATAAGAACCTTTTGCATCAGGCTGGAGATTCAACTTAATGAGCTGTAATGGACAGTGGAGAAAACAGTTTAGTGACATTTGTGTCTTTCTAGCACTTCCAAGTTAACATATCTTTCTAGCATACCTGGGAATCTCCATAGCTTGAGCCAACATATACGAATGCATTATCAAGATATGATATAGTTGATGCGATAGAAGTTTCTCCTAGAAGCTCAATTTTGAGCCCAGTAACTCTAGATACAAAAGAAAGAGTCTTTAGAGCAATTGGGAACAATAACATCAAGTAGGCTTAACGAAGTGTCCTAGCTAACATAATAAAGAACTTAAAAGAAAAAAAAAATGGTCCATTCTGAGCATAGGAAAGAAGTTGATATTACTTTAGAAAGTTTAGTGATGTGTGTGTCTGTACAACAGAAGTTAAATCATAACTCACTTTTCTTTCTCATGGGCTATGACAAGTAAGTGAAGGAGCCCACTATGGTCACCAAGTAAATATCTGGAACCATCTGCATCCACCCTTCCATAGGCTCTAGTAATTGACTACAAGTTAATATGACAGAATGGTCATCAGTCAAGAATTAGAATTTGTAAAAATGTAATGTGGGACAAAGAATGGCAAAAGTAGCACATAAGCATAAATATCTAAAGAGAAGCAAAGAACAGTCATTAGCAAACAACTTATAAATCCTCAGAAACATACATATGGAAGATGTGTCTCTTGTTTTGTATGTGTATACTGTATTGCATCTTTTTTTAATGGGGCGGTTGGGTTGAGGTGGGGGACATTAAGATACGTCATACAGTATCAATTATAATGACCTTCTACATCAAACAGAGTGAAGTTAGAGAAGCTCCACTTGACTTACAGGTCTAATTGGTATTGCTTTAAACACAGAGGCACTACAATAAACAATCGTCTCTTCCCCGATGATTAATACACCGCAAAAGGGTGGAGGAACTGGTATTAGCAAATCAGCGCCGTTATCAAGATTGTTCTGAGACCATGGACCTTCAACAAAGTCTTTGTCCTTCAACGAAACCTCATAAGTTTTTACATGACGAGCATCTTTATTATCCTGAAACCAAGAAACAAGGGAGAACAATTATGCCTGCAAGGTCTATCATTCTTGAAAATGATTTTTTTATTCTATTCAAGTATTGAATAACAGAGTTAGCTGTAACAATTCTCCAAACAACAGCAGGTTTGATTATACTAAAAGAATGCCTTCAACAGTGGTGACGATCAGCATTGCCTCAGAATCTAGAAATATGCAGATCAGTAGATCACATGGCTTCCATAACTTATTAAGCAGATAACTGTTTAAGGATGTAACTATATAGGCCAAAACACACCTCTAGGGAGATGATGTTGACAGAAGAAAACAAAACATATTGTGTGTGTTTACAAAGTTTTTTATATTTTCCTATGTTCTATCATTATTGCAAGAAAAGAGAGTTTTGCATCATATAAGAAAGAACATATGAAATTCCATAGGGTTGATAGCAAGTTACAAAAACCTTATATAGAACCCAACCTGATAGAGAACAACAATTGTAGGCTTAGGACAACCGTACAGAAATTTGATATCCAAAACTTGAAGTTCTTCTAGCCTGAAAACAATTCAACATACATATAGAAAAGACAGCAATAAGACACTAACTATTGATTTCTAGTTTTGCATATTTAGAGTATCCACTATGTCCTTCTCAAACATATGTTTCACTTCTATGACAACATCATAGCTCAGAATTATGTATTCTTCTGTAAAACAAGGAACTTGTTTTTAGAAACAATAAAGATGCTTTATGTTTAGGTACACGACTTAAGTGCATGAATGATATTGACACTGAGTTAATCGACAATGGTGTCATCTCCTTCCAAAGATGTTTGTAATTTTCTCCATCCGAAGCATCACAAAATCGGCCTGACTTAGAAGTTCAATAACATTGTCCTGTTACTTGGTGATGGTGTTGATAGCTTCCAAGGTTAGCAATGGGCAATAAGGAGGGAGATTTTAAACCATTTCCCATCATGCAAGTGCCATCTAAATGACTGCTTTAATAGCTCCATCGTTTGTCTTCGTCACATCAACTTTTGAAAATGGCCTCATAAAAGTTAAACTTCCTTTCAAAGGTAATCACAGATTCACGGGAGAAGTAACCAAAAAGTTCTATCTGTTTACAATGTCAACTTTTAGAACATCACATGCCAAAACATATAATTTGAATTCAAGTCCCTGTGGGGGAATGCCATGGTGAGATACAAGCTTAACATTAGTCACTAGTGCCTGAAAGTATGAACATTTTATCACAGGGATGACTCAAAAGTCAATCTCATCAGTGTCATCGTCCAAGAAAAGTTAGCACCGAAAAGTAAAACATACCTGAGATTAAATGCTTCTTTGAGTTGTCCTTTGTTATCAAATGGAATGACCTGAAGAAAAGGAACAAGTTTGGGGACTGAAGTGGTGTCTAACTTAAAAAGTTAAATAATCTCAGACATCAGAAAGCACATGGGAGATGAAAGAGTTACATCAGGAGAAACTACCTTAAACAATCCATCATACAGATGGAGTCCAATGAGTCTGCAGTCTGGGTCAATTATGCCTATCTACAAAAAATCAAGCACATGAAAGAAAATATAAGACATCACGATATAAAAACCTTGCTCATTTTTTATATATGGTTGCAGATGTGAGTGCAATGCAATCATTAACTGCTTTTCAAGCAACTTGATATGTACCTGGCCATTGTCTGTAGGTCTGCCTATGCGATCTGAGACATCACCCATTGCTCTACACAACAGATTAAAATTGATAAAAACAAGCCAGTAGTAATCAGCTATCAAGATTATCAAATTATAAGATCCCACTAAACACCACCATTTACTGAAAATGTAACCCAAGATCTCATATATGAAGAACCTTGTTGCATTTACGGTTGGTAGTCCATCTTACTTCTTCACTAGCAATGATTTTATGTATAAATTAAGTAATTAACTGATAAACTCATTTCTGCCAAAACCACAGAAAACATTTCTATTTTAAGAATCCAATTTTGTCTACGTCTTACAATTTCCTAATGGTTAATTCTCCCACAGCCCTTTCAAATGACAAAATACAAGGGACGTAGTTGATCCATAGCCATCACTAGGGTCAACTAGTGCCCAACATAGCCATAGCTGTTAAACAGTGATAATGAAGTCTTTATTCTTTAGGATTCCATATACACTGATTTCACAAAATGATATGCTTAAAGATGAATATTGCCATTTGACCATCTTCAATGTTCAAACACCGACATCATTTATCCTAAAAGAGAGACCTACGGGAAAGTAGGAAACTATGACGTGGTAAAACACTAGAACCTAAAATAGTACAAGTTTCCTCTTCTAATCAATGCATCAAAGGTCTACACAAGAGATGACCTAATAATCTCAGTACCGAATATATTTAGTGCTTAACAGTCAACATTCATTCTAATGTTATAGATCTATATCACTATATGTTAATCTTACTGATCTAAACCACACTTGCTCTTCACCTAAAATCATCTTAAATGGGAAAAAGGTATATGAATGTACACAAGTTCTCCACAGGAAAACATTTCTATCTACTTATAAACTAGATGCATCAAAAATGGTTTATAGTTTTATACACTTTCATTGTAAACAAAAAGAATATGAATGTGTTGTTAAAAACATAGTTTAGCTTTCTTATACAACCAAACCTTGTGATAACCTCATTTGCATCAGCATCCCACTGAAGAACACAAAATTTGTATCTTTCTGTTGCAATAAACAGAAGGTCTTGTGTTTCGCCCTTCAATAAAACAATAGAATACACCAATGTCACAACATGAATGCTGCAACAAATGTCATAAGTTCTTTCTTTGAAAGCTACGTTTTAATCATTGACTCACATGAGGACGAAAAAGCTCTAGGGTTGCAATTCTTCCGTAAATTGGCACATCCAACATAGGCTGCACAGAAGCAATTTCACAATTAGATCGTAGTTGCAAAACAATCTTAAGACACAATATAAAACTCTAGCTACTTCATTTAAAAAATGCACCCCATACTACAAAAGGGTAGTCGTTACTCATCCACTTGTAAAATTAAAAACAATTGGAAAAATTCTGGACGTGTCTCTCATGTGTCGAGGCATTTCTCTTTAGAATCCTAAGCCTTACTTCAACAAAACAATCCATCATGCAGTTTACCAACATGCATATCTGGTCAGGATGCAACTCCAATGATTATTAAAAGAAAGCTCATTCGAGTCTAAAGTCCTGACTACCACATTCAGCCTATTCTCCGTTAAAATCTTTAGAACTATAAACTCTCCATGGTTTTCCAGAGTTCAAAAGAAGACGTTGTAAATTCAGCTTAATTTTCATATCTAGTTGATTATTCACATAACATTGATGTTGCTTCATAGAAAATATAATGTTCCAATAGTTCAGCACTTCATGCATTGCCATTTTGCGGGTTGCTTATCCATTTATGATTTATCCTTGGATCGTGTAGATGGACCGATGGGGCCCACAAATGAAAAGGACATATGATGTGCAAGATGATGGCAGCGCAACTAATGGACACCAGGAGTCTTGACACTAAGCACAATCTTCCCAACCTAACCATATTCATTTGTAGCGATCTCAGATGTGAACTCATAACTTATTACATGGTTAATTAAAGTACATCTTTGCTTTGCAGGGCCTCTGCTAAACACGTGTAATTTTGATGGCAGTGACCAACGTTTCTTAGTTAAACTTTCACCCCAAGTTGGTGAGATCTCGTGGAACCACATGAGAAACATATCACACTGACATATCACAAGTGAAGTGCAGTTGAAGGGTGACAAGACCCTAGCATATAATTCTATAGAAATGCATCCGAAGGATGCAGTTCTGAGTTCTATGTACAGACTACAGCTATCAACTTGTATAGCTAAATTAAATTTCAATCTCTCTGACACCTCATACCGTGTGCAACTTTAACAGCTCTAACACTTGTTAATGAGTGTCTAGAATATGAATTCATCTAAATTGAGAAGTAAGATCCTAACCAAATTTGGACTATCATCTTACCTCAGCGTCTGCATTCTAGCATGTAAGATCTTGTAATAACAATAAACTATGGCAATTTCCTAACATATTTGTATTGCATGCCCATCGGTAATAAGATGTAGACTACATATTTACTCAATTGATCCAGTAGGAGTGTATGAAGTTCTGATTGATGGCCCTTCAACTTATCAGGCATCTTTTCACATCTTCATTTAACACTTAACCCAACAAAAATTAATTTATACCAATAAAAAGTTTATCTGTCCTGATAATTACAACCAAGAGAAGCAGCAACAAGCATAGGCCTAGACAAAATGTCAAGGTTTTGTAACCCTCAAAGCAAGATGGTTGTTAGTTGGTGATTTCGAGAACTCATACAAGCATATTGACACATTTAAAGATGCACAGTGTCTGCCACAATCGAATGGCAGAAATCCCTTCCTGAGGGAAAGAAACATGAAGTGTATGCCTACACACCCTAAATGTAACATATGTGTGTATGTTTGGTTTTTTTCTTTTTATTTTGGGTGGGGGGAGGAATTCGGTAAGGACATTTATTGTGGGAATAAGTGAGAATGGGAGATTTATCATGTTGATTCGCAATCTGTTTATTCATTCTTATTGACTCGTTAGTAACATTGTTCGATCAAATTATAGATTCAACAAAGCTGAATCACAAACAAAAGATTTGATGAATCATCACTAACGATTCATAAATCATAATTTGGTTTGTCTTATTTTTTTTTTGCCCTCAAATACAATCGAAGTATCAAACAATGGTTCAAAGCATTGTAGTATTGTACAATGCTAATCAAGAATCAAGAGTTTCAATCAACAATTATGGTTCAAAATCTCCCATTCTCATTAAATGTCATTCTCTTTGATCTTGACTCTATATGTATTTGTGTATAATTAATTGGATTGATTTATTCACAGACTAAAATCGTCCTCAAAAATTGTTTAGCATGTTGTCCATTTATGGGCGGTATCATAAATAATGTGTACACAAAAAGCATAAAAATCAATGTATACAATACAAGACAAAAATCATGAAAAAATTTAGCACCGTATCTTTTTCATTCGAATGAACATGTCTATTACATTTAATGAATATAAATCTAAATTCCAGCCTTAATAATTTTTAATTATCATTTCTGGTTTAGTTTCTATACAAAACAATGATACCCTCTATGTTTTTTACTTCTATTTTATCATTGGATAACTCAGATTTTTCCTTCTACATTTATTGGACACAGTTTTTTAATGACTTGATCAACTTAAGTCTGTAATTGTTCTTTCAAAACGATAAGAACATGTTTTTCTCAAACTCTATATTACATTGTTTGTAATGTAAAAGACAATCAAAACCTTGGCATGTTGCCATGACTGCTCAAAGTTGCCAAATGGCTTGGTCTATTATGCTAGGATATTCAGAATTGCTGAATCAAAATTTGAAATACATGTAAATCAAAGTGTGAAGTCATGCAACTAAACATACACCCATGTAACTTAGGACTCAAACACACACATGATGCTTGTTTTAATAGCAAACATAAATTGTTTAACGTACAATGATTACAGATACATATATCGTATTAGTACAAACCAACCTGCAAGCCTTGTGGAGTAAGCAGATGAATCTCGATGCGTGTACATTTCCTGAAAACAAATTGCACGGTAAACAACTTAAAAGAATGAAGCATTTTTTATTTTGATGAATATATTGTGAAGATTACAGGGAAAAAAGATACTATTCTAGTAACATCCTACTTCATACATAATAGCTCAGTTTTCTGCATCTAATCCATAGATGTACGTAACCGCTACGCATTTCAATGAACTATATAAATGAAATCAAATTAGAAAGAAGAAAAACTAACGCTTTCATATTAACAACAATTGTGTCAACTATAACAAGCCTTGTATTTTCTCATCCTCTTAAGAAGTAATTCCATAACGTTTTACATTATTTTCTTTAAACCAAAAAAAAACAACGATACTACGCGTTTAGAAAACTAATTCTCCCAACAAAATCATCAAATTTCACACAGAATAGCTCAATTTTTTCGCATCTAATCCATACATATTCGTAACCACTACGAATTGAAATCCAATATATAAAGAGGAACACTTACGCGATAATAAGATTGAGTTCTTGTGGACCAGTGAAATTGCCGACGCATGAATGAGTGACATTCGTAGGCTTATGAGCCGTAACAACGTAATTGTATGTGCTCATATCCTTGCCGATGTATATACACAACTGAAGAAAGGAGATCTCTCCGTTGAAAATGGAACCCTAAAACCCTTTTCTTGGTTTCGTGCAGTTTGTTCTTTAGATGTCTGTAGACTGCTGCCGATACTAGTATTTTATTTTGCCGATTTAATGCAGTGTGCGACGACGTTTTGATCCATGGGTGTGCATTGTGCTCCATTTCCCATTTTTACGAAGTTATAAAACTTTTTAAAGAAATAAAAAACATATTTTAATCTGTTTTGAAACTTTTTATTATAATTTTATTTATAATAATATTATATATTATTGTATTTAGTATATAATAAATATATAATAACGAGTTATTGAACACTTGCGCGTTACTGCGTGGTCTAAAATATTAATTACAAAAATAAATATAAAAACAAATAAATAAAAATAATTTTCAAACAATTCAAGCAAAGAAACACAACTAACCAACATCGAAGACTGAAATTGAAGATATAGATTCAAGAAGTAAGACAGATAATGTTGTTCAATTAGTAATTATAATTGGTTTTCTAGATTTTGCAATGCTAAAATTACAAACAATGTCTTTTTAAATCGGATCGAACCAAAATAAAATAATCAAATATTCATAACCATAATTTGAAATTTTGACATTGATTAGCTTTAATCGTCAATCTAATTTATTGATTTTACGATCAAATCAAATAAATTCATAACGGTAATTTCTCTAATACATCGATTAGAGTTTGTCAACGTTATAATAATAATGTTCGATATTATACATGATCATATTTAATAAAAAATCTAGATATGAAATAGTTACATTTTAATTATAAAACAATTTCATTAGAATTTTGTATCGTTCATCTGAATAATAAAGTTGTTCTATACAATAAAACACAACATAATAGTTTTAAAAGACAACAACAAACATAAGTATAATTAAAATTATAAGTTTTAGTATATAAGAAAATTGGTAATAATAAAAGTTAAAAGAGGATTAAATGAAAATTTATTAATTAAAAGATAACACTATGATGAGAGTGATTTGTGAAAAAATTAAATTTAAAATAAAAAAAATAAAACAATTTCATTAAAATTTTGTATTGTGCATCTGAATAATAAAGTCTTTTCTATACAATTAAACATAATATAATAATTTCAAAGACAACTACAAACATGATTATAATTAAAATAATAATTTTAAGTATGTAAGAAAATGTTGTAATAATAAACGTTAAAAGAGGACCAAATGAAAATTAATGAAAATAAAATGGCTAAATAAAAGATAACACTAAGATAATGGTGTATTATGAAAATTTTAAATTAAAAATTAAAAAGAAAAAGAAATAAAATCATTGGTTGAGATCATTTGATAAATATATGAGCATTTGATAAATGTATACATTTCAATTAAACATAATATAATAATTTCAAAAGACAAGTACAAACATAATTATAATTAAAATCATAATTTTAAGTATGTAAGAAAATGTTGTAATAATAAACGTTAAAAGAGGATCAAATGATAATTTATTAAAATAAAAAGGCTAAATAAAAATATAACACTAAGACGATGATATATTATGAAATATTTAAATTTAAAATTAAAAAAAAGGAAAAAAGAAAAATTCTCATTGGTTGAGAACATATGATAAATGTATGTATATATAATTATTAATGTATGTATGAATTTAGATTTAAATTTAAATTTTCAAACACATAATTTAACAATTATAAATTTATAATAATTTGAATTTAGATTTTAAATTTTAGAGCATTAAAATTTGAAGGTTGTTTTAATTTATAAAGGGTTAAAGCCATACAATAGTAACCTATTTTTGAAATTTTATCAATATGGTACGTCTACTTTTTTAATTGTCGACATGGTACTTGTGCTTCAATTTTTCATACCGATATGACCATATTTGTAATAGACCCCTATTTTTCATACCATTAGAAACTTGTTTCGTATGTAAAAACGGGACTCTATTATGTAGAATGACCATATGGATACAGAATAATGAAGTACACGTACCATATAGACAATTAAAAAAGTAGACGTATCATATCGATGCATTTTCAAAAGTAGGTTGCTATTGTAGGACCTTAACCCTTTATAAACTGATGATTGTAATTATTGATTAATGTCAAAATAAATACCATATCTTTTACAGTATGATATATGATAGATTTAATTACTTTTTAATTGATAATATTGATCGGTATAACATTTTATCATGTTTTTAAAATCATTGCATTACATAACATAACATTGGTCTTGTATTTTTAGCAACGATTTAAATTATTGTTGGATTAGTGGTCGACTTAATCTTACATTGGGTGTAAATGAGACAAGATAACTCGTAATCTATCGGAACTGGTTCAGGAAAAACTTAAAATCTACTCGTATTTAATCGAGACGAGCTCAAGCTACCCGAGTAGGAATCAAGTCGAGTTCAAGTATTACAATAGTCTGTTCGACAGGTTCGTAAACGTAATCGAGCCTAAGTATATAAATTTACATTTTTACCCTAAGGCTTCATTGTAATTGAATTTTGGATGTTTAAGACTTTATAATTGCGTTGTCGTGTATTATTTTCATTTCCAAACTAAAATCTTATGTATTTCATGTTTCATATCATGTTAGGCAAGTCAATTTGTCGAGACTCTTCGTTAACTCGTCAATGCTTTATTTTGTGTTTTCTTTTCCCATAAGATATCGAGCCAAGCTCGAGCTTGAATAATGTTGCTCGATCGAGCTTGAGTACTAGAGTTGAGTTTGAGTTCAAGTTTGGTGATATTCGGCTCAATTGCACCCCTACTCTTACTCTTATATAATTATATTTATGTTAACCCTCTTTTTGTTTAATTACATAAGGGAAATGTCATGACATAATTGCGTGGCTTTAGTATCGTTTCAATTTATGTTACATACTTTTTTTTTTTTGTATTTTAGGCTGTGTACTTTGAAAGTTATTGGATTTAGTAGTTTGGTAAACTAACAACCGGTGTTACCTATTACCATTTTAACATATACTTTGTAAGTGGTTTTGATTTAGGTTTGGTACTTCAAAAGTGTTTGATTTATGTTGGTACTTTTATAAGAGTTTCGATTTAATAGTTAAACGATCTAATAATTGATATTAAATTGCATTAATGTTTCATTCGTCAACACCTTCATTTGGATCACTCTTACACTAATACAAAACTAACAAATTGAAACACTTTCAAAAGTACATAACCCAATTCGAAACACATTTAAAAGTATACGGTTTAAATCAAAACATCTATATAATACATGTTATTATGATGATAACTTGTTGTATTAGGTTTTCATATTACCGAAATATCCAATCAAAATGCTTTCAAAATACAAAACTTAATTGTATACACAAAAAAATAAGTAAACAACCAAAACAATATTGAAAGTACATAGTTATTTCATGTCAGTTTTTTTATTTTTATACCAAATTATTAAATTTTTTATGTTTTTAATATCCTGATAATGTTAATAATTAATATTACCTTTTGATTTTTATATGTGTATAGAAGATCCGAGTCTACTTGTTCTAACTATAAATGATATTTTAATGTGCATTATGTTTTATTTACATGCATTGATTTTTGTTTTTTAGGGTTAAAATAATGGTTTATGTTGTAAGTTAACATGACCTTTGCATGGCATAAGTATTATGAGTCCTCGTTTTGTCTCACATATAAAGCATACATTAATCATGCATGCCTTCATTATATTGCTCATGGTGTCTGATTTTTATAATTTGGTCGATTAAACTAAAACTTAGACCAACTCTAGTTTGGTATTAGGATATTACTTCTAACTTTCTAAGTGTATGGGTGTCACAACACGGTTAAGTTCCGATAGTTCAAAAAATATGAATGTTTTTTTTTACGAACCATGCATCTTTGTTATGTATATACAAAACAAAAGGATTGCCCGTTATTTTGAATCATGCTTGTTTAATCTGTAACATGTCTGTCTAATCTGTAACATGTCATTTGTATATACATAAAACCAATGCAAAAAGAACGTAAGCGTATTAAAATTAAATCCCTTAAAATATCACGTTATGCTTTAGTTACACTTTTATATATCATAATAATCACATTGAAAGTCCATCAGGATATTCTAAAGGTATAAACCAAAACCCGACAAGAATGATTTTTAACCCATTAATTGCTTAAGCTTTGCATGTTGAAGCTACAAATCATCTCGTTAGATTCTAAGTTCATAGGTTTATGATATATCAATTAATTTCATCGTCTCGTAGACTTGATATCATTGATTTGATGGCTTGGATTTTTGGTTTTTCTTATTTACTCAAGTGACAACTCAATTACATTCAAAATTGAATTATGTTTACAGCGTTATGATTTTGAGTATGACAAACCCATTTGAGAAAAAAAAAAATTAAATTTGTTATTTGGTTAACAAAATAGCCAAGTCGGAAAGACATTTAATCAGATTTTTCGTTTACATTTAGATCATAAAAACCAATGAACTATTAGGTTCAGTTAAGCATCCATGAACACCCTAATCCTTACATACATGACTTTTGAATGTCCATATTAGTGTTGGTAAACTCTCAACCTTTACAAAAATAAATTGGACTCCATAAGAGAATAGACATAAATTGAAAAAGAAAGCAACCACGACAATGTTATTAACATGATATATTGTTTCAAATAACAAGTCTAGATGGCACCAATGTTCTTGAGGCCCAAAACAACACCAACACCAATAATGTGACCAACAGTCCCACAAGCTAGGGTATCGGCAAGTGTGAAGCCAGCAGGGTCACCGGTTTGGAGTCCTGAATCCCTTACCTCGAGCTTTAGCCCTGCAGTTGACTTTCTGTTTGCTGATGGCGCCAATCCAAACCGTCCAGCGAACAACATCAAGGTTGTCGAAGTCACCATTATCTATCAAATGAAAACATATAAAACTTTACAATTATTAATCTCTATGTGATGTTTTACATTGACAACATATACTTTTAAAATATAGATTAGAAGTAATTTACCAAATTTGTAGATGAGCCAATGAAATCACAACGAACACCTAAAGCTCTCTTTCCCTTGCTCTTGGGCTTCATTGGTTGCAATGCTACCTAAAATGATCAATCACATATTTATTTATATGATAAATTTAATTTTGAATTTCAATGAACCCATTTGTGTTGGTTTAAAACAAATAGACAATATGAATAAGAATTTAATAATAAATGTAACAATTTCAATTTTAATTGCAACTAGTAATTTGTCTTAAATTATTTGATTAGAATTAAATAACAAAGACATAACTAATATGTTTTTAACAAGTAAAAGCATACAATCCATAACAATTTTATCATTGAGATGTATAGCTAAAGATTTGATAGATATTAGCAAACCCTTTGTTATTTTGCCTATTTCTTTGAAGAAGGTGTTTATTTCATCTTTTTAATATTCACAACGTTTAATTAATTTCTTTAATAATTGGTTTGATGTTTAGTTATATTTTATCTCGAAATTCACTATGATTCAAAGCCATTTAGAAATCAAAACTAAATCAACTATGCGAGTCAAGTGTGTGTATTAAAGATCATTTAAGTACTATGAGCACCAATAAAAATTTAATACATCAACATCAATAAAAACATTTAGATGTTACAGATAACTTATTTTTATAGTTTGAATATGATTAATCTAATTAATCTTGGGCATATTAAAACTTATGAATGCAATGAACCTAATGAAACTTGTATACATAAAAACATAATGAATCTAATGAATCTTGTGTATATTAAAGCCTACGAATGCAAGGAACCCATTGAATGTTTAATTATATTGCTTCAAAGCTTGTATAAAAGCTTATATTGATTGGTGCTTAATTAATAAATGGTGCTTAAAGAATCATTAGTATATTATATTTCATAATTTAAATATTATTCAGATTATAACTTGTATTTCAAAATAAAATAAGGAAAAATACAAAATTCTATTGAAAGGTATTTGGCTTTGTTTCACAACTGAACATTATATTTTATCACATAATTTCCAAAAAAAAAAAGTTATTGTAAATTATAGTGTTTTTTTATCATCTATTTTTGCAATAACAATCGATATTAATCTAGAACAACATAATAAGCACACCAACTTAAAACATTGATCATAGCTGAATTCTGTGTTATAATACATGATCAATAATGAAAAATTAAACATAATACAATTATAAAACCAGTAAAAAAAATAACCAACTTACCATGTTTTGAACGGAAGAAAGTGATGGTGGAGTGGCTTTTAGGCCAGTGAAGTGAGGGAGAGAAGACATGACAGCAGTTGCCATTCTTTTGATTTTGAAGAAAAAAATGTAGAAATTTTTGAGCTTGAAAAATGGGAATTGTGAATGGTCTTAAAGAAGAAACCACATAAAAGAGTGAAGCTTAGAAGTGTTTATGGCCATGGAATAATAGAAGCAGGATAGACTTCGATCCTTGTTGCCTACATGGCATTGTATGGTTGGTCAACTCTATATCCACTAGATTTTATTATTTTACTTTTAATATATATATATATATATATATATATATATATATATATATATATATATATATAGAGAGAGAGAGAGAGAGAGGGATTCAATGGAAAACCACAATACACCTGAAAACTTGTGAAAACCGCACTGCACCACCACAAATGCATCAAATTTCCCGCGTGATCCATCAAAATCTCGCGTGATGCATCAAAATTCCACGTGATGCATCACCTTATTTACGATCATGCCACCGCGTTTTTCATGAAATGCACCAAATCGGACGGTATGCGTAGGTTTTCATAGTTTTCACGTGCATAGTGGTTTTCCATTGAACTCACCCATATATATATATATATATATATATATATATATATATATAGGGTCAGGTTCTATGGGGCACCTGTATGCATTGTGCACTTTGAGAACCTGTGTGCACCGTTAGATCTTGAATTTTAATGGTTCAGATTGTAGTGGCAAAAGGGTAATTAACTTGAAAATGGGTGCACGGGTGCATAACTTCTCGCGCGCGGAAGGGCAAAATCGGAAGATGTTTGAATTCAGAAAATCTGAATCTAAACAAACATGATGCATCTTCATCCAATTTATTGGATTCGTCTTCAAACACGATGCATCTTCATCCAATTCAATTTCAAACATGATGCATTTCGACCAAATTCATCCTCGTCTTTGTTCCATCAATATGCATCACCAAAATCGTGACGCATTTCAGCCATATTCATCATCGTCTTTGCACCAAAATCGTGATGCATTTCGACATTTAAACGTGTTAATTTCGTGATGCATCTCTGAAATTTAAACGTGTTCATCAACGTTTGAGAGAAAGAGAAAGGGAAATAGAGAAAAAAGGGGATGGATTTATGGAAAGGTGGTTGATCATTTTATTTAGTTTCCTAAATAAATGATAAATATCAAATTAAATCTTATAATTTAACAATATATTATTAAGCATTCCCAAAATGCATTTAATGCACCCTTTGTAAACAAGCAATGCATTTTTTGTTCTCATTTGGTTCCCGATGCATATGGTGCCCCATAGAACCTCAATCTATATATATATATATATATATATATATATATATATATATATATATATATATATATATATATATATAAATTACTTATTATTTTCTGGATTTTATTTATTTTTTCCAATAGTGTCAATTAATAGAATTTATCAATCATTAAAATCGCATGGTCACAAAATGTTTGGAATTGTATTTTTAAATGGTTATTATAATCTGATTTTTATAAAATCGGAATCATATAATTAGATATCCAAAGTATATACGATTTGTGTAGATTTATATTTATTTATTATATAATTAGTTTTCTTATTGATGATCTTTAACCATATATCCAAACATCTTTCTAGTCTAATTTTATAATTAAAAATTTAATATGACTAATTTAGTCCTTGTAAACATGATATCATATCAATAATTTTAGTTTAAAAGAATTTTGTTATACAATACATCTTTATAAATACACTAATAAAATAATATCGATATCGATAAAATGAAAAAAATATGTTGCTAGTGTACCTACTAAACCCAATTTCTTTGTTTTTTTTTTTTTAAAACTTTGCCGTGTTATCATAAATTGGCTATTATGTTAGGGGTTATTTTTTTTAAAGCTCTGTCATGCTGTCATAAACATGACCTTAGTTAACTTGATTAAAATACATTTGTATTGAACACATAAATTTACATTTTAATTTTAATATATCATTATAAGAATAAAATCATCAAGAATGTTGTAATTACTCAGACTCACCATCAGCCCAAAGGATTGATGCCAAAAAGGCAAAAACGCTTGAGTAGCCCATGAAGTGAGGAAATGGCCCAAATCCTTAGTCCCAGGCTCCCAGCACTAATCCGTACTAGTTGTGTGATTATTTATAAGTTATAACGATTCTATTTGATTTTTACCGAGTACGATATAAATCCACTAATATATTATAGAGTAAATTACTTTGTTGATCCTTTAAGTTTACCTATTATGGCTGGTTCAGTCCTTCAAATTTTGAAATTACCCTGACAATCCTTTAAATAAAAATTTGAGTAAAGGACATTTTTGGTCCTTGTGTTTTGATGGTTTACCCGGATTCAGTCCTTTAACCATAATAAGGTCAAATTTCATCCCTATTTTGCTAATTTTGTGCCCTTTTAGTCCCTCGTCCGTTAAACTTAACGACACAACCGTTAAATTTGTAAGAATGACATTTTTACCCTTTTCATGAGACGCTTTTAGTCCCTATGGTTTTATTATTTACCCATTTATAGTCCATCATTTATTTTATTTTATTTTATCTTTATAATTATATTATTTATAGATTTACTTAATTTATTATAAACACACTTATTTTATTTATAAATATACTTATATTTTAATATTTTATTTACATTACTATTGTTCGTATATTATTTTAAATTTTAACTTTTACTTTAATTCAAATATATATTTCTTTACTAATTTATTTAAAGTTCATCTTCTTTATTAATTTTAATTTTATAATATTATTGTTGACATTTATATATGTAATTTTGTTAGTTGTGTTTAAGTAGATATAATATCGTTGATATTTTTCTTCTCCAAAGTCACTATTTCTTCAAATATCTTCGAACCTAATCAATTATCGACACATAAATTATATACATATGTGAATATACTTGAAGAAATAATGACATTGGAAGATACTTGAAAATATTTTATACACACACTGTGGCACCCTTGCCACAACAACCACCAATTACAATACACCCAGGATTAATCACCAACATACAATAACATAATGATCTGATAACCTAAATTAAGTGCGGAAGCATTAAAAACATAAATAAAGTAGTGCAAAAAGTGTTAAACACCCTACGGTGCTATAAGGTACCAAGTCTAAGTCTACACATCCATACATTTATTACAATCATCCAGAATATATTACAACATTGTCCAAATCACAATTACCGATCAAATAGTGCCGAGTCTCCCAAATCTTCCAAACGACCTAACTAGAAGGTCCAGCAGTAGACTTCCCTTTTCCTGTAAAATAAAAATCAACAACTGGGGAATAAGCGGATGCTTAGTGAATACAGAGATTATGCATTTTATAAATTTTTATGAAGCCCAAGGATAACACAGATGACCAACATCGGATATCCTCTTCGTACACAAAGTACGGACCAGAGCCGCAGCCCCTTCGAGCTCAAAGCTCGGCATTTAAACATACCATCTGAGACAAACGTACGATCGGGGATGACATACTGCCTACCGGGCCTAGGAGGGATCAGCTCCAGGTCATATAGCACAGTAACATCAGAGTAATCGATGCGACCCACCGGTCCATCACTAGATGCACAACAACCGAAAGGACATGCAACAAGTAAGAATGTGCATCTAAATCTACGCAAGTTAGTAGAATTCCAAACAATCAATGAAACAACAGGTCTCAGCAGGCAAAGCTTACATAAAACAAATATAAACATGCGAAATCTACTGTACTCACAGTGGGTGCGTAATTTATCTTTTAACCGATATTATTTCTCTTCGGGGTTTCAACCGGATCCACCAAGTACCCCACTGTGGGTTAAACAACACCACAAGGGACCTGTTAAATCAATTACAACAATTCCTCATATCATTAACCGTTTAAATCCATAAAATCAAGTTTCGTAAGTTTGGCGATATTTTCCCCATTTTGGGTACATATCTAAATTCGCACTATAACTAAAGTTTGAACTAGGGGTGAGCTCGGTACCGTACCGAACCGAACCGGTACCGATACCGAAAATACCGAAACCGAATTATTAGTTTTGGAAGAACCGAATACCGAACCGTATAATTTTATATGGTGCCGGTTCGGTCCCGAATACCGAATTTTAGCTAATTACCGAACCGAATACCGAACCGAAAGTACCGAATACCGAATTTTAGCTAATTTAAAAACCGAATACCGAACCGAATATATTAATTCGGTACCGGTCGGTACCGGTACCGGTTCGGTACCGGTTCGGGTTCGGAAAATGGTACCCGTCGCTCACCCCTAGTTTGAACCCATTTCATGTTCATACATTGTCCTTTGAATAACTCTTGCCATTCTATGTGTTGTTTATAAGTTTCATTCAAAATATACAAGTTTAGAGAGTATATTTCTCAATTTTAGGCATTAAACTCGAATTTAATGGGTTAGATTCGAAACCATGCATCAGATTCGAATTCCCTCTTAGAATCTGATGGTACACATTCGAATCTAGGCATAGATTCGAACCCCCCTTAGAATCTGATGGTACACATTCGAATCTAGGCATAGATTCGAACCACCCCTTAGAATCTGATGGTACACATTCGAATCTAGGCACAGATTCGAACCCCCCCCCCTTAGAATCTGATGGTACACATTAGAATCTAGGCATAGATTCGAACCACCCCTTAGAATCTGATGGTACACATTAGAATCTAGGCATAGATTCGAACCACCCCTTAGAATCTGATGGTACACATTCGAATCTAGTACCAAACTCGAGTTTGTTCTTGTATTTCGACTCTGTTCTTGACATATTCGAGTCTGTTCATCATTTCAACTTAAATCCTTCATTTCTAAGGCTAAAATCACTAATATATCATGTATAATACCTAGTTTCGATTCTACTATGCATATATTATCATACTCCAGCAACATTTCAAGCAAAACAAGCTCAAATTCGCAGAAAACAACAGATTCGAATTCTAGTTAACTTCAAAACCGAAACTATAAACTTAAAAGATTCGATTCTTACCTTAATTCGTATGAAATCAGAAATCCGATTGTAGATTGTTGTTGTACTCCTCGATACCTTTCCGTTGACGTATAATTCTCAAAAATCTGACGGTCGGTTTGTGAAATATCTTAGAGAGATGTAGAGAGAAAATTCTAGAGAGATAAAGTAGTGAGATAGTGTAAAATAGAAAAATGAAGCCTATTGCCCTTTATATACAACTTTCGTCATTTTTGCACATTTCACCACTCGAACTAACCGGTTCCATAAAATACTGATTTAATCTTAGAATTATCATAAATAACTTTTTAATTCCTTAATATTCCATAACAATGATTCTGAGTTCAAATTTTCTTAAAATATCAACAAACTTCTAAATAACCCAAATACATAATAATTGCTCCAATTTTAACTTAAACATGTATTTTCCACTTAATTAACCAAAATACAGTAAAATAAATCCGAGGATGTTACAGCATGGGCTCCACCACGCTCAACTTCGTCCTCGAAGTTACTCGGATTCAAACAGTTGTGAATATTTTCTTAACATTTCCGCCTTTGTCTCCCACGTATGGTCTACTCCTTTGTGATGCTTCCAACGTATCAATACTATTTTAATCTCTTTGTTCCTTATTCTTCATTACCACAGTATTCATAATATATTCCGACTTTTCAACATATACTAACCCTTTATGATTTCTAATTCATTTATAATCAGCCTAATCTTCATTACCAGTTGTGAAGATTTAATAAAGATTTCTTCATGAAATACCAAGTGCTATTTCGACATTTCCTTAAATAATTCTAAATGAGATAACAGATTCCTAACTTTTCTGTTATTCTCAATGAACCAACTCACCTCAGTGCAAATTTTATCCCTTTTTCAAAACAAGTAGTACACCTCATCGGTGATACTAATACATATACTACATCGTTTCCCTCAAAACTGATTGGTTTAGATGTCTCATCATATATTCCGATGTGGAAATAGTCCATTCATTCTGATCTTCTATCAGTTGTCAGTAAGCTGTACTCATAGCTATATGGGTGTTTAATCCCACTTATAACACAAACCAAGAGTTGAAAATGAAACAACTCTTCTATTCTGACATAATCGAGTCTAGAATACTAAAACAATATTAATAACCTTTCCCACGTACATCTTGTGCAAAATCTTTCCAATAATAAACTTCTTGAGTCTGTATATAAAATATACTGAATAATCAAGTTGTCTACAATCTACCAATCGTAGAAAACTTCTTAAATCTGTAATTACTGCGAGACAGATTCCAAATTCTCAATCATTCCTCTTTTAACAGAATCCTCCGAGATCCAATTCCAGAAATCACATACCACAAATTATAATCTATTGTAATCAAAATTCACGTTTTGACATATTCAACTTAAAACTTATACCCGAATGTCATCGATAATTACAATTACTGTAACACCCCAATAATTAAAAGGGTAATTAACTCTGTGTAACAATTATGATTGTGAACTTAAGTGCAATATTATGAGTTAATTACCAAATATTAGTGATGACTGCAATTATTTGGACTTGAACTATTAAAGAAAAATAAAATGTTGGGTTGTTCGGAATTGACAAAAATAGGTAATGTACTTTGACAACTAAATAATGATTAGTTTTGACATAAGAATGATTTAATATGGTGTTTGAATACATTTAGTATAACTATGTTAAATTCATTTATTTGGGTATTGAATTATTTAATAAATGCAAATAGTAGCATTATGGTTTGTATTTTTAGAAAATGAAAGATGGTTAACAAGGTGGAGGGACTTGTGTGTATTTAGATGAAAGTTAGAGGGTTGGGATGGCCAAAGGCCAAATCCCTTCCCCTTTTCTCTTGTAAACGTTCACCATCACACACACAAACACATTCTTCTTTCATTTTTCTTTGGAGAGAAAAGAAGAGAGAAAAGGAAGAGAAAGCTAGGGTTTGGCATTTGGGGATCAAGATTGCTAGTATTTGAGGTTAAATCTTGGATTTTCATCTTCATTGAAGGTGAATCGAGTCGAAAGGAGTTTGATTGCAAGCTTTAGCCATTCTTGGAGCTAATGTGACTTCGTTGGAAGGTTTGGGAATCCTATAAACCGATCACTGTGAGTTCTAGCATTTGTGTTACATAATGTTCATGTATATTGTTGTTTTGCCTCATTGAACACGTTGTTGAGCTAATTGTTGATACATAGATAATAGTAGTCTATCTGCTCTCATTTCTTACATGATGATTCATTGGACATATGTGAGGCACCTTGGACCTCACCACACTTGATATGATTTCTTTCGATGTCACCTAGAGTTGAGTTAATTGTTGATATTGTGATAGAATATGCATATGAACCCTCAATTCTCACACGTATGATTATTTGGACATATGTGAGGCACGTTGGACCTCACCATGCTGGAAATGCTTTGTAGAACTATACATCACTGGACACTCTGTGGAGTTATTTGTTGATGCACTGATAGTGTCGCGTAATTGCCTTCGTTTCTTTTATGAATGATTCATTTGGGCATATGTGAGGCACCTTGGGCCTCACCACACTCGATATGCTTGAAGAGATATGACTCGTAGAATACTTTGTGGAGCCATTTGTGGACATATTGATAGTTGTGTATATTTGCTTTCATTACTTCGATGAATGAATTATCTGGGGCTTATGTGAGTCCCGTTGGACCTCACTATACTTGCTATGCTTTGTTAAACTATACCCTGTTGAATACCTTGAGGAGCTATGTGTTGACATATTGATAATTGTTGCATACTTGATTTCTTTTCTTCTAAGAAAGATTTGTTTGGGCTTATGTGAGGCACATTGGACCTCACTATACTTGAAGTGCTTTGCGGAGCTATACCTCGTTCAATACCTTGTAGAGCTAACTGTTGACATGTTGATAGTCATTGCATACTTGCTTTCATTCCTTCTGTAAATGTTTTATTTGGGCTGGTGTGAGGCACGTTGGACCTCACCATGCTTAATATGCTCTCAAATGACCTCACCTGGATATCCATGGAAATGTTGGACTAGCTCTAAGTCTAAATTAAGCAATACGTTGGGCTAGCTCTAAGCCTAAATTGAGCAATAATGTTGGACTAGCTCTAAGTCTAAATTGAGCAATAATGTTGGACTAGCTCTAAGTCTAAATTGAGCAATAATGTTGGACTAGCTCTAAGTCTAAATTGAGCAAGACGTTGGACTAGCTCTAAGTCTAAATTGAGCAATATGTTGGGCTAGCTCTAAGCCTAAATTGAGCAATAATGTTGGGCCAGCTCTAAGCCTAAATTGAGCACTTGATCATATTGGTTATAGAACATACTCGTTGCTTATCATTGCATGCTTGTATATTACGTATCCTTCTAATCTAGCAACTCACTCAACTTTGTTGACCCCTTTTAGTTGTTAAACCCTTTCAGGTAAAGGAAAGCATCACACATGACCATCTTGGTAGTGGATTGGACCTTGACTAGCGGCTCCATTGTGGTTGCTTATCTTTGATAAAGCTTTGGGGCGGGGATTTAGTGGACTCCCGTTTTGGTATATGCTCGAGAATAAACTTAGCTTTTATGCATGGTTAGATAATCTGAATGTTTAACATTTGTAACCCCATCTGCTTCGATCCATGATACGCCACACTTTGCTCATTATTAGGTGACAAAGTGGGTAATATCATGTTGATGACTTTTGAATATTGAAAATTTTAAATTTGACCACATTTCCGCAAGTATATTCTGATAATTATTGTTAATTGTTCGTGAAACATCTATTTTAGTTGGAAGGGTGTTTCAATTTGGTATCAGAGCCAGGTTCAATGACTGAGTATAGTCGACGATACTCAACACTGAACGCGGCTTTAGATGCTGGTATTGACCCACCTAGGCAACACTAGTAAAACAATCTTAAGATTGAATTCGGCCTAGGATGGGAATGTAATGGGTAGACCGTAGGTCTATAATGTGGTATATGTGTACTCGTGTATATCTTTAATCCTCGTAATGTAGCTAATATGGATAACGATGAATTGTGATAAAGAAATTATGATTTGTAATGGACGAAACTCGTATTGTCCCAACTATTTGGCTTTCTTAATTGTGAAATCTTTTCATGTAAGATAATGACAAGAAAGCATAAAAGTCGATAACCTAATAATCAATATGAATTATGTGAGATTTTGGCATGCTCATATTAAGTGGAAAACCCCATCATTGGTGGGTTGATCATGATAAGCAAGTGTATCAATTACACAACAATATTGAAATGTCGGATAGAAGTGTATTGACACTTATGTCTGAGCTATGAAATAGCTGGTGATGTATGTTGTGGACGAACATACGTGGATAAAATCATGCTCATGAAGATAATATTTGGCATGTTGCTGCTAATTCTGAACATTTGGACTGCTAGTTGAGCATTTGATGACATCTCTATTGCTTATGTATGTATGCTTTGTTTGCATTGACATGTTTTTAACATGAACTATATGAACCATTGGGTATGCTAATGTGATTTCAGCATGCATGATTTACGATCTGAACATTCATTGGAACAGACTACAATTGCATCTGTTAATGGATTGATATAATTGTCGTATTCTAGTTGAGGTTGATCATATTTGTTGACACATAATCCTTGAATATGAGATGAATGCATGCTAAATTATCATTATATGAAGAAATGGTAAGTTAGTTAATGACGGTAAATGCTTACATTCTAACTATGTTGATTGGGTAACAGTTGGTTTTGTTTTGATAATGTACGAGGGAAGTAAGTACATTAGGAGCACTAAGTATTAATAGGTTTCATTAATTGGTTACTGGTGATACTCCACATAGGATAAAATTGGTCATGGGACGACCTATGAGGAGGGATGATATTTATATCACACCTTATTTCGAAAAATGTTGAAAATTATATGTTGATAAGTTATAATGCCCCAAAGGTAGTTGTACCTTACATGTATGAAGATGGATTGACCTTAATACATAACATGAGTGTAATAAAGTAAGGTCATTGTTGAAAGTACAACGTACAACTGAGGTCAAGTAAATTGTTAATGGTAGTTATGAGAATCTTAAGGGATAAGTGGCTAATTGATACACGTAGAATTAAAAATGAACTATATCCCTTAGACACTCACATATTGCATTTCTATGATTCTTGGGCATTGTTCCAAGGTGCATATATTGGGTAAGCTTGACTTGAAACTTAATACAGACCGTATCATATGTGATGACTTTATTGGTTAAATAGTTAATTACATTTTTGGATGATTTCTCTATGATTATTTTATATGTCTTAGCTAATGATGTGGTTTGGTCTTGTCTTATGTGACAAGACAATTAATTATGTAGTATGGTCACCACCTTGGATAGTGACTCAAGCTCATGAGATATCTTATGGTCTTAATGTTGAGTAGGTAAAAGTGTTTGCTCTTGAAAATGGCACGTATGTTAGAGTCTTTTATGCACATACTGTAGAGGAAATTGACGTATTTTGATATCTCGAGGTAATGAATATTAATTATATATTGTCGACCACGTTATGTAATGGGTTTTGTTGGTAGAAGTGACCAAAATAGTTGACCGAGTCGCCATAGGTGCTCATTTTAATTGGTGAAAGACTATCAACCCTGCGAACTTGTTAAAATCATATGAGTTTTATTAGTAAAACTGGTCTATTGAAAGTCATAGTGATGTGACAATGTAATATGCTGAAATTTGACATAAATGGATAAAGTGTAATTGGATTATCTGAATTATGTTATTAAATAGTGAGTAGTACCGGGATTGGCAAGAAAAACAGTGGATGAATATGTCTTTATATTGAACATTTGATATAGAATTATGTGAAATATCAAGTTGAGAATATGTTGTAACATCGTAGAAGGTTAAAAACATATCAAAAGAGACATACTTGTGATATCACCTACATTGATTAAACCTAAAATTTTGTATAGTTAGTAATGAATACTAAGGTATGTAGTTACTCATAATTGACTTTGGAAATATACATTTTGAAAACTCATGCATGGATGTCTCGGCACACGACCGAGTATTGAATTGAAAGGTCACTAAGTGGAGAAATAAATGGATCGAGATAGTGTTGGTTCATTGGAATTTGGAAACATCATCGTAGGTCTTTAATGACGGGTGGAACGAAAGCCGAGATGAAGGCCAAATACCCGGCGTTGATTGAGCCGAGTTGATTCCGTGGGCGGAATCCTTTTAAGTGGGGAGGAATTGTAACACCCCAATAATTAAAAGGGTAATTAACTCTGTGTAACAATTATGATTGTGAACTTAAGTGCAATATTATGAGTTAATTACCAAATATTAGTGATGACTGCAATTATTTGGACTTGAACTATTAAAGAAAAATAAAATGTTGGGTTGTTCGGAATTGACAAAAATAGGTAATGTACTTTGACAACTAAATAATGATTAGTTTTGACATAAGAATGATTTAATATGGTGTTTGAATACATTTAGTATAACTATGTTAAATTCATTTATTTGGGTATTGAATTATTTAATAAATGCAAATAGTAGCATTATGGTTTGTATTTTTAGAAAATGAAAGATGGTTAACAAGGTGGAGGGACTTGTGTGTATTTAGATGAAAGTTAGAGGGTTGGGATGGCCAAAGGCCAAATCCCTTCCCCTTTTCTCTTGTAAACGTTCACCATCACACACACAAACACATTCTTCTTTCATTTTTCTTTGGAGAGAAAAGAAGAGAGAAAAGGAAGAGAAAGCTAGGGTTTGGCATTTGGGGATCAAGATTGCTAGTATTTGAGGTTAAATCTTGGATTTTCATCTTCATTGAAGGTGAATCGAGTCGAAAGGAGTTTGATTGCAAGCTTTAGCCATTCTTGGAGCTAATGTGACTTCGTTGGAAGGTTTGGGAATCCTATAAACCGATCACTGTGAGTTCTAGCATTTGTGTTACATAATGTTCATGTATATTGTTGTTTTGCCTCATTGAACACGTTGTTGAGCTAATTGTTGATACATAGATAATAGTAGTCTATCTGCTCTCATTTCTTACATGATGATTCATTGGACATATGTGAGGCACCTTGGACCTCACCACACTTGATATGATTTCTTTCGATGTCACCTAGAGTTGAGTTAATTGTTGATATTGTGATAGAATATGCATATGAACCCTCAATTCTCACACGTATGATTATTTGGACATATGTGAGGCACGTTGGACCTCACCATGCTGGAAATGCTTTGTAGAACTATACATCACTGGACACTCTGTGGAGTTATTTGTTGATGCACTGATAGTGTCGCGTAATTGCCTTCGTTTCTTTTATGAATGATTCATTTGGGCATATGTGAGGCACCTTGGGCCTCACCACACTCGATATGCTTGAAGAGATATGACTCGTAGAATACTTTGTGGAGCCATTTGTGGACATATTGATAGTTGTGTATATTTGCTTTCATTACTTCGATGAATGAATTATCTGGGGCTTATGTGAGTCCCGTTGGACCTCACTATACTTGCTATGCTTTGTTAAACTATACCCTGTTGAATACCTTGAGGAGCTATGTGTTGACATATTGATAATTGTTGCATACTTGATTTCTTTTCTTCTAAGAAAGATTTGTTTGGGCTTATGTGAGGCACATTGGACCTCACTATACTTGAAGTGCTTTGCGGAGCTATACCTCGTTCAATACCTTGTAGAGCTAACTGTTGACATGTTGATAGTCATTGCATACTTGCTTTCATTCCTTCTGTAAATGTTTTATTTGGGCTGGTGTGAGGCACGTTGGACCTCACCATGCTTAATATGCTCTCAAATGACCTCACCTGGATATCCATGGAAATGTTGGACTAGCTCTAAGTCTAAATTGAGCAATACGTTGGGCTAGCTCTAAGCCTAAATTGAGCAATAATGTTGGACTAGCTCTAAGTCTAAATTGAGCAATAATGTTGGACTAGCTCTAAGTCTAAATTGAGCAATAATGTTGGACTAGCTCTAAGTCTAAATTGAGCAAGACGTTGGACTAGCTCTAAGTCTAAATTGAGCAAGACGTTGGACTAGCTCTAAGTCTAAATTGAGCAATATGTTGGGCTAGCTCTAAGCCTAAATTGAGCAATAATGTTGGGCCAGCTCTAAGCCTAAATTGAGCACTTGATCATATTGGTTATAGAACATACTCGTTGCTTATCATTGCATGCTTGTATATTACGTATCCTTATAATCTAGCAACTCACTCAACTTTGTTGACCCCTTTTAGTTGTTAAACCCTTTCAGGTAAAGGAAAGCATCACACATGACCATCTTGGTAGTGGATTGGACCTTGACTAGCGGCTCCATTGTGGTTGCTTATCTTTGATAAAGCTTTGGGGCGGGGATTTAGTGGACTCCCGTTTTGGTATATGCTCGAGAATAAACTTAGCTTTTATGCATGGTTAGATAATCTGAATGTTTAACATTTGTAACCCCATCTGCTTCGATCCATGATACGCCACACTTTGCTCATTATTAGGTGACAAAGTGGGTAGTATCATGTTGATGACTTTTGAATATTGAAAATTTTAAATTTGACCACATTTCCGCAAGTATATTCTGATAATTATTGTTAATTGTTCGTGAAACATCTATTTTAGTTGGAAGGGTGTTTCAATTACCGATTCCCCCATCATTGATATACAAATCTCTATTCATGATGTCCATAAAATGGTTGGGGTGTTACTTAATCAAAATATCGTGACCAGAGACTCGTAGTGCTCATAAATATTCCTGAAAGCCAATTTCAGTACATTCCCTTTTCGGACCTCAACTAATCATATCCCATTCGTAGATTAATCTTAGAAAAATAATTAGCTCTCATGCAGCTAATTGAATAATCATCATTTCTCGGCAGCGGATATTTATTATAGTCAATTTGTTCAAACCACTTTAATCTATGCACATTCAGTAGATACAAAACAGTACGAATAACAAACTTTTGGAGAAGCTCCAGGAATCAAGTCAATACCAACTTTTCACTTGTCTTTCAGGTGCCACACCAGACAAGTCTTCCATACACATTTATGGAAACATTTGGGACAACAGGCGCATCGGCCACAGTTCTCTCTTCAATCTTGGTATCAATAGCATATACCATACAAGACTCACGACCCTAAGCAATCAGCTTTCGGGACCTAACAATCATCATTAGACATTGATCCCCACTTCTCCAATACTCATATATACAATTTTTCTCGCCTCCTTTCGGCGAAGTTATCTTTATTATTCCTTCATTGCAAACTACATGCGTCTTGTCACATATATTTAATAAATTCTTTCTAATTATCGTATCAAATCACCGATCTCTATTGAAATCAAGTCAGGATTGAGTACTACCTCCTCAATCACTAAAGTACAATCATGATACACATGATCTACGTTAACTAATGTGTTACTTAACAATTTCAACATCAATCACAACTATCAACTTAGTCCAAAAGACTAACATTGATTGCACAAATGCAGTAGTTACGATTTAATTAATTGGCACCAGAATTTAAACAAAACTCATGACCACCTCCGAATCTCTTTTAGATTCCGAATCGTAGTATTAGACCTTTCTTTACGGTATAATCAAATTTCATTACTGTCCAAAGTCTCTTTAACTTTCTTATTGATCAATTATCATATCAATAAGTATACTATCCTCAAGTAGCATTATATTTCCTTTTTGACATTGTCATTCTTATTTATAACGTCGACATCTTCTATATTTATTACGTTACATTCACTAAATGATATCGGAGTAAGATCCAAATTTGAAGACTACATCTTTAATTTTCTAAGGTGCGACTATGATATAGGTATTCTAACTCGGCTAATGTGTTACTAGTAACTTCTATGTCAAATCTAGCCAGTAACTTAAACAGCGTCATGACTGGTCGTTTGTTCAAAACAATAGACACAAAAGGCTTGTTGATATCAGAATTAAACATCATTATTGCAAGCATAAATTTAACTTATAAACGTACCCGCATCCACCTCCGGGTTTTCCCTAGCTTCCTCCACGGTAATCTGAAATGCACTAGTCTGTCCCCTTTTTGGCTGGTTCCGGCGGTTGACTGAACCACCACTTGATCCTCCAAATGATCGAGTCGACGATGGTGCAGCAGCAGCTGGATCGTTCCTTCTGCAATTCCTACTGTAGTGTCCCCATACACCACACTTATGGCAGGCATCCGATCTTCGTGGGCATTCACTTTGGTAGTGGCCCAATTCTCCACAGCAGAAACATGCACGAGCATGACCAGGAGAACTAGACTGCCGACGATAAGACTGTGGTGGCGAGTACTGTGATGATCGTGCAGAACCAGAGTAGCCTCCTTCACGTTGACGTTTCGGCGGTGAAGGTTGAGTTGGGTTAGTTGAAGCAGCATCAGCAGACCCCATCACATATCCTGACATAATCAGGATCTGTTCTACATTTCTGGCGGCTTCCAGCAGACTAGCAAACGTGGGGTAACGTACGTTGCTCATCACCCTTCGGATTTCCAAATCAAGACCAACCTCAAATCGAGTAACTTTTCTTTCTTCTGTATCAACCTGATGAGGCGCAAATAAACTTAGCCTTGTGAACTCTACCGCATATTGGGACACAGACTTAGTCCCCTGAATTAGTGTCATGAACTTAGCTTCTAGTCTTCGGCGTTCATCGGCCGGGCAGTATTGCTGAGTGAAAATTTCAGTAAACTCAGCCCATGTCATTCTAAAAACCTTCTCCATTGTTAAGGCATTCACCATTGAATTCCACCACATTACTGCGTCTTTGGTGAACATAGCAGTAGCGAACCGGACCATGTCCTTCTCAGCACAATCACTGATTCGGAATGTCCGTTCTGTGGTTGTTATCCATTCCAGAGCAGCAACAGCAACACCGAGTCCATTAAACTCGACTGCTCCATTTCCTTTAAAATCCTTAAACCGACAGCCCCTGGGCTTATTAGATGACCCAGTATTGTCATCTTGTTCGTCATTGCTTTTCTCTTTTTCCTTATTCTTCCTCTTATCTTCTCTTCGTTTAGCTTCGGCCTCATCTCGAGCCCGAAACTGATCTTGAATCATTCGATTCTGCTCAGCCATCATAGCTAGCATCATCTCTCTGGCTTCTTCAGGTGTCATTCATCCTCCAGACATGTTCTGTAATATAAACATATAATTTGTTTAGCAACATGTCATAAACTTAAAGACACCATTCATTTGTCCCGTATGATAGTCAATCTCTTATAATTACTAGATCGTAACCTATCTTAGTTCAGATCATTACTTAAACCACTACATATCATTACCTAATGTTTGAGATCAAGACCTCACGGACTCTTGAATCTCAAACAACTGCTCTGATACCATCTCGTGTGGCACCCTTGCCACAACAACCACCAATTACAATACACCCAGGATTAATCACCAACATACAATAACATAATGATCTGATAACCTAAATTAAGTGCGGAAGCATTAAAACATAAATAAAGTAGTGCAAAAAGTGTTAAACACCCTACGGTGCTATAAGGTACCAAGTCTAAGTCTACACACCCATACATTTATTACAATCATCCAGAATATATTACAACATTGTCCAAATCACAATTACCGATCAACTAGTGCCGAGTCTCCCAAATCTTCCAAACGACCTAACTAGAAGGTCCAGCAGTAGACTTCCCTTTTCCTGTAAAATAAAAATCAACAACTGGGGAATAAGCGGATGCTTAGTGAATACAGAGATTATGCATTTTATAAATTTTTATGAAGCCCAAGGATAACACAGATGACCAACATTGGATATCCTCTTCGTACACAAAGTACGGACCAGAGCCGCAGCCCCTTCGAGCTCAAAGCTCGGCATTTAAACATACCATCTGAGACAAACGTACGATCGGGGATGACATACTGCCTACCGGGCCTAGGAGGGATCAGCTCCAGGTCATATAGCACAGTAACATCAGAGTAATCGATGCGCCCCACCGGTCCATCACTAGATGCACAACAACCGAAAGGACATGCAACAAGTAAGAATGTGCATCTAAATCTACGCAAGTTAGTAGAATTCCAAACAATCAATGAAACAACAGGTCTCAGCAGGCAAAGCTTACATAAAACAAATATAAACATGCGAAATCTACTGTACTCACCGTGGGTGCGTAATTTATCTTTTAACCGATATTATTTCTCTTCGGGCTTTCAACCGGATCCACCAAGTACCCCACTGTGGGTTAAACAACACCACAAGGGACCTGTTAAATCAATTACAACAATTCCTCATATCATTAACCGTTTAAATCCATAAAATCAAGTTTCGTAAGTTTGGCGATATTTTCCCCATTTTGGGTACATATCTAAATTCGCACTATAACTAAAGTTTGAACCCATTTCATGTTTATACATTGTCCTTTGAATAACTCTTGCCATTCTATGTGTTGTTTATAAGTTTCATTCAAAATATACAAGTTTAGAGAGTATATTTCTCAATTTTAGGCATTAAACTCGAATTTAATGGGTTAGATTCGAAACCATGCATCAGATTCGAATTCCCTCTTAGAATCTGATGGTACACATTCGAATCTAGGCATAGATTCGAACCCCCCTTAGAATCTGATGGTACACATTCGAATCTAGGCATAGATTCGAACCACCCCTTAGAATCTGATGGTACACATTCGAATCTAGGCACAGATTCGAACCCCCCTTAGAATCTGATGGTACACATTCGAATCTAGGCATAGATTCGAACCACCCCTTAGAATCTGATGGTACACATTCGAATCTAGGCACAGATTCGAACCCCCCATTAGAATCTGATGGTACACATTCGAATCTAGTACCAAACTCAAGTTTGTTCTTGTATTTCGACTCTGTTCTTGACATATTCGAGTCTGTTCATCATTTCAACTTAAATCCTTCATTTCTAAGGCTAAAATCACTAATATATCATGTATAATACCTAGTTTCGATTCTACTATGCATATATTATCATATTCCAGCAACATTTCAAGCAAAACAAGCTCAAATTCGCACAAAACAACAGATTCGAATTCTAGTTAACTTCAAAACCGAAACTATAAACTTAAAAGGATCGATTCTTACCTTAATTCGTATGAAATCAGAAATCCGATTGTAGATTGTTGTTGTACTCCTCGATACCTTTCCGTTGACGTATAATTCTCAAAAATCTGACGGTCGGTTTGTGAAATATCTTAGAGAGATGTAGAGAGAAAATTCTAGAGAGATAAAGTAGTGAGATAGTGTAAAATAGAAAAATGAAGCCTATTGCCCTTTATATACAACTTTCGTCATTTTTGCACATTTCACCACTCGAACTAACCGGTTCCATAAAATACTGATTTAATCTTAGAATTATCATAAATAACTTTTTAATTCCTTAATATTCCATAACAATGATTCTGAGTTCAAATTTTCTTAAAATATCAACAAACTTCTAAATAACCCAAATACATAATAATTGCTCCAATTTTAACTTAAACATGTATTTTCCACTTAATTAACCAAAATACAGTAAAATAAATCCGAGGATGTTACAGCATGGGCTCCACCACGCTCAACTTCGTCCTCGAAGTTACTCGGATTCAAACAGTTGTGAATATTTTCTTAACATTTCCGCCTTTGTCTCCCACGTATGGTCTACTCCTTTGTGATGCTTCCAACGTATCAATACTATTTTAATCTCTTTGTTCCTTATTCTTCATTACCACAGTATTCATAATATATTCCGACTTTTCAACATATACTAACCCTTTATGATTTCTAATTCATTTATAATCAGCCTAATCTTCATTACCAGTTGTGAAGATTTAATAAAGATTTCTTCATGAAATACCAAGTGCTATTTCGACATTTCCTTAAATAATTCTAAATGAGATAACAGATTCCTAACTTTTCTGTTATTCTCAATGAACCAACTCACCTCAGTGCAAATTTTATCCCTTTTTCAAAACAAGTAGTACACCTCATCGGTGATACTAATACATATACTACATCGTTTCCCTCAAAACTGATTGGTTTAGATGTCTCATCATATATTCCGATGTGGAAATAGTCCATTCATTCTGATCTTCTATCAGTTGTCAGTAAGCTGTACTCATAGCTATATGGGTGTTTAATCCCACTTATAACACAAACCAAGAGTTGAAAATGAAACAACTCTTCTATTCTGACATAATCGAGTCTAGAATACTAAAACAATATTAATAACCTTTCCCACGTACATCTTGTGCAAAATCTTTCCAATAATAAACTTCTTGAGTCTGTATATAAAATATACTGAATAATCAAGTTGTCTACAATCTACCAATCGTAGAAAACTTCTTAAATCTGTAATTACTGCGAGACAGATTCCAAATTCTCAATCATTCCTCTTTTAACAGAATCCTCCGAGATCCAATTCCAGAAATCACATACCACAAATTATAATCTATTGTAATCAAAATTCACGTTTTGACATATTCAACTTAAAACTTATACCCGAATGTCATCGATAATTACAATTACCGATTCCCCCATCATTGATATACAAATCTCTATTCATGATGTCCATAAAACGGTTGGGGTGTTACTTAATCAAAATATCGTGAACAGAGACTCGTAGTGCTCATAAATATTCCTGAAAGCCAATTTCAGTACATTCCCTTTTCGGACCTCAACTAATCATATCCCATTCGTAGATTAATCTTAGAAAAATAATTAGCTCTCATGCAGCTAATTGAATAATCATCATTTCTCGGCAGCGGATATTTATTTATTATAGTCAATTTGTTCAAACCACTTTAATCTATGCACATTCAGTAAAAAAATGATGTGAACGCACACTTACATAATTTTGCATATATGTGGTGCGTGATTTCATGCACTTAAAGTGTTCGAATTTGCGTGAAATTCACATATTATTTGTGTAATGTTAATTAAAACATGTTTGTGAAAAAAAAATTTAAAAAAAAATAATTTTACGAGTGAATTCGGGTGCGCTGTGTAGTAGGTAGTACTCACTTGACCATATATATATATATATATATATATATATATATATATATATATATATATATATATATATATATATATATATCCAACACATATAATATAATTTATGTGTTGATAATTGATTAGGTTGGAAGATACTTGAAGAAATAGTGACTTTGGAAAAGAAAAATATCGACGATATTATATTTACTTAAACACAACTAAGAAAATTACATATATAAATGTCAACAATAATATTATAAAAATTAAAATTAATAAAGAAGATGAATTTTAAATAAATTAGTAAAGAAATATATATTTAAATTAAAATAAAAGTTAAATTTTAAATAAAATACGAGCAATAGTAAATGTAAATAAAATATTAAAACATAACTATATTTATAAATAAAATAAGTGTGTTTATAATAAATTAAGTATATTTATAAATAATATAATTATAAAGATAAAATAAAAATAAATTAATGTTGGACTATAAATGGGTAAATAAAAAACCATAGGGACTAAAAGCGTCTCAATGAAAAGGGTAAAAATGTCATTGTTACAACTTTAACGGTTGTGTCGTTAAGTTTAACGGACGAGGGACTAAAAGGGCACAAAATTAGTAAAATAGGGATGAAATTTGACCTTATTATGGTTAAAGGACTGAATCCGGATAAACCATCAAACCACAAGGACCAAAAATGTCCTTTACTCTAAAAATTTTGAACACCAATGGTTCTTTATTCAAATGGATGTTTGGAGAAATGCGATGATATTTAACATTTTTCGTATGAATAAAGGACCATTAATGTTCAGAATTCATGTTTAAATGAAAATGAAACAAGTAAAATTTTGGTGAAGTAGAATGTCGTGACCCTCGGCGTCCCTTTTTATTAAGGGTTTGGACTTATCATAGGACTCTTTTGATCCCATGAGTTACTATACTTATCTTCACATCAAGAGAAAAACACAAACTTACTAGGATGTCAATCCTTAAAAATAAGGTAACCCACCACCAACCGATTTTGTGGCCAACATGGATGGTATAATCACATAACCCACAATCCACTAAATATCCATTTACATATTAAATTAAAGCAATATTACAGAAACAACTCTTATATGAATAGGAGACATTAACGACTCTTTATAAACAAATAATGATTATGTTCTATAAACACACTCTTCCAATACATGCAATTGGATTCATTTCCTCTACATGCGCATTGGCCTCATACGAGCTACTTCTCTCATCGAAGAAAAACAAAAGAATAAGGTTCAGTTCTTTCCACATTCGTTAACATAATAAGTAACGTTATAACATTTAAATATAAATTTTATCAAAATGTTTTAAGGGAAAAAATATATTATATAATAGACAAAATCCAAATACCAAAGTTTCTTTTGAGCATTTATATGTGTATTAAAATAAAAGATGAGCAATTATGTTACAAAAATGAGATATTAAAAGATCCCTAAACCAACAACAAAGAAACTTAACTACTACCTTTTTAAATGCATTAAGTAATTGTTAGCTTCCCATATACAAAAGTAATAGAAGAATCCCACCACTTCTCCATCTATTTAACCTCCCCAATTGCTTCCATATTGCTTCCCCTCCTGATTTTGCTGGCCTACAAAGAGTAAAACAAGATTTTTAATATATATATATATATATATATATATATATATATATATATATATAAAATAAAAATATTAAACTCATATTATTAATTAAATGCCAAAACCAAATGATCCACAAGTGATTGTTACTATTAACTAGTGTCTAGAGTTTATATTTCAAACATATATTTAATGTGTTACAAATACTTCCTAGTGGATAAAGATTTTTGAATTTGGAAATTATACACTTAACTTCCATAGAGATTAATAATTCTTTGTTTTCTTTCATCAAGTCACCGAAATACCGAATCCAGTATGGTCATTTAGATCTAATATTAATGTGGAAACATTTAAGTACAATAATCATCGATCGATGTAACAAATGAATTTTGATGATTAAAGTACGCTTTTTAGTTTTTTGGACTTGCAAAAAAAAAAAACAAAAAACAAAAAAATGCGTATTGAAGATGAAACTTACTCAGATGCAGCATACTTGCATTGCCCGTAGCCTGCATTCACGAAGAATCAAACCGATGATTGTAAGCAGTTTAAAAGGTTAACCTCGATCTTCATAAAATATCTATTGTAAAAACTAACCATTTAACACATTTTGTGAAACTACAAATACTAAATAAAGCATACCAAAACAACAATGAAGGTGCATTATCCCGAAATCAAAATCAAAGCAATCTTAACTATTTAGTTTGGTTTGATGAACCTTTTATGATTTCACGATTTTAACCTTTATGAGGTGTTTGTTTACTTATTAATGGAATCATTAAAAATTCATTCAAAGGTAAAATGACATCTTAATGATTCCATTAAGAGGTAAACAAACATGATATTAATCAAACTTACTTGGATCGTTCTTGGTTAAAGTAGCAGCGCCTCCGAAATTGCAAGCAACATCCGAATTCCCATTCTGTTGATAGTAGCTATTAAAAGCAAACGAAGCATGCGAAAACAGCGTGTCGGGCTGATAACATGGGCCTCCGGGTCGAATTTGACTGCAATCCGTCATACCCAATCCGCAAGCCCAGTCCAACGCATTTTGTAGATCGGATTGGGATGCACCTGGTGAGGCTACACACCAATTCGTACCACCCAAAAATGTCATATTGCCTTCTGGTGGTGACAAAAATGTCTCTTCTTCCCTTTGTTCTACCCTTATTGCCCCTACTACCATCACCATATCTACAAATATTTCTATAATTTTGTCAGAAATTAATTTTGAACAATTTTTTATTTCCAAAAATAATATTTACAGAAAAACACATTATTGAGTAGTCACTTTTTCAGGCTTCTTAAAGGTGTCCCCTCATCTAACCAAATTGCCCCTCAATAAAGATAAAATAAAAAATTAATAAGTTTTTTCATTTCTCGTAATACCAAGTGTAAAAACATCAATTGATATTGGTGACAAATTCAGTCCGTTCAAGCAAACGGGTTGACGACCAAAAAGTCATAAATTTTACATAATTTTGAAATTTTTTTCAAAGAACAATTTTTTTTAATACAACACCGTTTTATAAATTTCCATTATCAAAAAAAGTTATGTTATATCTTAGTTTTTTACAATAGGTCCATTTAACTGTTTGGACCGTTGGGTCAATATTGTCACCCCCTATATTTAAACAATGTATATCCAAATCTAATATATTCTTGTTTAAATCCAAATAAAATAAAATCTCAATGTTCTAACATATAAGTTGTTAAAATATAATAAAAAGTCTAAAATGATGGTTAAAATAATTACAATTTTTATTTATTTAGAAAACTAAAAAAACAATAATTTAGGACAAATAATAATACTAATTTTTATAATTTTTTTAAAAATAAATATTTGTATATTTTAGATTTCATTATGTAAATATTTTATACAAACATTTATGCAATAAAATATTTACGTAATACAGAGATAAATATATAATAAAGGTTTTGTGTTTGATTTATTAATTAACTTTATTAAATGTTATCCATATAGGTAGTTGGTAATGATTATATTTTAAAAAATAGTTCAAATCCTATTCCATAATGCACGCATCTTACAAGCATAATAAGAATAAATAAATGCAAAACCAGGCAATAATATGGATAAAAAAAATGAAGAATGAAATTACAATCAAATAAGCTTGGTTTATAACGAGTAAAGGGTATTATAGTAATATTAGTAATCTTGAAATTGATAAGAGCATGTCAAGTAATGCAAAAAAAAAAAAAATTGATAATGAATAAAGGTAATATCGTCATTTGAAAATTGTGAGCTAAATAAAAGATTTATTGAATCAATTTGTATGTTAGTTATGGTTTTGCATTATGATGGATATTATTTGATTCTCACGTTACAATAACGTAAATAATTAATTTAAGATGTTTGAATGACATTTATTAATAATAATTATTTGTGTTTAGAATTAATCCTACAACATTTTTTCATGAGTTAAAAATAATAAGTTATTATTTTTTCATTTTACAAGTTAAAACACAAATCCAAACATTTTAAAAATTGATTATTTGATAATTGTGATAGTAAACAGGCTAAACCAAACATTAAATTTTCGGCAACACTTTTTGCTACAACTATTATCTTATTATTAGTTTCCAAAACGCTACAACACCTTTTCAAACGCAAATCCAAACACCCCCTATTGACAAAGATACGTTCATCTTTATCTTTATATTAAGGGTTTATTATGAAACAAAAATGTCCAAATTTCACTAAACCAAGAAGAAGAAAAATAACTTGAGGTTTTTTATAGAAAAAAATAACATTAAGTGACAAAAACGCAAAAAACATGAAAACATGTTGGTTTTTTTTTTTCCATAATAAACCCTTATATCAAGTAAAGAAAGAATAAAAATGACTAGTGTAACATACTCGACAGAAACATAATGTGTCCAAAAATTAATCAAAACTAATAGTTAAAATAAATACTAAACAATACTATTTGATAGAATGATCACGAATCATGTACTCATTAACCAGTTAACCTCAATCATATTCACGTGAAACTACACTAGTTGCTACAAAACCCTCGCATCAAACTCGTCAATTACTACTAACCAAAATAACATAAAACTAAACCAAAGTTTTTTGTTTCAGCTAATCAAAAATATTTTATAAAAATCAAAGATCAATTTAATTAAAAACAAGAAAATGTAAAAAATAAAAGGGAAGAGAAGAGAAGAGAATGAAAAGAGATACTTACATATATAACACGGTGCAAGAACAAGTGCTTGAAATGCGAAAGACATGATGCTTCAAGATTTTGGCCTTTGAATTATGTGTGTGTGTGTGTGTTGGTGAAGAGAAATAACGAGAGTTAAATGCACATCAAGAATCAAGAGTTTTCTTCAACCCAAATTTTCCTCTTTTTTCTTTTTCTTTTTCTGATTTGCTTTTCATTTTGTTTATTGTTTTCCTTGATATCATAACGTACAAACTCTAAATTCTAAGTGTAATACTTTGTTTATTTACTAGTTTATTTGCGTGCGTAATACACGGATATTTTTAATACATATAAAATATAATAAACTAAAAGCTAAAAATATAAATATTATTTTTTATAGACAAAAGTATATAAGAATGATATTATAATTTATTATGACCTATTAACTTTATATATTTCTAAATAAATATGAATAGTAACTGTTTTTTTTATATTTTTTTAAATAAGTTACTAGAGTATTAAATTTTGTTAGATTTGATTTGAATTTAAAAGTAGATTATATTAGATTTGGATATATAGAGTTTAAATTTATTTATTTATTATTTCTAAAAACTATAACAGCCACATGTCGATTCATGGTGATGACACGCGCTTCACAAGGAATTAGTATAATTACCATTTTATTAATATTTATAGATTTTAAACAAACCAATAATGATATGTTAATGTTATATAAATATAATGATTTTATAGGGAAGTGATATTGAAAACAAAGTGTCCCATTGCCATTAACTACCCGTTTACAAAATCGCATTTATTTTTCTTTTTTAAAAAAGCTAAAATTTCGTATTATCAACTTTCATATATATATATATATATATATATAGTCAGGTTCAAAAAAGTACCTCTCGAAATCAAGTGCACCCGAAGGTACCAACCTTAAAAAACTTTTTTTAAATTTTTTTTTCTCATAACCATGTTTATCTTAATGTTATACACATGATATATGAATTTCACATTTATTCACACTTTCTGTGTCCTTAAAAATTATGTGAATGCTTAATGCATATTTATGTGAATGGTCATCCATGTGAATGGTCATTTCACACAATGTGAATGGTGTGAATGACCATTCACATGATCTTTTTTTAGCATTCACAAGATTTATGATGTTGCTTCTTTTGAGAAAAAGTCTTATAATGTTGTCTTATACATGTCTATTCAAAAAAAAATATATGTGAATGATCATTCACATTAGGGTACGCTCGGTACGCTGGAATCTTATAGGTACGCTGATGAACCTGATTCTATATATATATATATATATATATATATATATATATATATATATATATATATATATATATATATATATATATATATACACACATATATATATATATTTATGTGAATAATTATCCAAGTTAATAATCATTTACACAATTCAAACTAAATTTTTACTATTCACATGATTTATTTTTCGAATCTAAGATATGATCTTTTGATAAAAAAAATCTTATAATGCTGGTTGTATGTCTATGCATTATATGTCAATAGTCATTCACAAGAGACACACTGGATACGCTAAAAGTTACGAGGTATGCTGATGATTCTGATTATATATAAGGGTAAGAATCATTCGAGAAGCTTAAAAATATGGAAAAGTAAATGAAACATTGTGAGCCAATCATTTAATTACCGGAATATTTAATTTTATTTTTATAAGAAAAGGGTATATATATAAATAACAAATTTAATATTCTGATGATTTACTATCCTATAGTCTCTCTTAATAATTAAAACTCAGGAAATTAAATATATTTAAATAGAATCAATTTCTAAAATATCTCAAAAATTGTCTTAAACAAAAGAATTTCATCTCCATCACAATAGATACTTTTAATTTTTTTAATGGTAGTAAATAAAATACAAAATATTCATGTATGAATTTTTTCATTTATATATATGAACTATTCATATAACTTTTATATAAATTTTTATAACCATGCACATGCAATATTCAAATATGAATATATTTTTTTAAAGGCAAAATAATATTTGATGAACCCAACATATTACAAGAATGGTTAAGATGTAGGACAATGCAAAACAACTAACAACAAAAAATGAATTTCTAAACAATAATCTCAAACGGATTAATAAAACATTTCAGCCAATTAATCGAAAGGGACAACTTTCGATTAGCGAACCACACACCCAAAAGCCTTTGCACCGAAGGGAACAAATCCTTAGACATAATCTATTCCAATGCGTCATGATCTGCAAATAGAATACAATTATGAATATTTCAATAATCAAAGAAATTCGACACTTGATAATATTCATTTGTAAATACACAAATAAATCACATCAATAAAAAGCATTCTTATATGAATATATTTTGAAATAACACATAATATACCATTCAAAATTATCCATATATGAATATTATAAAAAAAACATATAACAGACAAAACAAAAAAATGCAGTATGAATTTTTCATAAAATAGTACATAAACAAAACGCTGAAAAATATGCGGAGATGAATACTTTGTTATAGCAATGAAAAATAATGCAAGACAATTTTTTATAAAGCTTTATTGTTTAGTAACACATTTATGAACATACACATAGAATACAACAAAATAATAACTTACTAAAACTCACTTTTAACAAAAATCCATTTTAACACAAAAGTAAATTGTGATTCTTTATTGACAGCATCATGAGAAATTTAGAATGATTTAACTCTTAAACAGTTGATATTTTGATGTAAGTTTATTGTTATAATCATATGACAGTTGACTATATTCTAGCTTTAGTTGAATGTTTTTCCAAAAAGTGTTTAGGTTTTCGTTTACATGAAGACATTATTTTAAAAACCATCCATTTGGACTTGTCAAATACAAATCTTCGTGGAGAAAATGAAAAAGATAATCTCAGGTTGGAAAAGAAAATCGTTGTCCTTCGGAGGTCGACTAGCACATGTTCTATTGTTTCAACTGTTTATGATGACATATATTCAACTTAGTCTAAGTTTTTAGTTGTTGAATTGTCATAATCATACAGAATTAAAGCATGATGTAATATGTAGTAATAAATAACAAGTAGACAATTCGACCCTGGGACCCTTACGGGAACCAATGCATTGTGTCCGAGACAATTTTGATCCTAATTTTTTTTTTTGAGAATCTTATTTATAAACTTGTTTACGAATAACCTTTGTCCAATTTTTTTTATCTCGTGGTCTTACAAAGGACCAAGACAATTAACGTAGACCATATACAAACATATCCGTACCAATTGTGGTTCAATTGTTGACCTCAAAAACAACAAATTAAAAGATGTTGCTCTTCTAATTTGACGTACGGTGAGCCGAAGGAGACGAGGAGAAAAAGTTAAGCTATAATATAATAAATCACCGTTATTTTCCTGTGAAGGTTATTTATCGATTTCTCATTTCACTATAAATAATACATTGACTATATTGAAACCGAACCGATCTCATTATACAATTTGGGCCGAGCCTACTAAACAATAAACATAAATATATGTACCTAATAATGAGAATATTGACATCAACCAAGGGGCAAACCTAGTTATTATTTTTTTTTTTTTAACAATTATTCAAATTGTCATCAGTTCTCTGGTTTTCCTGTCTAATTTGGTTCTCTATTAAACTCAACTATCTCTTTTTCTATATATATATATATAAAGCAACCACTATTATTAACTGTATCATTCTTTATATAATAACAATTATCAATGTTAAAACCCTATAAAGTGGTTTACTGGTTGAATTTTGAGATTTTTCAAATGAGGTACCGAGTTTGATTCTTACAGGTTACTTTCAAGTTTCAATGGAGGTATTTAGTTCAATTCCTACAGATTTCAATTCATTGAGACTACTTGTCTTTTTTTTTAAATTAAAAAACTTATTACCACACATAGTTCATGCATCATTAAATGGTAAAATTATTTGGACAAGATAGGCCTTAAACTAACCCCTTTTATGTCCACTGACTCTGAGATTTATTTTATAAAAGTTGAACAGTGATCTTTTCTTGCAACCCCCTTGAACAAGACCTCGTTGGCCCTTTCATATATAGCGATGACCACATTACCCACAATCAAGGTAACATCTGGATCTATCTTGCAAGACCTTTTTTCCGATAGTTTTGTAATAAATCTAGGATATGGGCATAAAAGATATACATAATTTATGTGTATCGAGCATCACCTTTCATTTTCTTCAAATCCCTTCCTAGCATCGATAAACTTCTTGGTCACCCAACACCCCATTGATGGCATCCACTCGATCCATCGCCTCTACTCATCCTCGAATCATCTTACATCCCTTCTTTCTAGTGTCAACAAAACCTAATTATTCTATTCTTCTACAAAACAAGTCATTGTAGTTATTAAAACAATTTAATTTTGATAATTATTAAGACAGATGACGGGTTACGACCTTCATTTTCTAGTATATACACAACTTTCCAACAGACTCATAATTTGGTAAATAAGTGTTCCTCCTTAATAACAAGTGAACAACCTTTTCCCTATTGTGTTTTGCTCGTTTTGGTTTTCGTTTTCGTTTTTGATTTGGGTTCTTAACAAATTAACACACCAATCTCCCTCGTCGCAGCCCTTCAATTCCATTGTGATTTCGATTTCTACTTCAAATTAGTCTTGATTTGAGTTTAATTACCGATGTTGGTAGTATGATGATTATAACGATTGAGAATGTTTTACAAGTTAAGTGACATTCTATATATATAACAAAAGGACGTAGCATAAAACAAAACGTATGTAAAAGTAAAATGCTTTCTATAAAAAGCACCCATTTATAAAAGTCTTTGAAAATTTGAAGCTAGGACCGCTAAAATTAAAAGATGACATTTTTTTTTTTGTTTTTGTCGGATTTGATATTAATGGATCCAAATTGAAAGCAACAAATCCTCACATTTTATTTCATTCCAATTAACAAAATATCATTAGACATTTAACTTTTCAATTCAAAACCTTTTCTAAATTGGACATTCTATATACGGTTCGATGTATACACCTCTTACTTTATTTTTCTTTCACGTACATATATGTAAATTATCTTGTTAGTTTTTCTTTATATTTGTTTTCTCATTCTAAATACAATATTTTTATACAAATGTTAATAGAATAGAACGATTAATTATTACAACCAAACACATGGAAGAACCTATATGTGTGTGTGGGTGGGTGGGCGAGTTCAATGGAGAACCTATATGCATCGAAGAACTTTGAAGAACTTATATGCACCACCACAAATGCACCACAATTCTCGCGTGATACATCATTATTTCCACGTGATGCATCAAATTCCCACGTGATGCATCAACTTCCACGTGATGCATTATTACGATTTTCTAGCGATGCATTGTGGTTCTCCAAGGTTATTCGATGCATAGAGGTTCTCCGTTGAACCCACCATATATAGGAACTAAAGGAACTAAGGTGATGGGATGGACCATGGGAACAGAAGACATTAATTAATTAAATAAAAAACCAAAGGTCTCGAACAATATGAATGGATAGCACCTAAACAAAGTAAAGGGATGGACCATGGACCATGCATGGACCTGGACCCTAGGGCCGGTTTTTGTTAGTGCACGTGGTTAGGTTTAGTTGGTGCGGTTACTCTTAGCCTGGCTAGCTGTTTCGAGCCATATATAGCCGACAAGGCTTTCAAGAGCCCTGCCTGGTGGGCAGGTGGTCACATGTCAACCTTCCTATCCTATGTCTTTTGTTCTTCCTTCTTAATTCTTTACCCCCACCCTACAACCTTTCAATTTAAGCCCCTCCATGACCATGCATACATATACCCATTTAAGATGTTACCATTAATTTATCACGTTTGGTTCACATAATGAAATTCAAATTTAGTTTGTTTATAACTTTTGTTAACAAAGATGAAGAGTGACATCAAATTCTTTATTTATCAGTGTTTTACATTTTTTCCAACTCAAACATGAATTAGATTTTAATACATATATGAATTAGATTCTAACATACATTCTTAAACCAATACTAAAAACTATCTTTTACCATCACCACTTCAATTCATTCGAATGTTACATTTCATGAACCAAACGTCACCTTAATTTTTGTAACCTAAGGAGGGCTGACCTCGGGAGAGGGGGGCACATGGGCTACAACCTAGGAAATCATATTATGGATGGACATTTATCTTTTAGCTCAATAAATAATATACTATGATCACACATGTGGAATCAATTACATACGTAAGGGCAAAAGAATATCATCATCAAAATACATAAGGTATGCTGGAAGAAAATACCAAGGAATTTGTTTTTACTTCTTAGTTAGACAACTCTACTCTAATTTTCTAATTACACAACATAAGAAATGACTGAACCCCTTTAAAACAGCATGTGTATTAACGTGAGTTTCTTTTGAATTTAAAAATGAATACAAGTTTTAGGAATAAATTGTTAAGTACCAACTTTTTTTTTTTGAGAGGCTAATGTTAGTGGTTAGTGGTTAACATCTTTTTGTTAGACATCTTAAGGGTGAAGACCAATCCACACACCTCCACCTAAGGAGAAACATCCTTGGCAAGGCTCGAACTTGAGATATTGGTCAAGGGGAAACCCTCCCAACTTTGGTGGTAGCCATTTGATCTAGGTCAAGTGGTTAAAATACCAACTTGTTAGTGTAGAAAAATTTGAAGAACACAATTTATAAAGATTTGTTTATTCTGAGGAAAACCCATTTATGATCATGTGCAATGTTATGCATTATTAAAATGGGGTTGATGAAAATAAAATACAGAATTTTTTACAGTTAAAATAATAAATACGTAATAATTGATGAGTATAGGCTACCAAACATGTATTTAACATGAATTCTATTATTAAAATTATAGATATTGTACTAAATAACATAAATATGTTTGTAACTTTACGGACTGACATAAATAATACCTTTAATAATTTCGTGTAGTAATATCACACATTAAAACTAATAAGCTTTAATTAGGTTATGTCATCTGTGTCCTTTCCTCAATTCGATCCTCCTTCATTAAAGTAATTTGTACTCGTTACAATTTAAAGTCACTACACATTTATACGTTTATAAATATTGTTTTAAAAATAAATATATCTTATATTATTAATTTATTATATAAATGATTAAACACTAAAATACACAAACACGTATGCACTATGTATAACCATTTGACATAGATCAAGTGCCCACCACCAAAGGTGTGAGAGATTTCCCTTGGTTGAGGTCTCGAGTTCGAGCCTTGCCAATGACGTTTCTCCTTAGGTGGAGGTGTGAGGTCTGGTCATGACGCTCAAGGTGTCTAACAAAAATAAAGGTGCTAACCACTAACCACTAACATTAGTTGTTAAAAAAAACATACACACTATGTATACAAACATTTTCTAAAATACACAAGGAAATTAGTTTGGAATGACCACACGATTGGTATGAAGAATTGAATGAACAGAAGAGATAGTTATTGGTAGTTCATTAATATCCTCATTTACTAGCCCCAATAATTTATCATGATATTCAAAAAGCCAAAGTTGTAAATGTGAATCATCTCATAGACTCATACACTGTTTGGTTGATTTCATAGGATTTATAAAATTTTGAAAACTTTCAACAACTAAAAACTTTAAAAATCCTACAAACAAGTTGTTTAAAATCCTATTGTTTTCTAAATCATTTAAATTTTAAAATTCTATAAAATACAACAAGCTAAAATGATCTTTAAATAGTCAGGGTTGGCTCTCAGGGACCCAAAATCTTATAAGACCCTTAATTATATAAGTTATCAACGTAAATAAAATGTAATTGATATTTTTAACTTATGGCCGGGAAGAATTGTACACACACATGTGTGTGTATGTATATTTATGTATGTCTGTATGCGTAAGCCTCTCTTAAATGTTTTCGTCAGGATTCCAAAGATGAATGGAAAATAGTAGGTTACATTGATTTTGATTTGATATAACAAATTTGGTGAAGAAACATGTAAAAGTAGGAGGGGGGAGTCAAACTGAGAAAACAAGCTAATATTATTTTAGTATTAGAAAAATCTTCAAATATTAATTAGTAGAAAGTAGAATTAATAGATTTGGACATTTTTGAGCTAGTATTGGGTATCACATACTTTTTGCAATATAATGACACCTTAACTTGAGAGATGGAGGGGATGTTTGTTTTATAAGTATGATTATTGACAATTGAGGTCATAATTATTTTTATTTAGAAATTATAAAAATATATGAACACAATATATGTCTTTTGGAAAGATGTTTGGTATGAAAATGAAGTCTTAAACTCGATCAATTTCTTACAAAAATCAATCAAGTTAATTAACAGACCATTAACTAAGCCAAAAATGGGTCTCAAGTAAAGTAATATATGTGCAGTGGTTGGGCTGGGGGAGGATAATCGTAATCCATGAAGCCATGAAGGTAAAATAATTGGATTTACAAAGAAAATTTTCAAAATTCTCATTCTAGTTTTCAAAAAAATTAAAAGCTTGTTTACTTAACAATAATTTTATAAATTTTCATTTCATTTTTTGAAATATCATTTTTCATACCCTATCTCTTACTTTTCTATTACTTATTTTATATTTTTTTATAATACTCTCGTTCTCTTTCTTACTTTTCTATCACCTATCCTATTTTTCTTGTTTTATAATCACTCATCTTATTTTTTCTTAAAACTAAAACTTATCATCTAAACAAGTTTTCACTTTTTATAGAGTCCCTTGTTTTTTTTTTTTCCTGAAAACTATAACTTGAAAACTGAAATTGAAAAATGATTAGTTTCATTAACTAAACGCAACCGAGTGATAGCTAGCGTTGGGATACCAGTTAAGGGCTTTTGTTATTGGGTTTCATTTTAGATGGAATAAACTTGTTCCTCTTAATCTCAACATTTAAGCTTGAGGAACTTATTTAAATCACTTGCCATGACTTATCAAGTCTAGGCAGTTTTTCTAAAATCTAAATGGTGGGGAATTGACGTGCCTCTGAATGAATATAGTTAGTACATTGGAGTACTTTGTTTTCATGATGCATTAAATTTGGATTAGGTTTATCATGGAAAAAAATCAATAAATTTTTGTTGGTTTTGCGTTGTCTCTCAATGTCTTTTTTGATAGAAAAAACCTCATGTTCATTTTTTTTCCTGGTTTTGTGAAGTTTAGGGGTGCCAATTATGGTCCATTAAGCAAACAGATCGATAACCAAAGACAAAAAAGTTAACATACCACTTTTGAATATTTTTCAAAAAAAAAAATTGTTTAATACATTATTTCCTTAAATTTCATTTTTATAATAAATTGTGTTCCACCTACTTTTCTTTTACAACGAATCATTTTGCTTGTTTGACCCATTGGGTCGAAATTGCTACATCTAGTGAAATTTGATTATTAGGACCCGATCATAATTGGTAAAACAAGTTTTTTAAAAACCGAAAACTGGATTTTAATAATCAAATTTCACTGAATCAAAAAGAAAAAAAATTAGTTTGAGGACATTTTTGGGAAAAAGAATAACATTGAATGACAAAAAATGCAAAAAAAATTATAAACAGATTTTTCCTCTTCAGCTCACTTTTGTATCCATGTCCATTAATTCCTAGCACCTTGCTAGTATAATATGTATAATTTCTATTGTTGTAAAAAAAACAAAACAAAAAAAGAAGGCAACACATCATTTGGATTAACAGAACATTATCTTACGGTCAACACGAATAATTTAATTTGTGTAAACAACATACAAGGGGCATATGGAATGTTAAGCTATGATAACATGAAAATTATAATTATCATTATAAAATTTTTAAAGGGAAATTATTATATGATTATTAAACATCTCAATTCATCAAAGTACATTAAATCTGGATTTTAGGTATATAAATTATTGAAAGTGTCATCCAATAATGCAAACGTCGTTCTTTTAACATAACCCACAATTATCAAAGTCGTATGTATTAATTAAGTAAAGAAAACGAAAAAGTAGATACAAGAACCAAATATTCAGTTTTGTATGTTGATCAGAATACTTTGACTAGACTAGTACATCCAATTTCACCAATAAGATTTGGAGTATTCATCTTACAACAACCACATGACCCAGGATCGAGTTTGTTATATTATTTGAATCTTGCGTGCATATATTTACCGGAAAGTATTTCTTTACCAATTGCCATTTGTGGTGATACAAAGACCATAGAAGCTTTCTATGTATAGCAACACTTAAGAACATGAATAATACACCATCTTCATATACATATATCATAACTAATAACATAAATAGATCAAAGTAGTATTTGTTGATGGACGATGATGAAAAGAAGAAGTCGTTTAGTAATTAGGAAAGAATTGAAAATGTATGTTAAATAGGTGTTTGGAATGGAATGACATTTACAAACTTTTTTATTATACGAGAAAATGGCTATTAAGAAAAAAAAAGAATTATGGTATTGATAATTAATAATAAAAGAAAGAAAGAAATAAAAAGGATAGAAAATGAAGTAAGTAAGATGAGATGAGATGTGGGATTAGTTGGAAAGAGTTGAGTTGATGTAAATGTTCCCTCCTCATCACATGATTCCCGCTTCCTTTGTCTGCGGTCCATTCTCCTCCTCCTCCCTCAACCAACAATGTCAATATATAACCCACCTCCATGGCATCCTTTTTTTCTTTTCTTTTCTTTTTTTAATATTTTTTATTATTAAAAAAAGTTTATTGTATGGTTTTATTCTTTTTTATTTATATTATTACTATTAGCTTACGATGTTAATGTTACACCACCGTACTATAAAAGCATTTATAATTTATTCTCTTTCTTCTAAGTTTACGTGATAAACACACATTCGATAAAAGCATAAATTAAAAACACTTATCCACGCGTCAACAAAGGATTGTTATTGTTATAAACACTTATTTCAAAAAATGTAAAATGATTTTACGTGATAAACACACATTCGTATATACATTTTTTTAAACGTCAAACTAACCTACTCCTAGGGGAACTTATTTTCACCACCTAAATTCAAACTTACCTCCGACGGGAGTCGAACCTGTTGCATATCACCCCTCATATCAGATGGGCTAAATCCACTAACATTTCTCGTGTATACATGAATTGACTCATTATAGTTTTCATCAAGATGACAACTTGAATATTAGTTTCATAATAATTAATTTGCAACATAATCAACCCAATCATAATCATATATCTTTCATAGTTTTATTAATTGGAAACATCATATGTACAATACAGAACATAAATACAAAATCTTGTTCCATGCATATTAACTACACATGCATGTTGTCACATCTATCTCTAAATAATTAAATTACCAGGCAGGCATTCTATAAAAGTTGCATGCTATATATCCATGTGCTTTACTAGCTTCTTTTTCTTGTCATTTTGAAAGGAATGTTTATCATTTCTTGATTTTGTCTTATAATTAAATCAACCTTGATTTCAATTACTTTATATTTTCATGTTATTTTTCGATTTCATTTATCGATCTGTATCATATTCAAATTCAATTTAATTAGGCCACCATTTAATTTACTCTTTCATATTCAAATCCATTTTAGTCTATATATCTGTTTATTTTGTATGTCTACATCATTTCATAACACAAACCATTAGACAAATATTAAACGATATATCCTATCACATCCTACCAAGCATTCTAATGCTATAATTTTTAATTTCAATGACCTACACGTGGCCTAAGTATGCAGCTAAAAGCGTTGAAAAAGTTCTTCATGGCTTTGTTTACATTGTTATATGGTTTAGTTGGGGCCGGAGGAATCAAATCTTTTTCTCATCGGACCATGAGAAAGAAAGATTGGTGAACGAGTATCTCTTCTCAAGATTGTAAAATCTAGGAATCATAGCAAAAAAACAAAGAGAGAGAGAGAGTGTTTGTAGTTTGACTGCATATGCAAACCTTGATCTGTGAATTTTGTATAATATGTAATATGTTCTTTATGCTGTAACGGTTTTGGTTATTAGCTCTGCTCGAAGCTTTTGTTCGATAAAATTGTCTGTCAAAAAATATAATACATAAACCAATACACACTTCCTATATACTTAATTAGATAATTGTTACATAAATTCAAAAAAAAATATTGACTTTACATAAAAAATTATTTAATTTTCATAAAATAATAGTACCACAAATATGTTAGGAGTCTTTCAAGTGGATGATGATGAGTGTTTTTGGAAGGTAAACAACAAATTCAGAACCAAGACAAAACGCAAGGAATTTTGTTGTTACATAATCACCAAACATAAGTGCCCCATCACAACTTCCAAACATGCCATTTCAAAGTTTTGTATAATAATTTTAATTTAAATATATCTAGATTGAAATTAATAAATATCATATATACTCGTATGATAAAATTATTAAGAACGCGTCAATTGGTTGGCAACACTTTATGAGTTCGTATAGTTATATTATTTTAAATATCATAATTCTACGGTAAACTAAACCAATCAAGTTAATATAAATATTGGAGTATCAAACCAAGTATAGTTCGACTTGTTTGGTAGAATAGGCCGAATTTGATATGTTAGAAAATTATGAATCATAATGAAACGAACTTTGAAATCAAATTTTGGATATTTTTTAGATCGTGAATGAGTCAATTTTCGATAACAACAATTTGCCATAATGAGTATCCAAATTTTATTATGGGATAATACACAAGAACATACTTTAAACATGGAACTTGTTATGGGATAATGCACCTGACCCCAAACTCATTTGTATATATAAGTTTCCATAGAATTTCTGTATGGATAAGATGATTAACTTTCAAGACACAACTGATAAGTGACGATTAAAATCGCCACAATCAGCCGTAGCTGAAAAGCACATCAACATCGACACCGGCTCCTCCACTGTTAAGCTTCAACATACAATCGTGTTGGTTTCTTTTATATAAATCTATTAACATAATCTACCTTTCTTCACTATCAAAATTAACATACATTTAATAACATTAAACATACAACTTATGTGAAAGTCGCATGCTTTCTTTTTTGTTTTTTTCCTTCTAAATCATACGAACTTTTTAATTATTTGCACATGCATCTATAAATGTTCTACAATGGTAAACACAAGAAGCCCAATAAGTTTATATGAATGTTAACTTCTTTTCAGATTGCGCTATGAATCCATGGCATGACACATTTTAATTTTCTTTAACAAACTTTGCAACATACACTTATAATTGTTTTGATCAGGAGATATTTTTTTGACAAATTTATCAAAATTCAAAAATATTTGTGTGTGTGCATATACACATGTTAAATAATCATATGGCTTCCTCTCTTTTTGCAAGTTCATCAAGATGGGCATCATTACTCATCATCATCAACTTTAGATAACATCTTGAGCATACATCAATTTCACATATTGATATTCCGGTGCACAATAATATTTTCAAATTATATTTACATAACAACTTGCTATACTCCTAATCATGGATGGGCATCATAACCCATCATCATAATCATCTATATATCACTTTTCAAATTAACACATCAAATTTCGTAAAAGTAACTCAAAAAAACATTAGGGCGTCTAATGTATCCTTTTTGAAATGAATTTCGGAGATTGCCCACATGGGATGGTGTCTGCGGAAACATAACCCCATCCCCTGTGGCCTCGCTCTCCCTCCCCTCACCCCGTTTAGGCGGTTACTCCCTCTCTCTCTTTCTACATTAAAATTTTTTTGAACGACAAACTAACCTAACCCTAATCTACTCCTTTGCCTCAGTAGAGAACTTCAGAACTTACTTTTACCACCTAAATCCAAACTTGCATTCGGTAGAAATCGAACCCATAACCCCATACTTGAATGTCACCACTCTTACCATTGATGTGAGCGGACATGACTAGAAAGATGAATTTTAAAAGGAAGGATATTCTCATCACTGTTATTTTGTTATAAAATTGCATCTTCTGTTGTTTGGGTTACAAAGTGAATAGTCAAATGTACAAATGGACTTGAATATATTTATTAGATTTACATTTTAGGAATAAGTATTAGCTTATTCAAAACACTTCTTTTACTAGTTTCTTTTGTTCCACTTTCATGAAACTGTGTTTAAGAAAACATAAATTCAAAACACTTCCTTTAATTCGATACACAACGCTAGATCGAACAAGAATTTAATAAGCTGATTATTGAGGAGATTCCAACAGTAAGCCATCTGAATTTTAAGTAAAAATTAAGAGGGGTATAATCAATCCATTCTCGATTAGCAAAAATAGAGCTACATCTAGCGTATTTATAGAAAGGTTAATACGTATATTTACATGTCCTCATTAGTAATTTCAACCAAAATTCTATTCAGAAGAAATCAAACGACGACGTTGCCCCACCAAAACACTGTGACGATGTAGTCGCCGTCTTTTGTCTAGGGATCACCGGAGGCGTTGCAGACCGGATGAGTGCAAAGTTCAACCCGTTGAAAAACGGGTGGGTCTTTATGTCAGCAGCTCCACGTTTCGACCCGAGCCGTTTTTCCGGATCCTTATCCAGCAATCTGGATATCAAATCACGCGCTTGTGTTTCGCGCGACGACATGGGTGAAACGCTTGGAAACTTGAGAGGTTTTTTCACGATGTTACGCAGCGTGGATTCATTTGTTGCGCCCGCAAACGGAGTGCAACCGTACACCATTTCATAGATGAAGATTCCCAGTGCCCACCAGTCGACGGCATTGCCGTGTGACTGGCCGGAAGCGACTTCCGGAGCGACGTACTCGTGAGTGCCGACGAAGGAACAGGATCTGGCGGTAACCGGTTCCGCAACAAACAAGCGTTTCGTGGCGGAGAAGGATTGGATTTTCTTTGATCGGAAGAGTTGACTTGGAAGACAAGAGAAAGGATGAGACGGTGGACGTGAAACCGCCGGTGAGGAAGAAGGTGGATCCGGTGATGAAGAGAGAGATTGAGACTGAACGGCTGGGATTGCGTCAGAGCACAGAGAGAGGTCAAAATCAGTGAGCATGATGTGACCGTCTGATCTGACCAACACATTTTCAGGCTTTAGGTCTCTGTAGATGATTCCGAGCATGTGCAGGTACTCTAGAGCTACCAAAACCTCAGCAGCATAAAACCTGGATTACCAAGAACAAAAAAAAATATAATCAAAATTAAAATCTCGATGAATCTGTTTTTGTGTCTGTCAAGTTCTCGAGAATCAAAGCAAGTAACACACAAATGAATTCTCAAATCAGCTGCTCGAGAATCAATGGAAAGAAAATATCCTTGATCAGGTAACTTCGATTTGAAAGATAGCCAGAGAAAGGTCCATTAATGGCAATATTGCAGGTAAAAAGTCAAAAAGTCTGAAAGAATCATAGAAAAATCGGTAGAGTCCAAAAGCTGTTTCAAATTTATACGTATCACTATGTAACTATTCAGGATAAACCAAAGCCGATAAGGCTCGTAGATACAAGCAAACAATGTCAGAATAGAAGCAATTTCATGTTAATTAATTAAATACGAAACCGGTAGTTTAGGTAGTAAATTATTGGTCTGTACCTTGCGGCGGAGAGAGAGAACCGTTTCCGCGGTTGTTTATGGCGGAGGGAATGCAAATCACCACCACAACAGTATTCCATTACGACGCATGAGAAGTGAGAAGCTTCAAACTGAGCATAGAGAGAAGGTAAGAAAGGATGATCAAGCATGTTTAATATTTTCTTCTCCGTTGCCGCTCTCTCGACCTTCTTTTTCAGAGCTAATACTTCCCTATCTACCACCTTCATTGCGTAATAACACCTACTTTCTTCTACATCTTCGTTTCGTAGCCTACACAGGTAAACTTTTCCGATATCACCACTCCCGATCTGACGAACAAGACAAAAATCTCTAAAACTTAAACTACTTCCTCCATCAACACCACCAAATCCTTCACTGCTACTCCTCTTCAACGCCAGTGTTCGAATCGCTTGCCATGAAGACTCGGAGGACCTATGTGGCTTCAGTACCAGATTGTCCGGCGAATACAGTGGTCTAGGCGGTGGAAGCAACTCTAACGCATCAAATGACAAACGACTAAAACTAGTGCAACTATCACTGCTCATCGAACTTTGACTTGAATTCACAGCTTCAGAAACGGTTTCTTCTCCGGAACCTTCAGATTGATCCTTCTGAAACTCTAACATTATCCTTCAAATCTCCAAAAAACCACACCACCGCCCTGAAAACAAACAATGCTTAAAGAAATAGCAAGGAAAAAGACGGACGTGAGACTCGGATCATGTGGTAGGTTTTCCGTACAGCTCGGAGGATATGGGCGGAGGAGCGGTTGTTGGGGTTCTTTATGAAGACGACGTACGGACGGAGGAAGAAAAAGGGCGAGGAGGATAAATTACTTGCAGAGAGAAAGAAAAAGGGCGTTGGCGTTTTTAATTTTATGGTTTACTTTTTGGGGTTTTTTATGGAGAGCTGGAAACGGAGTCGGGTCGGGTCGAGGAGAGTAAAGTGACACGTGAGTGGAAACAGTGGTAGTACGTGCTGGAGGTGGATTAGTGACGTCGAAGGAGACTTCGTGGCACGTGAGTCCCGATAGCCGGTTCGCACGTGGCAAAAGAGAAGTGTGTTGCTTCTTCTGCCTTCCCTCTCCTCTCTAGGTCTAACCTATGTGCTATTCTATACCATCAGAAAATTCACAGAAGGTGCATCTTGAAACTACAAATGATAAATAATTAATATTATATTATTCGTATAAAACGACAACAATACTTGTTACTAATTTTTATTTTACATCTTTAGGTAATACACTAGTATTTTTTTTAAATCAATGGCTAAAAATAACAATGATTTTTTTGTATTGTTATTTTTAATATACATATTATTTAAATTTTATCATTAACGAGATCAACTTTAAATTTTTTTTTTTCCGTTTATAACCATAATGAATTACAAAATCATAAATTATTTTAGGGTCGATTACTGAAAATAGTAAAAACTTTTTGATTTTTTATCATTTATAGTTAAATTATTTATTTTTTGACACTAATAGTATCAGTTTTTGTATTTTTTTCATATGAATAATATCAAATTTTGTATTTTGTATCATTACTATCAATAACTTTTGTATTTTTTTATCATTTATAGCAACTACTTTTTAAGTGTTGCTATAGATGATAAAAAATTTAAAAACTGATGTTATTAATGATAAAAAATAAATAACGTTGTTATAAATGCTAAAAATGCACAAAGTTGTTTTCATTTTTAACAATAAGCCAGTCATTTTATTGCAAAAAATGACAATATGTTTGTGTACGGTTTCAATAAAAGCAACAAATCTAAAAATCAACCTAACATCAAAACAATTGCAAAAGTCAAATGAATTAAACACATATGTATAACTATTTCAAAAGGCAAAAACAAAAAAAAAATGTGATGAAAGTTGAAAACCAAAACAAACTTTGATACAAGTGGAGCAGAAAAACCCATGATGTTTTTGCAATCCTATTTCTTCGCATTAAGCGAAATAAAAAACTCCACATTTATTAGCTTATAAGTTATAACATTTCCTTCATTTGTCTCCCCCTCCATCAAATCCTGCGTCCCAATTTCATTTCACACTCAACAAATAAACCAAGATTTATGAACTTTAAATTATGAAGAAAAAAAATCTTAAAGTAAGAGGTTCTTTTTGACATTCGTAGCAGACAATGAATGACGATGAAATATTTCACTTATACCATTTTTTTTCTAGATCTGAAACCCTTTGGTCATCTTCAACGGCTCCAACTATCTGATAGTGATACACCTAGATCTGTTAAATCGTCAGCACCTCCACACTACCACCACCACCTCCCCCATCGAGCCTGATGAGACAAGAAGGTTTCATAAATTCATTCCCACACTTAGACAAGTCGACCCATTCAACTATTTTGTCTAAACTTTCAAACAAACCGAATCATTAAAATTGAGTCGAAGCCCCAAAATCATGGAAGAACAGAAAATGACGCCAAACCACTCAAACAATAACACACACCAAGGTATTCGTACTTTGAATCGAAGGAAGTAGTTGCTCGAACCCTGAATTAAAAAAGTGGCTCGATGTAGCAGAAATTGACTGCTTGATGAAAAGTGTTCTTTACTTGCAAAGAAGAGAGACACGTCTAGGATTCTTTGAGAAAAGGCGATGAAGAAGCAGGAGATGAATGGTGCTTTATGACAAATGAAGCATCGACCAGCTCCTTTCTATTTGAAGTTTGATTTGTGTTTCTATTCTAGTTCTGATTTATATGTTTTTTTGAAGTTAATTTGGATTTTTGATACACGGTAAAGCTTAGTCTCACGCAGCATGAAAATGATAGCAATCATAGCAAATGATGTTTGAAAGCTTGTTATGGCAAATGTTTGTGAGATAAACATGTGCTATCATGTTAGAGTGGGTAACACCTTACAATAGTGTGCACAGTCGCTCATTCTAACTTTGAGTAGAATTCCAAAGAAGCAAAAGATCACAATATGACTCATTTCATAGTATCTATTCAGTTTGCTTAATTAATGTCAAATCAGTAGCTAACTTTGGACTCAAGATAAACTTCAGATCAAATTCTTGGATCAAGTCCAAACTTCGGACAACTACACAATTGAAATTGAGAACCTAGGCTTATCTTGATTTGGTAATTCATATATGCCAACTTTGATTGAGGATTCGAACTTCGTAGCTAGACCTGGACTTCAGGTGTGCGGCAATTTGAACATAAGGATTTACTCATATTTTACTTATCACATGTTATATAAATTTTTTTGTAGAAATTAGAATAAATTAATATAAATTAATATATATTTTGCTTTTAAAAAAGTTCGATTGAATATAAGTTCATTTAATTTACATTTAGAAACAAAAATATTCACCTTAATTAAGTAAAATATTAAATTAATTTAACATGTTAGTTATATAATTTAATTAAACATGATATATACTTAATTCTAAAACTTACAATTTATTTAAAAGTCCTAAATTTTAAGAATTCAAAAGTTAAAATCACCACACAAAACATGATTTCAGATTTCAAAATTTTAAACTACCATTTAAATTTCATTCATGATTTGAAATATTTAACGTCTTAAAAACAAATAACACCTATGTTTTAATTAGTTAACTGAGTAAGAGCACCAATATTGAATTGTATTTTATATAAAACTAGTTATTTGCCCATGTATTACATGGGATATATTTATAAAAATAATATTTTTAAAAATACATATAAAATTAAATTAGTATATTTCAATTATAAATTTTAAATAACTAAATGCTACTATTAAAACTCAAAATAATTTATCTAAACGATATAAACTATAAATTTAAAATACTTAATATACGGATAAAAATTTTACTGACTGTATTAGAATGTTGAACCATAGATTTTTAACTATATATGTAAATTTATTAAATGTTTTAATTAATATAAAAAATAAAATATCATAAATAGTTTATAAAAATTAGTTAGAGTTATTAATTTACTTTCCTTAACATTATAATAGAAATTATGGTAATAAATTAGGCGGTAAAATGAAATTGAGATGTCACGAAAAAGTGACATGTGTCAAAACCATTTTGATTTATTAATAGATATAGATATAGATATAGATTGTGTATTCAAATACAAAAAAAAAAAAAAAAAAAAAGCTTTTAAGGACATTGTATTTTATGTATTAAAAATATATATCTGTTAGTCATCAGAAGTAAGAAAGTGAAAGGTTAAAAACATTTTGCATAAATGGGTCGGGTCGCATTGACCTCAAAATATTCAAAGGGAGAAGTGGGCAAGAAAAAGCATAACAACTACCATCTCTTTTACGTATATGAAACTAAAACGTATTAAACACATTAATAGACACATGAGATATTTTAAGTTATACAAAAATCAAAATGTACTTTGAAAATAATAAATGCAGACTAAACGTGAGGAGGATGTCTCAACGTTATGAAAATAATAATAAATGCATTTTCATGTTAATTTTTGTATTTTCATATGCTTGATATTAAGGTTTTATAAACATTTTATCGTCCGATTTGTATTGACTAACTCTCATTAATTTAATGTAAATTCGATAATAAAGTATGTATATAAATATATCCAATGTTCAAAAATAGTGTTTTTAATTCTAAAACATGATGAATCAAAGAACGAAGATATTTGTTATATCAAGAAACATGACTTGTGTAAGATTATACATATGTTGTGTCAACGTATATATAAGTTGTATTTGTGAAGGAATATGTGTATTTTGAATCCACAGACATGTGTTGAATAAACGATATATGACTTGTTTGTCTCTGATTCAACAATATATTGAATCATAGAAAAAGTTGTATCCCGAGGATGGCAATGACAAAGTCAACGAGGAGGCACAACTTTTCAAGGTTATCGAATAAAATTTTCAAAATAAATTGCAAAATTACCCCTAAAAGTAGAATTCAATGAGTGGCCAGGTATATGTTTTTTACGAATATTTAACTTCTTATATGATTTAGATCAATCACACACACACACACACATAACAGTTCAATAAATAACCAGTGTGTATTAAAAACCGTGAGAATCATAGTGTATGGAAAAACCTAATGCATCGCATGAGAAAGATTGTGCATCACGATTCGCACGCGATGCAAAATTCTTTTCGTATGATGCACTATGTTTTCCCCTTACGATTACTGTGTTTTTCACAATACTTCAATGCACATTGGTTTCCCACATATTATATGTATGCATGTATGTATATGTACATGTGTGTATAGGATAATTATAGTTGGTCGTTTTTTTTTATTACTAACCCAATCTCCAATGTGGGATTTGTGAGAACCTAAAATGTGAATGAGTGAAATTTTAAATTTTACGACTTGTAACTTTGTTGTCAATATTTGTAAAATGTTCTCGATTTTTTTTTTGTCAATGTTTATTAGATGTTCTCGATTTTTATTTTGTAAATGCACCTTGTAAGATATGTTTGACAAAATTAGTAGGAACTCTGAGCTAGAGTTTTTTGAAAGTCAAACCATTACATGCAATAAGTTAAAGTGAAGTCATACTTAGAAAAGTAGGCAATAAACTTGACAATTTAAACAATTAAAATAATAACTTAAAATTGTTAGGACGTTACCGATGGTTAGTTAGTTAACTATGCTACCCGTCGGAAATCATCTATTTTATTAAGTTGTTAAACAACTTAAGATTAGTCATGGCTCTGTATTAACTAAACAATGTAAAAATTCAAATTTGTCTTTAAATAATTTTGGTGTGTTGCACGATTGACATACACAATCATTTTTTTCTACAAAAAATTTCTAGAATTAAATACATGTCCATCGTATCCTAAACGAAGACACTCATAAAACATAACTGCAAAACCTAAAAGCTAGTATCATAATGAATATGTGTATTTGACCTATGCATATGACAAATCTCAAACCGGATAAGTGATCAAATGTAGGGATATAATTATCTGTTGACAATATACAATGCACTAATTAATTAATTTGTGGCCACATCCAAAAACTATAAAGGAAGTTAAGCGTCAATGTTTAGTTGACATATTTTATTTCATTGTAGTATTCGGTTTTGCGTTATGATGGGGATAATTAGATTATTAAGTTACATTAACGTAAATAATTGGTTTGAAGCATTTGAATTGCATTCATTAATAAGTAATTATTTGCGTATAATTAATCCTACAAACTTTTTCTTTAGTTAAAAAATATAGTTTATTTGATTAATAAGTGATCATTTGGTCATTTTAAAGTTAAAGCTAAATCCAAACATTTTAAAAACTGATTATTTGTTAATTGTGATAACAAATAACAGAAGTTAAACCAAACACTAAATTTCTGACATCACTTTTTGTTACAAGTATCATCTAATTATTAGTTTCCAAAACATTGCAGCACTGTTTCAAATGCAAATCCAAACACTCCCAAAGTAAACATAGTCAAGAGTCTAATCATGACATAACATATGACTGTTAAAGCCATTGTGCTAAATCATGAGGTCGTCCGTTGCACATGTGATCATAGTATTTTTGAGGCAACATTTAAGCTAATGTACTTTGCAATCTTTGCGTATCCTCAAGTTCAAGTTGAGTGTATCAAACATAAAACTTATAACTAACGCATTAATGTCCTTCGGTGCTTCCAACTTGAAAATAAGATTCTTTTGATAAGGAGAATATTTAATTTTGTTATCATGAAGATTTTGTTGATCTTTGAACCAATACTTATTCTACTTGATTCTAACTTAATCAACACTTCAAAACAGAAAATCTTCAAATCTTTCAAGTTCAAGGTAAAAATGTCATTTCACTTTTGTTGATGTTCGATGCACCATTGCAACATAATTTGCAATCAAAATAATATACGACATTTAAACCTGAAACATTTAGGCTCAATCTAAACAAATTACTACAAAATTCAACATGTCTACGTCTACCATTACATGATTCATACATGTTATATGAAAATAATAAGGTTTCGTTCTTAAATTACATCGTTCCTTAATGAACTCGTAACAAGTCATGGCATTTGATATGATATTCTCATCATTTCTTATAATTTTTAAAAGGAAAAATGACATCAAATAGCTTTGAACTTTCGACTTTGTACACATTTATGTAGTGAACTTTTTTTTGTGCACATTTGGTAGTCAAAGTTTCAAAATTGTTCCAATTTGGTAGTTGGCGTACCTCGTTAACCGGTTGCTTCCGGTTTCGATGCCTACCTTGGGCAATTTTTTAGTGACGTGACTACCCGTTTTTTATATTATACCCGGTTTTATCTATGTGGCAACCCGTTTTTTTAAAATCACCCAGTTTTTTAAATCGTATGAAAAATGAACCGGGTTTATAACCGGGTGATTTTAAAAAATGGGTTACCACATAGATAAAACCGGTATAATATAAAAACGAGTAGCCACGTCATTAAAAAATTGTCCACGTAGGCATCGAAACCGGAAGCAACTGGTTAACAGGTACGCCAACTACCAAATTGGAACAATTTTGAAACTTTGACTACCAAATGTGCACAAAAAAAAAGTTCACTACATAAATGTGTACAAAGTCGAAAGTTCAGAGCTATTTGATGTCATTTTCTCATTTTAAAAAGGTATTATCCATCTTTTTATTATTAATAGAGAATAGACTTATGTATACATTTTGATATTATCTTATTTCAAAATGAAAAAAAAAAAAAGAAAGAAAAATTTATTGTTAGTTGATTTCAAGTTGTATCTTGCAATGTGAAAATGACCCAATAGTGTGATATTTATTTTTTTAAAGGTTGCTTTTTGCCCAAGTGGACCAGACAGGCATGACATGTCAACAATATTGGAGCAAATGATCATCCTACAGTTGGAATTTTGTATGGGTCCACCTTCCTTTTAATAGAAGTGGGTCCCACTACAATTTACAATATATGTGGAGACAACTTTCTTGAAATTAACAATCAAGTTTGGCCCATGTTTCCCATTGGTAAGTATTTACTTATTTCAAACACAAGTCTTTTAAATAATTCAAAATAATTAGTACCTAACTATTATGTAAACATTATTTTGACAAATATGATAGTTTTTTTTTGAACGGACAATAATGATAGTTAAAAAAGAAAATTTTTATTGTGACTATGGTATGGAAAGTTTTATGTATTTCACCTTAAATATTTTTTTTTTTTTAAACTGCAGTGATATATTAAAAATGAAAATAAACTCTAACAAAGAGCTAGAGATAGAAAGTGAATACAAAATCCTCACCAAAGAAGAACAAAAAGAAATGGAGCAAAAAAGAGGTAATGACAACATATATAACAGCTAACTAAACACTTCCGAAAGAGGGTTACTTAACCAAGAGCTCCAACATAATTTCTTACTCATCTTTCCCCAAGTAGATAACCAAAAAAAAAGCCAATGCTTGAACCTTTCCAATTTCACCTTAAATACTTGATAATTAATAAAAAGTATTAAGGAAATCCTAAAATAAAGTAATTAAATTATCATATTGTATAGCATATATTTATGATATAAAGAACCAATACAAAGAGGGTAACAAATCTGTAGATTAGAAAAAGGGGTAACATTTCGTCATGTTATTTGACGAATTAAATGTTTATTTAACGATTTAAGATAAATCCATCCAAATAGAATTTAGTTTCTTTAGCCATTTAATTAGATATTATTGAAATGACAAGTTATTCGGACAAAGACGCTTTTAACAATGACTTGTACGTTATATGACGATATTGTAAAATTAACTTTTACAAATAACATGAGTTTTCAAGTTAAATGGTGAGATTAAATCATATAAAACAAATCTTAGTTAAAAATCGATGTCGATTTTGCTACCCTACAAGTTGATTTTATAAAGACGACACACTGACCATACAAATAACCACTTAATAATGATTCAGAAGTTATGTGATGACAATTATAAATCCAGCTAAAATTATAAATTATGATTTCATAAAATAAAAAAAAGAGGGCCCAATGATGGAAATAATTGTCAATGAAAAGGCAGCCAAAAAGGTTGCATTCAAGTGAGAGAAACTGAATTTCCTCAAAAAAGTGAAGCCAACCCCCATATTTAAGATGCTTGTTTATTTGTATTCATGTTCATAGTCCAAAATTTTTGAGCCCCATAAAAGCTTTTGCAACTACTGTTGACTCACATGAAACCTCTTTTTATCATAAATATATTTATATACTTTTTAATATACATTTTTTAAGAATTTTGAAATTGTCTTATTGGTGTGTTTAATTCAAGTTCAAAGTTGAATATTATAGATCATATTAACTCTTACCTTTTCTAGTTATTTAACGCTACTAACTAATTTTGCTTGGTTCATCAGGTTTGAACCATATATAAACTGAAACGATGAAGAAAAAAAATTAAAACGAAACTACTTGAGTTTCAAACTGAATTTAAACCAAATACGATTTAAAGCTTTTTTTTTTTGTTAAAGCTCATAACATACAAGTGTTAGTTGTTTCATATTCTTAAAAAAAAGTTCTTACAATAATTTTAAACCTACAAAATAAAAAATTGATCGTCAAAAACAAAAGCAAGATTTAATTTCTGAATAAGCATTAACAAGATCAAAATAGTTTGTTTTGATATGGTTCAACCATATGGTTTTGTCATTTTGGACTTTTTTGTCATGTTAGTTTTTTGTAGTTTAACAAATCAAATAATTTTGTTGCACATTTAGCATATATTAAACAAACTAGTTGTATAAAATATTAGATATGCAAAATCTAAATTCCTAGGAGACAACTTATAATTACAACAGTGATTATTATTATTATAATATTTTAATAAAGACATGACTATGAGTGAGGATCTAATAAGACTTTATAATGTTAAAGAAATGAAAGGGTTAGAAAATCAAGAAAATATGAGATATAATAATATGAAGGGAAGCAGGAGTTACTCTCTTTAAAACACATGACATGTAGATCCAAATGGAAAATCTCACTTTAAAACTCAAGGGATCTTGTACTCTCTTTTCTCAGATTTTCTGTTTCAATCTTTTTAATAAACCCCTTTTATCATATATATCTATCTTATTATATGTTTTTTTTGTATTTTTCTTCAAATAATTTTAGTTACTGTTATACACTTTATAAATGATTAGGTTTTGCAAACTTTTTAATTAATTAGAAAGTATTATTTATAAATAAAAATTTTAATATTATTATTTTATTATATTATAAATACTTTTACTGTCTTTTTAGACGGTTTTCATACATGCATAACCTGTTTTTTAATCATGTTTTTTTTTTCTTTAAAGAACATGTATGATTTATAAAATTAGTATGAGTCAATAAAAATTAGTTTAGAAAAGTGTTTGTCTGTTTAAATAAATTAAATTCATTAAATTAGACATTAAATACATAAATTTTGTCAAACACATAAATTCATACATAAAGTGAACAAATGATGACAAATGAGGGAAGTGTTAAATTATACATTTAATGCTCAATGTTTGGTGTAACATCCCGTTTTCAGAGTTATTATGTGCAATTATTTTAGTGGATATTTAAATAATTAATATCGTGTTGGACCAATGAGATCCCGAGAAGTGGATTGATACGTGTCGGGTTTGCGAGTTACGTGTCTCCGGGTAATTAAATTGGTGGATTAATTATATATTTGGGTTCGTGGAATTAAATGGGTTAAGTGGATTTTAATTGAGAAAAAGGGATATCGGGTTCGGGTTATGGGGTCGGAACCCGTCGAAATTAGAAAATATATGTACGTGCGTTCTTATCCTTCTCCTCCTTTAGAAAGTGTGTGCACTGTGTGTGTGTGTGTGTGAATTGAAGCAGCAGAGAATTGAGGCAAGATCAAGAGTCTAGTTGCTGAAATTGAAGCTCTCATCTTTCCTTTTGTGTTTTTGATTAAGTGGAGGTAAGAATTTAAGGTTTTGGGTTATTAAATTCGTATATGAGATGTGTTGAATTCGTGGGTTGGATTCTGAAATGTATAGTCGAGTTGTAGATGTGTTGTGGAGTATTTTTGATCTGGAAATCGAGTTTTTGGGGGAGTTTTAGCCCCTGGCCGAAGCAGAGCAGCAGAAGCAGGAAAGGAAGAAGACGGCCGCAGCGCGGCCGAGATGGTGGGGCGGCGCGACCGCGATCGCGGCGCGGCCGTGTTGCCTGAGCGCGGGCGTGATCGAGGGGGGAGGGTTTGGAGCCAGTTTTTGGGTATTTGGGTCCCGTTTGAGCTGTTTTTGAGTCGGGATATTGTTGGGAATTGTGAGTCGGGTTTTGATCAAGTTCTCGGAACTTTATCGGGGTTGTTTTCGAGTTAGAGTTTTGGGATTCGATTGGGGGTTGCTTTTGGGTTCGAGTTGAGTTCATTATGAGTTTGTGATAGGTGTTCGTGGATTTGTGTTAACGAGTTGGGATTTGTGTAATTTCAGGGACGAGTCAGCGAGCCGAGCCAAGTCAAAGATTCCGAGATTAGTGGACTGATCAGGTGAGTACCCGAGTCTTTTCCAAACGAGCGCTCCGTTTTCTGAGTTGTGTCGTGCTATTTGTGTATATTGTGCTATGTTGTGTATGAGACAGGGACGCGGGCTTCAGGTATGATTCTATTCCTATATATGTGCATGAGATGAGATCCAGTCCGGGGTCCGTGATGAGTTCCATACGGACGGTGATTCGCGATGTGTGATCGCGCGGGTTGACTGTCCCTAACAGTCCTTGGGGCGTGTATACACGGCAGGGCCTGTAGCCGGTTCGCGCCCGTGCTACAGGGTGTGAGCTAACCACCGCGGCCGCGGTCGTTAGCTGGGGAAGGGTCCCCCTTTCAGTGATTCTGTGCAGGGCTTGGGATCTCATGCTATGTGTTCATACCTGTATTGTGATGATGATTGCCAGGGATCGAGCTAGAGATTGCTTTGCGTGAATGTGCTAGGTGTATGTGTGTTACGTGTATTCTGTGCAGAGTCTTAACCCTCGAGTACTCACGAGCTTTCGAGCTTACGTATTCGAGTCTTCCATGTTCAGGGTAGCGGAGAAGAGGTCGGTAGCAGTGCGGATTGATTTGGAATCGAGGATTAGCTGAGAAGCTTTGCGTTAATTCTGTGTAATGACCTGACCTGTATTGTTATGTTTGCACCTTTTGGGTTCAAGTGATTAGCGGATATGTGTTAATAATACTATACGAAAGTTTAAATTAATAGTGATTTCGAGTTATCCTATGACATATGTGTAAATTGAGTTATTGAGATATGCCACCTGTGTATTGTATTGACGTGGCATTTCCGGGATCGGGAGGGGTGTTACAGCATGGTATCAGAGCTTGTGGTTTGAAGTCTGAGTATCAATTAGTGGATGCTTAACTTAAACCTTGTTTCGATCCGTGGGGGATCTATTGCGATTGATATTAGTGGAATTAACTAACCTGGCTTAGTGTATGACGCCGGGTGATTTATTAGTGGTTCTCAATTGTTTCGTTTTGTGCAGATAGTTATGGCAGATCAGGGCGAGGGATCCGGCGCGGGCAAGCCGGAAGGGGACGAGTTCATTCGTAAGTCAGAGCTTCTGGGGGTATTGACTGAGTTTTACAGGCAACAGAGAGAGCAAGAGCGGGAACAGGATCAGGGTATGGGACCACGTGCTGGGGGTGGTCAGGATACGGGCACGAGTGCTTCTTCATCTATATCGCGGCGAGGGGGTTCGTTTAAGGATTTCATGACTGGGAATCCGCCAGAGTTTAGAGGTGGGGGTGAGCCAGGGATGGCTATGGCATGGGAGCGTGAGGTGGAGGCTGCCTTTAGAGTTGCGCACGTGGAGCCGAGAGATATGGTGGGATATGCGGCTTATCTGTTGAGGGGAGGGGCATTGCAGTGGTGGAAATCTATCGAGTCGGCTATGACATCTTCTGCAGCTTTTGCGATGACGTGGGATCAGTTTAGAGCTGTGTTCGAGCTGCAGTACATTCCTAGAGACGAGAGGCGGGAGATGGAGCGGCGATTCCTGCATCTGCAGCAGGGTGAGATGACAGTGCAGCAGTACGTGGATCAGTTTAATGAGTATTCGCAGTTTGCTACCCATCACATCGCCACCGAGCAGCGAAAGGCCGATGCGTTCATTGATGGACTGCGAGCCGATATCAGGGAGTTTGTCGGGATGCATGAGACGCCTACCTTCGCTAGAGCGTTAGAGATGGCCCGCATCAGAGAGCGGGAGATAGCCAAGCAAAGAGAGGACCCATTCTTTCAGCGCAGGCGTGCAAGGACTCCCGAGCAGTCCTCGAGAGATCGGAGGTATTCCAGAGACGAATCCGGGGAGCGGCGTTCGGGCCAGAGTTCAAGAGACAGACGAGACAGAGGTAGAGACAGAGACAGAGACAGGGATAGGGAGCGGAGGTCGAGTGGACCAGGGCGGAGCCAGCGATCAGATAGTCAGAGTCAGAGGCAGAGTTCGAGATATACAGGGCAGAGTCAGAGCAGTGTAGGGCAGAGGCCTCGAGATGGGAGCGATAGGGGAGACAGTTCGGTTGGAGATCGGGAGTGCCCGAGATGCCACCGACGCCATAGTGGGCCGTGTGTGCCCAGGTGTTATCGATGCGGTCAGCGTGGGCATGCTGCCGCCACGTGTACAGTCCCAGAGCCGTTGTGCTTTCGTTGTGGGAGACCGGGGCACAGAGTACGAGACTGTCCAGAGATGGGATCAGCGGTGCAGGGTGCGAGTTCCAGTGGGGCTAGAGCTGAGCCGTCGTCATCCGGTCGTCATGATTCTCGAGCGCGGGGTCGGGTCTTTCAGACGACTGCAGAGGAAGCTCGAGATGCTGCTGAAGTGATTTCGGGTATGTTTCTCTGAGCTTGATTTGAGTGTGTATTAGTGTGGGACGGGTCATTGGGCTGTGTCTGTGATAAGAGTATGTGTTCTGTTGTGCGTGACTGCTTCGTTTTGTCTGTGGTTATGTGGCTCCGTGACAGAAATGTGGGATGATTGTGTATGGGTTATATGTGATTGTTATATCTGGGTATGTGTGTGAGAATGAGATATATTGTGGTGTAATGGGTTATCAGAGTTTCGAGATTGGGCATTGTGTCATGTTAGTGGATCTAATTATGTGAATAATTATTGCGAATGTGTTTGTGATTGTGGGATTCAGTGATAGAGGGGCGGGATTGTGTGTGTGGGCTGAATGGGGTCGTTATGTTTGGGGAGTATATGTGGAGTCAATGTGCTAGATTTGGGTTTATTGTGATCTGAGCTTTTGAATTCAAAATTGTGCTATGATGAGTGAATTAATCCTGTTGAGTTATGCGAGTTATGTGAATAGTCATTGTGAACGTGTTTGTGATGTGCTAGTGGAATGATCCTATTGATAGTGGATTATCATGTGATGGTGGATTATCCTATCGATAGTGGATTAAAGTTCTTGTGTGTGTGTCCATATCTATGATATTGCGTTTTATGAGATGCGTTTTTTCCTGCTGTGGTGAAAAGAGTTGAGAATTTTGTTGTGATAGTGGATTAATCTATTGAGAGTGGATTTAATCCCTTTATGAGTTTAACCTTGTTTATGAGCTTGCGTTTAGTGATTCGATGGAGATGTCTTTATGTGTTGCTGTGAGGGGATTTGAAGATCTGCTATGTTAGTGAATGATATGTACAGAGCTATGCGAATATGTGATGAGAAAGAGCAAAGATTGATGGATTGAGATCATGTGCGGACCGAGTGGCTTATGAGGTGACGCCATGAGAAGACCTTATGAATAGAAGATACATCGTTACAGGTATGTGAATTAGGGGATTTAGTTGAGCTATTAGTGGATTGTCTAATTGAGTTAAAGATTCGAGGGAGTCGACTTGCTTCGAGAGTTGAAATAGAGACGTGTATTAGTGATGATTGTGCCAATCCGAGTTCAAATGCGAATTTATCAGAGTTGTTGATGATGTCGAGAGTTGCGAGTCAACATTTTCGGGGATTTGACTTAGCGATGTGTATTGCGAATGGCTTGCGATAGATTCCGGGGACGGAATCTTTTTAAGAGGGGAGGATTTGTAACATCCCGTTTTCAGAGTTATTATGTGCAATTATTTTAGTGGATATTTAAATAATTAATATCGTGTTGGACCAATAAGATCCCGAGTAGTGGATTGATACGTGTCGGGTTTGCGAGTTACGTGTCTCCGGGTAATTAAATTGGTGGATTAATTATATATTTGGGTTCGTGGAATTAAATGGGTTAAGTGGATTTTAATTGAGAAAAAGGGATATCGGGTTCGGGTTATGGGGTCGGAACCCGTCGAAATTAGAAAATATATGTACGTGCGTTCTTATCCTTCTCCTCCTTTAGAAAGTGTGTGCACTGTGTGTGTGTGTGTGAATTGAAGCAGCAGAGAATTGAGGCAAGATCAAGAATCTAGTTGCTGAAATTGAAGCTCTCATCTTTCCTTTTGTGTTTTTGATTAAGTGGAGGTAAGAATTTAAGGTTTTGGGTTATTAAATTCGTATATGAGATGTGTTGAATTCGTGGGTTGGATTCTGAAATGTATAGTCGAGTTGTAGATGTGTTGTGGAGTATTTTTGATCTGGAAATCGAGTTTTTGGGGGAGTTTTAGCCCCTGGCCGAAGCAGAGCAGCAGAAGCAGGAAAGGAAGAAGACGGCCGCAGCGCGGCCGAGATGGTGGGGCGGCGCGACCGCGATCGCGGCGCGGCCGTGTTGCCTGAGCGCGGGCGTGATCGAGGGGGGAGGGTTTGGAGCCAGTTTTTGGGTATTTGGGTCCCGTTTGAGCTGTTTTTGAGTCGGGATATTGTTGGGAATTGTGAGTCGGGTTTTGATCAAGTTCTCGGAACTTTATCGGGGTTGTTTTCGAGTTAGAGTTTTGGGATTCGATTGGGGGTTGCTTTTGGGTTCGAGTTGAGTTCATTATGAGTTTGTGATAGGTGTTCGTGGATTTGTGTTAACGAGTTGGGATTTGTGTAATTTCAGGGACGAGTCAGCGAGCCGAGCCAAGTCAAAGATTCCGAGATTAGTGGACTGATCAGGTGAGTACCCGAGTCTTTTCCAAACGAGCGCTCCGTTTTCTGAGTTGTGTCGTGCTATTTGTGTATATTGTGCTATGTTGTGTATGAGACAGGGACGCGGGCTTCAGGTATGATTCTATTCCTATATATGTGCATGAGATGAGATCCAGTCCGGGGTCCGTGATGAGTTCCATACGGACGGTGATTCGCGATGTGTGATCGCGCGGGTTGACTGTCCCTAACAGTCCTTGGGGCGTGTATACACGGCAGGGCCTGTAGCCGGTTCGCGCCCGTGCTACAGGGTGTGAGCTAACCACCGGTGCGCACGGTCGTTAGCTGGGGAAGGGTCCCCCTTTCAGTGATTCTGTGCAGGGCTTGGGATCTCATGCTATGTGTTCATACCTGTATTGTGATGATGATTGCCAGGGATCGAGCTAGAGATTGCTTTGCGTGAATGTGCTAGGTGTATGTGTGTTACGTGTATTCTGTGCAGAGTCTTAACCCTCGAGTACTCACGAGCTTTCGAGCTTACGTATTCGAGTCTTCCATGTTCAGGGTAGCGGAGAAGAGGTCGGTAGCAGTGCGGATTGATTTGGAATCGAGGATTAGCTGAGAAGCTTTGCGTTAATTCTGTGTAATGACCTGACCTGTATTGTTATGTTTGCACCTTTTGGGTTCAAGTGATTAGCGGATATGTGTTAATAATACTATGCGAAAGTTTAAATTAATAGTGATTTCGAGTTATCCTATGACATATGTGTAAATTGAGTTATTGAGATATGCCACCTGTGTATTGTATTGACGTGGCATTTCCGGGATCGGGAGGGGTGTTACATTTGGTTTGCGACAAGAATAATGATTCAGTTGAAATTTGGAAATGAGGGAGATTTAAGAGGTAAAACGAAGGAAGAGTTAAATAAGTCGGTTGTGATCGTTAGAAAGGTTATGGTTGAGCAGCAAAGCTTATACATATGGTGATGGACGGTAAACTCGAAAGGGTCTTTTTCGAGGAAAGATTTTGTGTTCTTGATTCATAAGAGATGGTCGATTGCTCAAGACCCCTCATGTTTTGAGTGGAATAAATGGGTGCCAAGTAATGTAAACATTTTAATTTAGAAGGCTATGCAAAATGGTCCATCTTCCAAGGACAACCTATTACGTCATCAATGTTTAAAAGGCTCAGATTTATGTCGATTGTGAAAAGCTAAGGAAGAAACTTTACTCCATGTGTTCTTCGATTGTCACAAAGTGAAGCTATTCTGGAGGAAATGGGACTTGGTGTAACCTCAAGTACTTGACATCGTTTTCTCTTAGGCCACAGGGAGTGGGCTTGCCAACGAAATGGTACCGTCCTCGGCATCCATGGCACACCGCCCCCTACCCTTGGCAACGGCAAGCAATACCTCGGCATCGGCATCCAAATGCCGAACTCTTTCAAGCTTTTCATATATGTGTGTGTGTGTGTCTCTCTCCCTCTCTCTCTCTATATATATACATATAAAATTATATAATTATTTATATTTCATTATTCTTTATATAAACATACATATTCTTTTATTTTCTAACTTAACATAACCAAAATATTCTCTAAATTTTTTCATTTCTATCATTTCAAATTAAAAATAAAACATTGAAGATATTTGAGGTGTTCAAAACATTGGTCTCAACGTTGATCCGGTTAATGATTTTCAAAACGAATATCGGTTCCAAAACTTTGCGTAATTTAGTTTTCATTTTATTGTTTTTTTTATTTTAATGTTTAAGATGTAGAACGAGCGTTCTGTATTTTTAAAAAGCGTTGGCAAATATTAAATGTTTTTATTTTTAAGTTGAATATTTTAATATTTTTAATGTTATATTTAATTTTAATATTATTAATTTAATGTTATTTTTTATTTTAATGTTTTTATTTTAAGTTTAAAATGAAAATAAAAGAAAATGAATGGCATCCACACCCTCAGAATGACATCAAAATGACAAAGAATGACAAAACTGACGTGGCGGCAGTTTTGGGTGGCATCCATGGCATCCACTCCCTTTAGCCTTAGGGACGTGGCTGCTGTTTCCGGTTAGCTTGCTGTTAGATCTTGTAGAGGTAAGTGTTGCAAGGCGTATTCTACGCGTTTTTATGGATGTAACTTAGGTAGTAGTAATATGAACTCATAGTGATACGGGATCCTAATCTTGTATTTGATGTGTGGTGTTGTTCTCTCCAGTTGGCTTTCTCTCAAAGTTATGCCTTGTTTTCTTAGGATATAAATCATTTTAACAAACACGTCAATTAATAAAAATTCATAGTATTAAGCTACAAGCTACCAGCTCAAATGTATAACTCATGACATTAGTTACTTGCAAAATATAATGATAAATCAAATATGAGTTTTATACATCTTTTCTAGATAAAGATTAAAACCTTTTTTCCTCACAAGTATCTAAAGTCTTTTGGTTGACTGTGTGCGAGTCGTTTCCCAACATTGTTCCATGTGAACGATGAGTACAAATGACCAAACCTTCTAGAAAATGTTTAATTTAATAATTAATAACCTTTGGAAAAATTATTTATTTTTCTTATATAAAAGAAGAGTTTATTATGAAAAATACAACATGTTTTCACGTTTTTTTGCGTTTTCGTCACTCCATGTTATTTTTTTCCATAAAAAACCTCAAGTTATTCTTTTTTTTGGTTTATGAAATTTGGACATTAGATCCCGATAATAATTTGTGAACTGGGTTTTAAAAAACTGAAAAAACCGGGCTCTAAGGTCCAAATTTCATTAAACCAAAAAGAAAAGAATAATTTTAGGACTTTTATAGAAAAAAATAACATGGAGGGACGAAAACGCAAAAAATGTAAAAACATGTTGGTTTTTTTCATAATAAATCCATAAAAGAATTCAATCAATTCAATGTGAAAATCATGAACTTGAAACGTAGCAAAAACATAAAGATTCAAATGACAAAGAAAAAAGAGTGGATGACATTGTGTCGTAACCTCTTGTTTATTCGTTTCTTGTCACTCAACTTCTCTCTTCATCTCACTCATTTGACTGTTTGAGACTTACTTATATATCATCCATTAATATTGGGATAGTTTATGTTCATTCTAATTTGTTTGTGTATACAACATGATAAATAGTAATAGTTTTTAGAAATAACACATTAATTAAAATTATGAAAATATAATCTAATTGTTTTTGGTTACTTTCAGGTTCTTTTTTTATGATATTAGTTACCAATCAATATGTATATTGACAATTATTAAATTATATATATTAAATCAAGATCGACAAAGAAAGAAATATAAGATTCTTTCTTTTATTCAATTCTAAATAAATAGTTTATTAAAAAAGTTGTAGTTAATTAAAGTACGCTTTTTAAAATAATTTTAAACGTTGAGAAATTATTAAAAAGAAGAAGTTTTGGTTGATCTATATAAAATAATTGAAGGGCGATTAATTCATTAAATTAAAATATAAAAAATATGTAGAAAAAAAAAAGAAAGAAAGAAAAGGGGAATTATTATAATTAGAAGGAGGAGGAGGACTGGAGGAGGAGGGTGGCATGAGAGCAATATTCTCGGTGTTTTGATGGGTCGACAAACGGACAAAATCTGCTGTCACATCAACCTATTCCCCAGTTTACCACCCTACACCTCTACACACCGAATCTTTTCTTCACATTTGCCCTTTCCCATCTTAATTTGATTATTCATTAACTATTTTTTTTAAAGGATTTATTAAGAAAAAAACAGCATATTATTGTTTTCAGATGAGTTTTCATTTTTCAAGTTATTTTTTTCTTTTGGTTTTGTGAAATTTGATTGTTATAACCCAATTATAATTATTAACTGGGTTTTTAAAAACTAAAAAGTTGGATTTTAATAGTCATATTTCATTAAATCAAAAATAAAAAAATAAGTTGAAGACTTTAAAAAAAATAACACCGAGGGATGAAAACGCAAAAACCGTGAAAACATGTTGGTTTATTCATAATAAACCTTTTTAAACTCTTAACCATCCAACTTTTAAATTTGTTATATTTGACCACTAAACTATTTTTTGTCTTGATTTAGCTAATTTACTGTTCTGCTTTGTGGGAAATGAGTAAAACTAATGGTTAAATCAATACAAAATATAATAGTTTACTGGTCAAATCGGGACAAATTTTCAATGGTTAAATCGACTAAATATGTATACAAAAAACAGTTTAGTGGCCAAATAAAAAAAATAGTTTAGTTGCTAAATAGAAAATAATACAAATTTGATAGTCAAAATAGTACTTAACCTTTTTTTTAAATAACATACAAATTAAATTTTATTCCAAGTTTTTACAAGGAAACATATGGTCGTATACATATTAGCTATGTTTGATACAACTAGTACTAGCTACGAGTTAAAATTGTATGCTGAAGATTTTGACAATGACAGGTCAAAAAATAGAATTTATAAGGGTCGGTTTTTCATTTTTTATTAAGACCGATTTAAAAATCATCGTACTACTATAAAGAGTATGAAAAGGCTTAAGGCGGTGTTTGGTTCGCAGAATGTTACTCCAGGAACGAAATCTGCAAAATGAATAGTTTTTTGGAAGGAATGCAATTTGTTTGAATCCAAATATTGTATTTTGTTTGGTTGGCAGGAGAAATGAAATTTAGATTCAATTCATTTATTTTTTTTTTTTGTGTAATTTATAAATTTGTCAAAAAAATTGGAGTACGATAGATGACCAAAATATATATTAATAACGGTTTATAATTTTTTGAATGATAAATTTTTTTAAAATATTTTTTAACATGTATGTTATATAAATTAAATAAATATAATATTTAAATATTTTAAAACTAAAAAATTTAATAAATAGTCTGAACTATTAGGGGGCGTTTGGTTCGCAGATTTCCTAGATTTGCATTTACAATTCTGTGTTTGGTTCGCAGATTTCGGTAAGGATTTAAAATCCCAGGATTTCTTAAATCCCCCCTTCTTTGTTATTTAAAATCTCAGCCTTCCTCTTAGGATTTTAAATCACAGTTATCTTGCATTTTTCAGATTAGCAAATTTTTTCTATAAGATAATGCAAATTGTTTGACAAAATCCTGACAAATGCAAATGTTGCATAATGCAAATCATTTGACAAAATGCAAGTCCCAGAGAAAAAACATGCGAACCAAACGCTCCCTTAGATTTCAAACTTTAAAGCCACCTATTAAATTTCAAACGTGATTTTCAGATTTCAGACTTTAAAGACACACATTAAATTTCAAATGTAATTTCAGACTTCAAATATTTAATCTTTTAAAAAATAAACAACTTAGATATGTGTATAAGTTAATAAATCCATAAAAATATTAATGGGTAGATTTTTGTTTTCAACATACGTGTTATTACTCGATAAACAATTTTTAAAGAGTTGAAATCTGCGAATATTTATCAAATTGGATTTATTGGAAGAATAAACAATAAATAAAAATGTTCCCGAAGGTGTTCAGCGGTGCTTGTGCATCGGTTTAAACTCGTCATTAATATATTAATTTCTTGTCGTTCATTTTTCTAATATCACCTAATTATTTTATCATTTTTGGTGGACAAATTTCCAACACAAGACATAAAATATTACCATGACATTATATATAATATTTTATTGGATTTTTAAGATTTAAAAATTTACAGTTAATTAGAACTTGTTGAATGTTTATTTTTATAGCTTGATCTGATATCATTAGAAACAAACTTTAAGGTGCATTTCATGTAAACATAACTGAGAATGCGTTCATAAAATATTAAAGAACTAACAACATTAACGAAATGAATCTTAGAAGTGTAAAATAATAATGTTTCAGTTTGTTGTATTTACGGTCTAAAAACAGTTGAATATATAGGTTAAAAAAAGAGTGAATTTGGTATCAAAGCATCACTGCAGAATCTATATGCATTTTCCTTACGAATTTAGCTATTTTTTAATTATAAAAGTATTAAATGAAAGTATAAAGCTTTTCTCTAGTTGAACGTGATATAAAAATTAATAATCTCAGGGCCGTAAGGGTGTATGTTTGTTGTTTCTAGAGATCAAACTTAGAACCTTTAGGTATTTTCATCATTGAAGACTAATTTGACGTGTGGTTTGCAGAATGCAACTGAAATTCAAATTTAGCTTGTTTAGAACTTTTGCTAACAAAGATGAATAATTCAATTTTATTTATTAGACATCAAGTTCTTTATTTATAGGAATTTAGCATTCCTTCCAACTCAAACATACATTAGATTTCAACCCATACATGAATTAGATTCAAACATACATCCTTAATCATTTTAAAAACTATGTTTTATTTCACTATGAAATACACTAACAACTAAAATTTAAATTTCAATTCTTATTGAATTCCATTCCGTGAACCAAATATCACCTAAGTTTTACAACTAGGTCAATATCATTGTGATTTCCTATTGATATTTATATATTATCTTTCCACTTATCCTATTTACTTTATGGTGTTAATTTAGTTGCTCTTTTAAATTTAAATTTAATATTTTTATAAACTAAAAACTAATCTGATAAATCTATGTTGCTTCAAAAATTATTTATAAGAGAAATGATTGGAATATGCCCAAAAATCAACCAAGAATTCGACTATGACATGTGACAAATTTACACGAAAAGATGATGAATGTGAAATTATTCATACCACGTGTCGAACATTAATGGGAAGTTTTGTAGAATAGACTGAAAAATATATAAAATTTACATGTATTTTTGTCATTGATTCTCAACGAAAGAGAGTAGATATTTGAGTTTAGCTTAAATTTTATTTCTCTCATTTTGTTTTCGACATGAAAAGAGTCAAAACATTAGAAAGTGAATGGAGATTTAATAGTTTTTCCTCTATTTTTATGTTAACCTCTGTTTGTTGTAACTTATATTGATTAAAAAAGGCTTATAAATTTTCATTCGATAATACCAAACACACCTTTAATACATTAGATTTTTAAACACATATATTTAGTTGTGACAGTCATTCAAGTATTGTCCCGAGCCACTGACGTCTCAACTCTCAAGCATATCAAGCCCCAACAATACCCAAAGATATACAAAGTAAAGCAAATCCCAGCCCAGCCCAGCCCAGCCCAGCCTTATATAGATACAACTTTTTATTAACTACAATGTAATGTATAAAAATATAAAATAACATCCCAAATACAAAAAACTTCACATTTTAACAAATTATATTTGAAAAATGTTAGAATAAAATATACTATAAGGGTAAAGGTATGTTATTGACCAAGTAACGGATTCAGGATTACCAACAAAACGCGACACGTTTAGTAAAGAGCTTCAATCATAATAATCGTCATAAATATCGTAATCGTCCTCTTCAGAAACGATGCTGCCACCAGAGAAGTCATAATCTTCATGAAAGTCTTCTTCAGAAAAGTCATCCACATCAGAATATCCAGAAGAATACATATCATCGAGGTCGTCATATTCATGAAGTCGAGGATTAAAGCCACAGTTTTCTATCGAGTCATTAGGCCGCTTAAAATCTTTGATCCGTTCCATGCACAGTTTTCCTAAATTCCCACCAAGATTGAGGTTAAAACACTGACGAACGTCAAGGGATTCGAGATGGGGGCAGCCGTTTAGAATGGCTTGGAGTCCATCGTTTGTCATCTTATTACCAAACAGCTGCAAATGGCGTAACTCTGGCATGCTATTCGCAATGGCAAGAGCATCACCGTCGCATTCGATGTGTCGCCGTTTCAACTCTTTGTTCATCTTGAAAGATTTTAGCTGAGGGCAATTACATCCGATCGTTTCAATGTCTTCTACGTAGATAGAGGTGAAGTAAAGGTGAAGTTTCTCCAATTGCGGTAGCCTTTTGATCGCCTGACTCAACCCACTGCTTGTGATATTGAAGCAGTTCATAAGGCAAAGACGGTTCAGCTTGCTTGAGCTGTGAATAAGTTACCATTCAAAGAGAAAAAAAAAAACCAATGGATTTTTAAAGAATGGAAAGCTACTAAAACAAAATAAAGAACTCGTCAACAAACAGAAAACAACAGATTATATGTTGTGAAAGTTAAATTACGATAGCCATACGTACACCATGCTAGATATTTGAAGGCCAACTACAAGGTACAGAACCCGTGTGTAAGGTTTCAAATTTTGAGAAAACTTTGTCACTGTTGGAGTAAAAATAACAGAGTAATTTATCCGAATAAAGCAATTTAGATGGTTTGAGAATTTGAACGCCTTCAAGTGACTTTCAATCCATTTGACATGTTTCATTTTTAGGTAAGTTTTTACTTTAGCCAGTTGACATTTTGATGTAAATGGCTTGAAAATTTCCACCTCTGATTTAAATGCCCACATTCGAGATGACTAACCCATTCCAAACTTTGTACAACAAAGCATTCAATGTTTGTCTTTTGAAATTCATAATACCATAAAAACTCTGGTAACAATGGGAAAAAGAAGAAAGGAAATATATATCCATAAAGAATACTATATAGGGGATTGTATCACTATTACATCATCGCTAATCTCCACCTTTCAAGAATACCAAAAGATGCAGCCCCTAAGTACTTTGTATCTACAACATCTTTCATTCCCTATTGCACGACGAATGCACTTTATGTACTTTATATTGTTTCGGCTGGATCTGGAATGTTTAAACCATAAGGTGTGTTTACTATATGTGCGATTATGAGTTGGTACATTGCCTGATTACATTAACTATCACAATATTGTTGTATGCAACTACACATCATCTTATATGTCAACAGCTCATCCATAATAAAACAAAATGATACACTTGATGTTGAGTGTTGGTTTAACCCTATAGTAACAAAGAAAGGACATATCTTGTAGTCACACATCTTTAGATCTCACAGTGTTGGCTGAACCTGTATGAATATCAGTTTCAATGTCCCAAGTCTAAGTGTGTTGAGCTGATAAAAAATGTGACAGTGAAACTAGTGATTATATGATCAAAACCTCGACAAAAAATGTCTACCAGATTCGGTGCCATGGACCCATGGTTGTCATTATATTATGTATCATGACCCCTCCCTTAACAACCTCCTCCCAAAATCAAAGTTTAACCAACAGGCGCAGAAACAACTTATCTAGGACCAGTCATGCTTTTATTTAGGAAGATGTTTTTGTTTGATTGTTTGTTTATTAAGTTTTTCTTATTAGCAAGACTTCTGGTATAATGTTTCAATATTAGTTTTATATATTGTATCCTGAGTCTTCATTTGAAACTGTTTTATTAGTGACATCATTCAACAATGTTTCAATAGAAGTTTTGGTTATACAGCAAAGTACTTTTCAAACTCACTTAGGCCACTATGTTTTTTTTTTCATACATTTGATGTCACAGATGTTACAAAATCGCTCGACTTGAGTCAATTTTGGAGGTAACAATGTTAGTAACAAACGTTAAAAGTGTCACTAACCTCCATACGGGAAAAGAGATATGAATAAAATCGTAAATAAAATCTATTAACGTGTTATTTTTAAATGCACTCTTAGTAGGTTATTTAGTTAAGATGTATATATCACAAATCAAATGTGTCATAGTTTAAAAACTATCATACTTGTAATAACAATATTTGGTTTAACTATATACTTAAAACATATTGTCATATACTGAGTTAAATGTTCCAAACTTCATAGTAGATATATGTTGTACTCTAGCTTTCATCCTGGTGAAACTCTAGGCAATTTGAATCTTATTAACATCAATAGTCAATAACAAGTTCACAATTGTTCAATTATCATAAGCATCCTTGACATTTAATCAACTTTACGAGCATATCAACTTGAATTTAAGCAACCTCCACCCCAAAAACAATAACATTTAAGGAAATAATGAAATGTAAAGAGACAAAGCACATATGAAGAGGTAAAATGGGCATATCTGAAGTGAAGTCAAAGCCCAAATGTGAATGTTGAAAGAAAACTTCCAATTTTGTGCGATAATTAGTTTAAGTGATGCCTAAATGGATTGATTTTTTAAACTAAAAAGGCCAAAGAAAAACTGAAAAACATATATTTTTTATACATTAGAGTGACTTGAGATGTCAGCACACACACCTCATCGAAGCCAAGGGGTCTTAGCAAAGTTGTGGCTTGATAGGCCTTGGGCCTAGGATAGGTGCACATTACACGTTAATGGAGGGTGATGATGAAATCTAACAGCATTTAGGTCAAGTTATAGAAGTAGATAATATAAATTCCAACAGAGATGAAGCCTCAGATGAGTGTGCCTATACTTTCATCTTTATTCAACTCACTATTCACCAAGACAACATTCAAAGACCTTTGGTGACCCGACATCTGGCAAAAATCTCTGATGCACATGAAAGAAAGAAATTCTTCCAACCTTGCCCATGAACCTTCTATGGCATGATTGTAGACCATTGACAGTTTGACACCCACTGAAGAATTCTGTAACAGATTTACCAGTTAACACCAGAATCTTCCTTTATGTGGTAGTCATTATATAGTTTGACAAAGTTATAACAATGTTTTCACAATCAATTTATATGATTTATGGTTTATCATCGAAATTCAACCAATTTCTTAGTTGCTACTTGCAACCATTCTTCTTCACAAGTGTGTGTTCAGTTCTAATGTACTTCCTACTTTCCAAAATACAAACGTCTGTAAACTAATACCAAGCATATAAAACAAATAATACAAGCCAGATAAACGATATATTTATAACAATATTCATATTCCATAAACGTAGTTAGTTTATGGCACTGAAATTAAAAAAAAAAAAACAGCTGATACTCTATAAAATTTCCATAATCGATGATGCATATATGTGCAGCATGAGTATATCGAATTGAATTGCGGTTGGAAAGAAGAAGAAACCTACCATCGAGAAATGTGATCAAGGAGTTCATCGGAGCCAAAGCACTCGAAACTAATATCGATCAATTCGCCACAGCTGCGATGGACTGCCTGCTTAGTCAGATTTTCGAGATCGTAATCTCTATCCCAAGCATCAACCGGTTCAGCAATATTGATGACTTTCCACATCGCCGGATCCTTGCATATCCTTCGCCAAGTTGTGCATACTTTCTGTGCGCTGTTGAGTATTTCCACAGCACCTAATCTTAGGAGTATCATTGCCATCACTTCACGAGGCATTTCCAGCCAATTTGGAGTTTCCGCCATTTCCGGTGGTGGCTCAGCGGAGGAGGTCGACGCCATTTCGACTATGAATCCGATTTACCGATTTGGTTTCATCTTTCCAATTAAGAGCAACGTGTCGGTCAAAAATCCTCTTTTCCATTGGAAAAGAAAATTATGAATTTACGAAAGTCGTCCCTGTACTTTTGTGTATTCTGTCTGTAACGTCCTTCAAGAATAACAAATTGCATGTTCAGTCCTTAACATCAATAATTGAATGATTGACCCACGAGACCTCGACGTTTGTCGTGTTGCCAGTGCCCAGTAGCCGGTAGGCGTGACCAACTCAAGGAACAAAATAGTTCTCAGCTGCTCTGCCCGTTGCTTCGGGTTTTAGGCTTTTAGCTCTCTAGGGACGTTTTAGCTTGTAGCTGTTTGTGTTTTGTTTTGTGTCTTATACAGCAATTTTTATAAGGGTGTTACTTCATGCACCATATCTATATCTACAATTGATCTAAAACATGCCTTTTTTTCATAACTCATCATTATATTTTATTTGTTTATACTCTTTTGTCCAATCAAAAGATAAGTATTTATAGGTCAAATGCATAGAGGTGGTGTATGAGAAATTAGAGGTGGTGCATGAAGAAATAGCCTTTTTATAATTTTTATTGGTTTGACTTCATACACCACATCTATTTATGATCATTACATAATCATGACTAATATATTTTTTATTCAATGAAAAAGAAGAACCATACACTCAATATTTAACTTTATAAAGTTAAATATTAACTTTATTGTGTATGATAAAACTTTATTGAGGTAAATCACCTCCTTTATATAATAATGTTTAATATTTTATCATCAAGTGACTTTAAAAACTTAATTATATTTAAATATGAATAAGGTTAATTATGAGAGAAAAAATAACATATTGTGATCTATATTAATGAAAACATATCAATCTAGGTAACATTACTGGTAAATTATGATGAAATAACAATTTATTATCCAGGCAACCATATCATTTAACCAGGCAACCTGACGTGAAACTTTTTAAAAATTATCAGTAATCTGATCAGGAAATTACTTACCTTGATTGATCTAAGTTTATTAAGATAATTCTCTAAATAAAAAAATTATTATGTTATCCAAATTAAAAAAATTACAATATTATCTTTATTCGTAATTAACTCTATGAATAATAGGCAGACTCCCAATCTGATAAAAGAATCAATCAAAAAGGAGTCCATAGTATGTTATTATTATTCAATATTCTATGCAATAGCCTCATCAATAACAACTTATTAATATTGAATTATGGATTTGCAAAAACCAATCATTGAAACTAAACATTTGATAAAAATAATAGTAGCAATAGACACATAATTCTAAGCAATTAATCAAGGACTTTGTGAAGACTTGTGAAGTTTCTTTTAATTTAAAAAAAAAATAGATTTTGATTGATACATGAGCAATACATTTTTGTGGATGATACATGAACCTTGCATAACATTGCATTTAGACCTAAACGGCTAAACCTTCCAATTTTGACTTGTATTTCCGCCTCAACAGTCAACGCCTTTCGAATATAATTTATTATTTAAAGTTTTAATTCTTAAAATAAATCATTGTAAAAGATTTAATTGTCATCAAATTCAAAAAACATTCTACGGCAATACCTATAATAGATAAATAGAAATAGGGAAAATGACATCAAATAGCTCTGAACTTTCGAATTTGTACACATTTATGTAGTGAACTTTTTTTTGTACACATTTGGTGGTCAAAGTTTCAAAATTGTTCCAATTTGGTAGTTGGCGTACCTGTTAACCGGTTGCTTCCGGTTTCGATGCCTACGTGAGCAATTTTTTAATGACGTGACTACCCGTTTTTATATTATACCCGGTTTTATCAATGTGGCAACCCGTTTTTTAAAATCACCCGGTTTTATTACCCGGTTCTTACAAGTTGGATCGATCGTATGAAAAACGAACCGGGTTTATAACTGGGTGATTTTAAAAAACGAGTTGCCACATAAATAAAACTGGGTATAATATAAAAACGGGTAAAAAATTGTCCACATAGGCATCGAAACCGGAAGCAACTGGTTAACAGGTACGCCAACTACCAAATTGGAACAATTTTGAAACTTTGACTACCAAATGTGTACAAAAAAAAGTTCACTACATAAATGTGTACAAAGTCGAAAGTTCAGAGCTATTTGATGTTATTTTCCCATAGAAATACGCTAAATAATTTAATTATGAAACTAAAACAAAAAAATATAATTAATATTTTTAAAAGGCTATTGGGTTTCTCTGATTAATTCATATAAAAATTATTTTGCTAAACTATAAAAATTTATTGGATTCTCGTATTAATTAATGTAAAGATTTATTATTTATATTTAATATATATAAAACTTACTATTATCATTTAAAAGTTCTAATTATTTAAATGAATGATTGTAAAATATTTTAGGGAAAGGACTTTCCTAATTACCAAAAAAGAGAAAATGGGCCAAATCGCCGGCGTCTTAAAAACCGTGTTCTTGCACGCTGAGAAGCTCCTTGACAGATAGCTCTCAGCAGGGCCCTTCGAAGTCCGAACTGGACGTGAGGGTCTCCCCTCATCCGGCTCTCTACAGGGGAATCAGCTGTATGCGTTTGGGTGAAAGTTCGTGGGTTTGGCCACTTCAATTTCTCTCCTCTCCCACCTCTCCAGCAGCTCGGGATAGTTAAGACAAGACGGTTGCCTCTCCAATAAAGGGTCAAGAAAGAAGGCGCAGACGTACGATTGGAAAGCTAAAGCCTTCCCTTATGAAGCGCAGGATTGAGATAATATCGAATTAAAAAGCTTTCTATAGCAAAAACTTTTAACGAAACCAATAAAAACAAATTAATCCAAGACCAAAAATATCTACATGGAACAATAAACGATGAATGAATTTTCTTTGATTGACGTATACCTTTGTTCAATTGTTAAAAAAAAAAGTCTTAATTACGTGAACTTTGTTTTAACATAAAAATGTTTCTGAATGGATATGTGGTGCGAACCTATAATTTGCCAACTTTGCATTCTTTTATCAATGTGATCATAAATCCATTTATTGATGAAATTATATGAGAGGCCAAGAGGGAGAAATTATATATGTGGGGAATATATAAATAACAAAAAGGATGAAAAACCAACATGTTTTCACCTTGTTTGCATTTTCGTCCCACCAAGTTATATTTTTTTTTTTATAAAAGTTTTTAATTTAATTTTTGTTTTTTGGTTTAATAAATTTGGACATTAGAACCCAATTTACTAATTATAATCATGGACTCAACTAATGATAATAATATATAGTTTTTCTTTAAATATTATTACAATCTTCGTCGACAGCTAATTCTTAGATTAACAGCCCAAGTACTGAAATCTGGTAATATTAAAATAACAAAATTGTCTATTTGGAAGGTTTTATATTTCGGACTCATTAATTGAAAACCTAAAAATATTTTGAAGGGTGATCTATTTTCAGGTTTTGGATTTGGATTGAACAAATTATTTTGAGGGGTGATCATTTATTATGGACATTGCTATATATACATCTCCTCCTTAATTTGTACTAATCACACACCCCTTACTCACATGATTTTTTTTACGATGTGAGACCCAATAATTTATAGTTAATCTCCTCTCACATTAATAATGTAATTAGCAATTGAGAGGGTGTGCATATATAATTACTTTTTATTATGCTTCCACACTACCAAAATATATCCTTAAATATACTTTCAATAGTATCAAACAATATAAAAATACATAATCAAAATAAGGTTAGCATTTAAAAAAAGTAAAAGAAAAATATGCATAATCAAACTTTGCAATTAACATTTTAATAATAAGCAATATACTTTTACCATTTTACTTTTGTAAATAACGGGAACATATGATAAAAGTTGTCATAACATTGTAATTTCTTTTATTACCAATAATAATAACATATTTTTCTTTTTTTAAACAAGAATAGCATGTTGCTAATATGAAATGGAAATAGATAATATTCCTAACAAATTTAATTATACGTTATTATTAATCAAAGAATGGAAATATATTGTATTTAATGTATTTACCAGTTAACTTAAATTAAGACAGATTGTAAGAAAGTGAGAGAAAAGGTCAAAGGTAAAAGGCAATGAAGTCGGGAGAGAACCCAACCATCAACCAATCATTGCCCACACCACACAACTCATTGAAACATCAAACATTAAGCAGTTTTCTGAAACTAAAAAAGAAAAAAAGAAAAGATTTGAGAAATAAGAAGAAATTAAAAAGAGAGGGAAACTTTTCATATTCACCCCCTCTCTTCATTCCTCTTATCCTTCTCAGATCACCATCATAATTTCCTTTTTTTTTTCCTTTCTTTATTATTAAAAATTAAACTTCTATATGTTTTCTTAATCATTTTGTTTGATATGAGTAAGTTTAGGGAAAAAAGACCTCCAGAATTAATTGGAACATCAACAACACATACACAACATCATTATGATGATGCAGCTTTAGAAGGTAATCCATCTTCTTTTCGTTTTCGTCCAATCTATCAGTATGAATGATGATTTGACAAATGAATGTAACGTAAAAGAAGCAACGAACGAATGGAACGCGTAATGTTGGCGTCGTATAGACATAATGATCAATGGGAAACAAAGAAATGCAAAGATATGAAAAACTGGAATATTGATGAGAAAAACTAAAGAAAATGTTATACAAGCAAGTATACCTTGTGTCTATTTGCAAAAATGAAAAGGAAATACGGCATACGGATGCTTATTGATGATAGCATTTGCTTCTTTTTTTTTTTTCTTTCTTTTGTTTGTTGCATGCATCAGGTGTTGCTGCAAATGTGAAATTACTATTGAAATTGATTCAAGATCACAAGGATGCCTGTAAAACACAACAGAATGATGGAAGAAGGATGTTGAGGGTGGCTGGAATGATGACCATCCTTGACATGGTTAGAACCAGGATTCAAAAATGTCAATCTTTTGGAACCAAACGACTTGAGTTTCCCAGGGTGAGTCCGATGCAGAGCCCCAAGGATAAACGGTCGAATGAGTCAGTAGTCATTGATGAGAAAGAGAAGCTAAGAAGAGAGCTCAGTGCAAGCTTAGCTGCACGCAAGAGTCTTGAGGTCATGTGCTCCGGTTTGGGGAAAGAAAAAGAGATCATGATGGGTGAGTTGGCAAAAAAAGCACACGAATTAGCAGAAATGGAGGAACACATCAACGACCTTAAAGCACAAAACGAGACGTTGTTGGAGAAAGTACATGAATGTGCAGAAGTGCATAAAGATGAAGAGAAAGAAACACAAGGAACTGCAGAACTTCAAGAACGTAACAAGTCCCTTTCGAAGCAACTCTTGAAGTCACTCGACGGGTACAGGTCGCTGAAGTGGAAGTTGAGGGACGTACACGAGGAGAATATGGCAATGCAGGCAACAATGGAGGAAATAGGAGTCAAAGTTGGTGCGAGTCTAGAGAAGATTCGACACTATAGACAGCATCAAACAACAGACAATGACGAAATCGTAGATATCGAAGAGGGGATTTCAGAACTTGAGCATATGGTCAAGTGTTTCGAATTGAATGAAAGAAAGCATGGCAAGAAGGGCAGCGAATCTGCTCATCCAAACTGCAAAATCAATTCATGTAAAACTGTTGTTTTTCAGGAGGGCTAGCTTAGAAAACCAGATATACAGTCATAGAAGATACAAAAAACAGACGCCCTTATATGTAAGTTCAATAAAATAATTAGTTTTGTACTTTTGTAGCCTGTGTACTGCTCCTTATAAAATGTAACACGAAAACTCAAATATTCTCTATTGGTTTTGGTTACCAGGATAAGTTAAGATTAAACAAACAAAAGGAACAAACTTAAGTTTTCTATAAAGGATGATATGTTATACAGCTTTGCAATTAGTCAAACTTGGGAATAAATTCAAGCATTATTATATTCTATGCATTTTTTTTATACAAAAAACCACAGAGGTTCAGCAGACTGAAGTAAATACGTAAGTTACCTAGTCAAGATTTTGCAAAGTACATGCAGCAATGGAGTTCAAAATCCATGAGTTGCTTACAGCTATGGCACCACTTGATTTTGCTAGCGCCTCTGCATCAGACTTTCTTAGACTCAGAATCAGATTTCGCTCATCTGCACTGCCCTTATCTGGGAGCTCAAGACTGTAAATTAGGAATTGTTGTTCATGATTTATTGGTACAGGTTTTCTGTGCAGCACTGTGCCTCCTGCAGCAATTATAAGATCATGCAGATATCCCTTGTATGAAGCTACAAAATCTCCGCTAAAATAGAACTTGAAAGTGTTAAAGAGCTTTGGTTCCTGCAAATAAAAAAAATTTATAGGTAAAAAAGCCAACAATAGATAATGTTGGTATTAGAACTGAAACGCTAATGTTTATTAACACTATTTGGAAGGCAAAATAGTAGCAGCACAAAGAATGAAAACGATAATTGTATACAGGATTGAACCTTGTTCAACAGCCTAGCTCGTCCGAGTTTAGGACCACCCATGAATCCATGAATATCAACATTGATCTCGTAAATTTGTTCATCAACAGGTTTCTTGACCTCCATGCAAGCCTTAATCCCTTTTAACAAGCAGAAGGGAGTAATTTTTAGATAAATATTTAGCACCTAATTGCAAGTTGGATATTTGCATTTTGCAATGTTCAGTGCTTCCTCAAAGATTATTGATAGACAATAAAAGGCAAACACTTAAACTAAATACATGAAAAACTATGCTTACATTCAATAGTGAGGATCCACTTCCCCTCTATAATACCCATCAGATATTTCAGGGTTCTTCTGCAAGCCCCATTCTCATCCACCGATGCAATGACATGAGTGACCCGGGAATCCCATTTCGTCAATACCGTAACTCCAGATAACTTCTCAAACTTTATGACAGTTTCCTGAAATACAGTACAGCTATCAAGTGGTGAAAAATAAGATACTCATTGATTTGTATTTTATATATACAAAGATATCTTATAACCTTCTCGATACTTGTGAGAGCTGAGCAACAGAGAACAATTTTTGTGAATAGTCCATGAGAGTCCCAACGACAAGTTGTGCTGATGGTATCACCGACAGGAACTTGAGATTGTTTAATGTTAGTTTGCCTGTCGCAGAAAACCAACTATAAAGATTAGCAAACTTTCTAAGTCCAAAAAAACTTATTAGGTCAAGTGAATGCGGAGCAAAATAAGTTCATACCTTTTTGGAACATGTTTCTTTTCCTTTCTTGGTTGGGCACTACATGCTTCATTTGGCAGCTTATGAGAGGCATGAAGGGGGCACAACATGACAAAATTATCCTGTGGTGTAAGGACCAAACAGAATTGAAAAACCATGTTTATTAATTATTACATCATTTTTCATACGGAACATAATCGTTACTTACATTATCCCATCGGCATTGTGGTGTAAGCTTTGCACAAGGAAAATGAAAGCTCCTACGACAACTCTTTTCGTAACAACCAAGAGCTGCCCCCTTTACTCCACAGCAGACACACTTAATCCTCCTGCTTCTAGCCAATTCAGCCTCCAGATTGACAGCAATATCATCTTCAAAATATACATTAGGAGCCCTGCATACATTTTTCAGTTTAGTTGATATCAACAAACAAACAAGAGGCAGCGGTGCAGCACATTTGACCATTTATAGAATGGTAAGGTGTGAGTAATATGAGCTTTCAAGACTCAGGCTCTTGTAATTGGCAGAATAAAAAATAGGCTTCCCACATAATTACCACTCTGCGCAGTTCCTATGTGCATGTATGGCACTTGATATGCCTTCATCATCCAACATTATAGGCTTTCCTTGCAGGTAATGTGTCATGAATCCAGAAATCTGCATTATTTGTACTTTCGGTTATAAGGTTATGCTTCTAAACAGTAAGTAAATCGATTAGCATTTAAAAGAATACAGAAGCTAACATACATTTGATTCTTCTGTGGACTGGCAGAAAACACAAGGTATAGTTGCATTTGCCTTCACTGGACGATTGGGCTCTGTCTTGGAACTACATTGAACTTCTCTCAATGGTTGGCCTTCCTTTGTAGCAACATGTTCAGAAGGTAATGGAGTGTTATCAACTGATTTATCCTTCTTGGTTCCATTTGAAGAAAATGTCACCTTTTTAGAACCTTTTAGTTTATTCAAAAGTTGACCTTTTTCACTTTGTTCTCTGGAACTACAACGCTTTCTCTTACCATTAACAACACAAGGCTCACTGGGCAACTGGGAGATGGAAGCGTTACTGATTTCAGCTACGATATCCTTACTATTACTTGGATCTTGGGGTTTTGACCTTCTAGACCTTTTTATATGTTGCTCATTCGTTTCATTGGATTCATGGTTAGAAGCTTCTCCATCAAATGCAATTGCAAGCTTTGATACTGATGCCTCAGCACTCAAAGTACCAACAGGAACCTTCTTGTCTCTTTTATGAACATGTTTCTTCTGTTTCACCAACTCACTAGTACAGTTTCCAACCACTTCATCTGTGTCTCTCTTAACTCTCTTCTTTAATACATTTTCACTTGTCCTTTTAGCTATCCTCTTGGACCCTTTGACTTTAGCTTCATGATTAACCTTTTCTACTTGAAGTGGGGATAAAGTGGGTACAATCACTTCAATGTTACCAGACATTTTCTCTCCAGTCATTTTATCTTCATTCTCATTTCTTTGTATGCCACTGTTAAGTGAGTGTTGTGAGGCGTCTTTATGCTTCTTCTCCTGGACTCTCTCATATCCATCAGATTCTTTGTCCTGTATAGCATGATTACTAAGGAATAAATACAAGTAAAACATATATGAGATAGAATAGGTTTTCATTGAAATGCTATTATACAAAATATAATACCTGAATCTTCAATGGACTTGCACATAGCTCAGGAGAGCAAGGTCTTTGCGTCCATTCAAACATTTCACTGTCAAGATTATTGTCATCCTGCAATGATGAGCACTGTCAAAACACACTGAAAACAAGCACTATATTTATGCAAATACCATCGGTTATTCAACCAAGTTGAGTGCCGGCTAATATATTAAAGACATTATTGAAAGATTCACAAGTTTATAAACAGTTAAATATTGTGTGATTATGACAACTACCAAAAGTTTACTCTGATAGAAAGTACAAATTACAGAAATAGAATTATACTATTTTTGGATATAAATGCCCATATAATAAGATATATCAATATCCTAAGAACTATAATGTACCAACACTCGAATTATGATGAAGTAGTTACAAAGTTACCTTTGGGGTCATGTAACAAGATTTATCATCATCAGAATCCTTGATGTCACTGAAACATGGAGCGTCTATTGGGGAACAATCTACCGGAACAAACGGTGTAAGTTGTGTCGTTTTTTCGTCATCCTCTTCATTTCTCAGCCAAAAGAAAGGGGAAAATAATGATTCTCCATTTTCATGTAAGAAGGCTCTGTCTTCTGGTCTAGAGACATTAGTTTGGGTTTTATCTTCATTAAGCTCGCTCCTTCGACCTTCAGGATTTGCAGGTATTGGTGTCTCTTGTGGAGGATGTTGTGGCACCTGAATCCTTTTCTTTATTGGAAACGATGGTCTCACAGGATCTGAATTTCGTCTTTTAGGCTTCTTTGAGGATGCTTTCAAGGTTTTCCCTTTGTTTTTTCTCTGGTTTTGTGTCCCTCCGCAGGCTTTGCTGATTCTCTTACTTCTACAAATAATCACATCGTCTACTTGATTCTGATGACCTAAACAGCCAAGAAAGAGAATCTCAGTAACATGTGCCTATGCATGCTTTTTGGTGAAGGGGTTTTAGAAATACAAATCAAAGATAGTCCGAAACATAGATGCACTGCAATATCCATCAGAGGTGTAGCTACAACATATGTATTCCAGCCTAGCAGGTTTATCATGGATCTAGTTAATTTGTTTTCAAGTTAAGTTTACTGATTATTAATTGTCCCTCTGACTTTAAATACCAACCTTGTGTTTTCAAGTTAAGTTTACTGATTATTCATTGCATGGACATCAGCTATAAGTATCCACTTCCCACTACTATTTCAGACTGACACTCTTCTACACCTTAAAAAAATTAACAAACCATAGTATACCTGAAGTTTGAGGTTGTGTCTGAGTGACTAGTATGTTGACTCCAGAAGACACTTCCATGCTCTTGTAAATGCTCACCAAAGTATCCATGTGTGGAGCAGGACGAATCTCTGGAACAGAAGAGGGTGAATTTTGATTTATGAATAATTAGGGTGGCAATGGCATAAAAGAAGAGAGCTCACGGTTAATAAACCTAATAAGAACACGTAGGACGTTGTATAAGGAATACTACAACAAACATGAAATCATTAAAAAAACACAATATCTCGACTTCGTAATGTCATCTTGTATACCTAAACATAGATTCATAAGGAACTACATGTATTAAGCTTTATATCCCTGTCTTTTCTCTACCACTGGATTGCCGATTGTAACTTCTGTTCAGTACTATCATCCCATACACTAGTTAAAGCTTTAAACTTTAAGATTCAATCTTAATACAGATGTAATAAAAGAATGACATTCAGAAATACCTCTTCGCCGATAAGGAACTTTGCATACAGGACAGCTTGAATCGGACCTCATAGATTTGTCGATACAATCACTGAAAATGAATGTAAAGATAAAAATATCAATTCCGGAATTCTTCAAACGAATAAATTAAACTACAGAAAAACCGAGAGGGAAACATCCCTGATAAAAGCAAGTAAACAGCTTACTTGCAAAATATGTGATTGCATGTAAGCGACATTGCAGATTTCAGAAGGCTTAAGCTGCAAAAAAAAAAAAAGAAGAAGAGAAAGTTAGGGTTGGAGAGATTAAAGAATCAGGAAAAAAAGGGTACATCGAAACATCAAAAAAGTAACATGAAATTGCATTTTGTGCATAGAGATTACCAGATAGGACATTTGAGCTCTTCGCCCATTCGTTCCAGGTGAGACGTAGACTCCATTGTCGAGGTATGTGTGTGAGTTTACGAGGAAGGTGAAGGAGATGAAATGAAATCGAAGATTGAATAGGCGGCATGGATTTTGTGAAAGGGATTTGAAAATCAAAAATTTTGCATATTGCGGATTTGCGGGAGTATTTTCATTCGGGTTTCCCGCGTCAACTGTTTCTAAAATTTTTGATCTGGGTCAGACACTCAGACCCGAGCCCAGTTACGATGATGATCAATTTAACCTTCTTTTTCTGCTTCATTGCAAATTGGGTTTCTGCGGCAAGTTTATCATTTCTTTTAGTAGGCTTTTAGATTTATAAATGTGTTTTGTAAAAATAGTTGTTGCTTTAGTTTTTAGTATTAAATTACATAAAAGAATATTAATATTAATTAAATGTGGTGGTTTATGATTAATAGAATGGTAAAAAAGTAAATATGTCTGACTAAAAGCTCCAGAGCTTTTCAAACGCTACTTCTACTGTCGTTTTATGAAAGAACTTATTTTTTAAAAAATGAAAGCTCTATATTTCCTTCCAAACAAAGATTATAATTTTTGGTAGAGCTTATTAAAAACAAAAGCTCCTAAAAGCTCTCTACCAAACATAACTAAATTTATTTAAAACGAATTTATATAAGATCTTGAATTTCAATTAAGGCAAATCCAAGAACCACATAAAAAAGTACAAAATTATATTTTAATATAAAGAAATTATTAACTTATTATTTTTCAGATAAAAAAACACCTAGACTATTGACTAAGCCACTAAAATATTGATCATATGATATGAGTTTGCTCTATTAAACATGATAGTTTATGAACTTATTTATTTATAAAAATAAATGTTAATAAGCTAATTTATGTAAAGATTCTCACCAATTAGTATTGTATATTATATATATTTCACATATTATTGTTTTGACATAATCTCATAATTTTATCCTTTTATTTACAATTTATTTAATTTGTTTATGTTATTTGTGATTCATATTCATTTCAACATAATAAAGATACTTGATATGCATATACGAATTAATAAATACTTGAAATAAATTTTATTAAAATCTTATAAAACACATGTAATAATAGAAACTAGAAAGGGTACTGAAAATAAAAACAATTGAATTAAAGGGAAAAAGAATTCCTCTAGCCCATTTAGAATTGGACTTGTTGAATCTGGATCATGGGCCAAGTCTGATAGGGTTAAGAACTTAAAATATCGATTTCTCGTCTGTTCCACGTGAATCGAGCAAAGTCAGCTAACTCTTCTCATAATCTCATTTGAGCTTCAATAACCATGAAATCTGGATCAAATGGAAGTGGTGCTTTCAGCTTTTTATGCTATAGCCACAAATCGGAGGATCATCAACGTCGATTTTCTAACAAATCAGTCTCTATCTAGGTAACCCTTATAAATTATTACTTCTATATCGACGAATTTTGTAAATGATGTATGATCAATTGCTAAAGACTGTTTCATTAGGGGAATATGATTCTGGAGATAATACGTTAAAATTCTATGTAAGGTTTCTATCTCTATACTCAGAAAGCTAATCGGTGTTTAGGAGACTTGAGCGTCGCCCTGTGGCCTGTCTGTGTGAATAGTAAGTGTAAAACCTAAAACATTTGGCTAAATCAGTAGCACAGATCAATTTGGACAAGTTAATTGCAAAACATTAATTCGTTATAAGCTAAATGATTTGGTGTTCGGTAATTTCATTAGATTTTTATGCTTCCGATTAGAGCCACAATCCCATTTCCTTGTAACTTGATGCAATGTTCTCTACCTTTCACTACAGAAAGAGTGGTTTCTTTTATTGAATTATATATTATATATATATATATATTGCCGACGGAGCAGAGAGAAAAAAAGCTGACGGGGCATTATTCTATTGGTTATAATTCCTACTTTTAATGCTGATTTGGCATCATCTCATTGGGTAAAATTCAGATTTTAATGGCTGGTTTGGGATTGGCTATAATTCAGAAAACAATGGGATAAAATTATACTATTTTTCAGCATTGTTTCTGGACAAAAGGGTTGCATATCTACACCAGAAATTGGAGAGGCTATACATATCTACACCAGAAATTGGAGAGGCTATACATATCTACACGTGCTGCCAAGGTTGCTTCCCCCACGTATGCATCTATTTTAAAATATTATCCTTATGTTGGATACATATCATATTTGGTATAAGTTGAAGGGACTATGGTCTAATGGTATGCAACTCGGTTTTCCGACCAATAGGTTACGGGTTAAATTACACTTGGAGTAGGTTTGTCATTTAAAAAAAAAAAATTTTATTTATTTGCAAACCAAACATTGCAGAATAAGTATGGATAGAAGAAAAGGCATTTAAAAGTTTTTTATCCATAAAACAACTGCAAAAAAACTGCACAAAAAGGCTGGATTTGCTGGATATAACTAAAAAGGGGATTTTTAAAAATTCTGCAATATTTATCCAGAAAAAAACTGCATAAAAAGTGGATTTCTGCTGGAGTTCGCTGGATATAATAAAAAAGTGGGATTTCGATGACATAATTCTGCAATACTTATCATTTAAAATTTCTGAAGTTATCCGCTATAACTAAAAATCAGAAAAAAAAGCGGATACATATGTTTTATGTATACTGGATTTCGATGACCTAATTCTGGATTTTCTGAAGTTATCGACTATAACTAAATATCAGAAAAAAGCGGATATATATGTTTCATGTATACTGGATTATATATTACTAGATACCAGTAGCAAACCCTGCTCCTCTTGTATCTATTATTTGGCTGGATGATCAATTAGAATCAGCAATCAAGCTCGACTCCATTGTCACCACTGCAAGGTAATTGTTCCATGATGTGTGATAATATATTTAACTTTAACATCATAATAGAAATTTATGTCAAGAGTTTTGATAAACTGTTGCTCCAAGCAGTAGTTTCTATTAGGTTTATTTATAAGTTTTTCTTCAATCTTGTATTATATATATATATATATATATATATATATATATATATATATATATATATATATATATATATATATATATTGTTGCCAACACCTCTCGTGAAGAACAATGCATAGACTTACTTTGTGCAACAAATTTTTATATATAACGTTAGTTTCTTTTCTTACCACTTTATAATTTCGTAGGTTTTTAATACTTATAATGTTCATATAAATGTATATCAGATTATTAAGTACTAAAATTTCATAATTTCTTACAATTTAGTAGAACTACACGTTATACACTTAAAACAAATGGATATATATATATATATATATATATATATATATATATATATATATATATATATATATCAGAATATTAAGTATTAAACTTTCATAATTTCTTAAAATTTAGTACAAGAAAACGTTATACACACTTAAATTAAATGAAAATATGAATATACACACACATAAAAGTATAATACTTTAACAATATTAGAATCAAGTACTTTAAAACGTATATATTATCATAATGAGAACTAAGAACTTTGGTATAATGACATTCAAAACTAAATAAGTTTCTTGGTTTATGAACATATATGTAGTATATACTTTTATCAATCTAGGCACATAAGGGGGATAAAGAGAAGATAATCAAACCAATAATTTTGTCTTCCTATGATGTATTTCATAGTTTGATGATGATAATTTAAACCACATATCCATTTTTAATTAATAGCTCATCAAGAAAACAACATTACATTCTAAAAGATCAAATTAAAAGCAACTTTAAATTGTTTATAATTCATAAAGGTCTCAATCTTTTGATTTCTAGGTTCACATAGCCAAAAACATGAACCAACAAATACATTTCAGGGAATCAAATATCATATTTTTGGATTATGAATTATATAAATATATTCTAACTATAATTCTTAGGAAATGAGCTTATAATCTATCAAATTTGACTCCAAGATTGTTGGCCTTATGAAATTTAATTAGTTATCAACCATGTATAAAGAAAAGCATAAAATGATACTACAAAATAAAACCAAAAAGCATACTGAACCCGGATACACAAGACATAGATCTAGAACCAGAAGATGCATTCATGCAATTTCAAGACCAGATCTAAAAATGCATATTAAAACCAGATAAAAAATGCATAGATCAACAACAAAGCTAATTAATCCATAAATTTTTTCTATTTATTTGTTTCAAATGTGTTGTTTTACTAGATTACGAGATAATAACAAAGTCATATTAAATTCTGAAAATATTTACCAGACAATAGCAGCCCATATTCAGATTTCGAACAATGGTTGATCGTCGTCGTGCGCTTGACCGATTGCGTGCCCCGAGCCCAGATCTGGAACGACATTGTATCTTGAACACATATCTGGAACCATAACCAAACACAGTCAATGAAACCGAATATAGGGATATGTATTAGGTCTTGTGTTTATATAGATATAGGGATAGCAAAGAATATGACAGACTCTGTAAGTCATAAAAAGCTGTAAATATTGTTGAAGGTCTAAGCTCAAATTTCAATTCATGCATAAAATAAAACAAAAAAAAAAATCGAGTTGGGCATCAAGTCTCATTTAAATTAGCTGTAGAAGAAAATAATAGGATCGAAGGAATGTTTTAAATGTAGCATGGTCCGAAATTTACATTATGTTTTACAGTATGCTATTTGAACTTAGATGATATATATAGTAGATACTAACATCAATTCAATATTGTGATGTAATTTTAGTAATTAACGAATTTTACATGATAAAAGGATTTCTGGATTGCACTCGCTTGCCTCTGCTCCGCCTACACTTTCGCGTTTCATTTTTCCAGATAAACTAAAGCAGGTAACTTCTATCTTATCTGGTATTGCATTGTTCATTTTAATCAGTTCATCATTGCATAGAATCTGTCTATTAGTTGATTCTTTCTTTCAAGACAATACATTCTGTGAAGACCACCCCTTACGGGGCAGTTCTCACCAGTCTAGGTCCCACATCATGCAATACGATATCAATCAAACTAAGATAGAGTAATTATAATGCGGAAAAATTAAATTACAGTACAAGCTATTAAGTTTTAAGTTTAATACAGATTAAGTTTTTAAATTAAGCTTATAAAGGGCACAAGTCTAATCTAATTCATGTCATCATATTATCAAAATAAATCTACCCAGATCACCACAATATCATCATCCAATTAGTACCAAAATGAGATTGTTGAGTAGAGGTCTATGATACTTCTGTCTTGATCGTGTAAGACCTAAGAACTAGGTCCGGCAGGTGACTTTCCTTTGCTTTTTCCTGTAAAATATTAAAGCAACATCTGTAAGCAAAGCTTAGTGAGTTTATAGATTTTCAATATTAACATGCGTGTCAAGCGGAGTCATAATTCTAAGCGTGATAAGTCTTGGCTGCCGCTACAGCCTTCATCATGATTGAGATATAGTATCTTAAGATCGGATGATGTTCAAACCACACTCACGCTTATGTCGTGGGGATCAGCCACATACTGGGCTAGCTACCAGTAGGTCAACATGGCCGAACATCGGAGGTCATTACCAAGTTCGTGAGAACTGGTGGAATAGCTGGGTCTAGAACAATAGACCATAAGGGCTAGTCAAGCTGAATAAATCTTATCAAATCTGATCAATGTAGTAAGCATAAGTCTTAGAAGTCATGATAGCAACGAATCATAAAGCAAAGTCTGAAGCGCTAATAAATGCAATATGAAATGATAAGCAAATAGCTATCATGATTCACTGGGCAACACCCATCCATGGTGTGCACAGGTCTCAATCCAGCTGATAAATGAATGTCAAATAATGTAACAGCATCAATATATCTCAAACGGATCTTTGCATGTTCAATTTGAATATCTATAACTCACTGGTCTGGGTCTTGGTCAAACAGATATGTGAATCTGCCACCTGAGTTAACTCAGGATTTTATCAATCTGTTCTCTGTCAAATCAAGTCTCTGACCCGCTTTAAATCTTTTTAAAATCTTTGTCTAAATGTTCAGGATTTTACTGAACCTGTCCAGAATTATCATATCATACCATATCAATATTATATCATTATCATCATTTCTTTTAGTTGTTAAAATCTTTATTTTATCTGATTCTGATACTTGTTCGTTAATATATCATCTTAGGCTCGGAACAAAATTCAGTTTCGAATTAAAAGCAATCAGTTTCGAATATCATAGATTCGAAGAGAAGCTTATTCGAATCTAATGAATAGATTCGAAGCTTATACACATTCGAGACAATGAGATTAGATTCGAAATTTACATCACCTTGAACCCATACTCATAGAATCGAAGCATGCATTTAGACTCGAAACATGCATATAGATTCGAATTAAAGACATAGACTCGATGCACATTCCTAGATTCAAACATATAGATTCGAACATACATAGCTTCGAATCTAGGTGACTAGATTCGAACCATACACGAAAATTCGAATCTAATTAGTATTTTCGAATCTAATCTCCATTTCGAATCTGATCATAACATCCTCGAATCTGATCATATTTGCAACTCTAAACCATGAATTTCTAAGGCATAAATCACATATATAATCAATATTAAACCTATGTTCGATTATCTTATACTTATTCTAGTTAAATCTGATAAAATAGCTTCAAATTTCATAAAATTTTAATAGATTCGAGAATACCGTATATATATATAAAACGTAAAAATACAAAAATCTTACCTCAATTCGCCTGAATTCACGCAGGAATTGATATATTCGTGTAGTATTCGCCGAGATCTTCCTAACGGTATATATATCTTGATAATCGGACGGTCGGTTTATGAGAATTTCTAGAGAGAAGTTAGAGAGAGAAAGCTAGAGAGAGAGTTTAGAGAGAGAGAGTTAGAGAGAGAGAGTGCAAATCAGATTTGTGAATATAATTCTCGTTTATATACGTCTTCTAGTTATATTTGCTAGCTAACTCACTTTTATTTTTGTATATTATATCTCTTTTATTTAATTTTCTTTAATAATTAATTAATTCATAAATATAAATATTTATATAATTTAATTAATATTTCATTATTAATTAAATTATAATTCAAATAATTCATCATTATTACATTATCGGTTCCAAAATATTACTGAGTTTACGACTAGATCAAAAAATTAGGTTGTTACAGAATGGGCTCCACCACGCACAAACTTCGTCCCCGAAGTTAGCTAGATTCGAACAGACCGGGATATGTAGCTTTCATAACATCTCTCGATTCCCAAGACTGATGCGAACCTTTGTGGTGTTTCCACTGGACGAGCACCATCTGTATCACTTTATTCCGAAGCTTTTTGGTCTTCGAGTCCAGAATACGTTCTGGCTCTTCAACCACGCGAAGCTTCTCATCAACCTGCAAGTTAACATGTGGTATCTGAACTTCCCTTTCATCAGCTAAACTCTTTCTCAGATGACTGACATGAAATACAGGATGTATTCCCGCTAAGTCAGCCGGTAGTTCAAGACGATAAGATTGATTTCCAATCTTTTCCACAATCTTGAACGGACCGATAAATCTTGGAGCTAGCTTGTTTCTCTTTATGAATCTCACCACATTCTTCATTGGGGATACTTTCAACATCACCCAATCGTTAACCGCAAAACTTATTGATCTATGCCGGTTATCATAATATGACTTCTGCCTGCTTTGAGCTTCAAGAATATTCCTTCTAACTAGTTGAATCTTTTCATGAGTCAACTGTAGAAGGGCAGGTCCTGCCAGTGGCGATTCACCTGTTTCGCGCCAACAGGTAGGAGTTCTGCATTTTCTTCCGTATAGAGCCTCAAAAGGAGCCATCTTGATCGTTGAATGATAACTGTTATTATATGAGAATTCGACCAACGGCAAGTGGTCATCCCAGTTACCACCTAGATCAAGAATGCAGGCACGAAGCATATCTTCTAGAGTTAAGATAGTACGCTCACTCTGGCCATCTGCATTTGGATGATAAGCAGTACTCATAGAAATCCGAGTACCCATCCCTTCTTGTAATGCTTGCCAGAATCTGGATGTGAAGCGACTATCTCGATCAGAAACGATAGACTTCGGCACACCGTGACGAGAAATAATTTCAGAGATATAGAGCTGCGCCAATCTATCGAGAGAATTAGTTTCTTTCATCGGAATGAAATGTGCTGATTTCGTTAATCGGTCAACGACTACCCAGATGGAGTCGTGCTGTCTTTTGGTCTTTGGCAGCTTCGTAATGAAGTCCATTGTTATATGCTCCAACTTCCATTCAGGAACTGGCAGTGGTTGCATATCCCCGAAGGGTTTCTGATGTTCTGCCTTAACCATCTGACAGATTCTGCAGCTTTCAACACATCGACCGATGTCTTTCTTCATTCCTGGCCACCAGTAATCAGCTTTCAGATCAAAGTACATCTTTGAGCTGCCAGGATGAACAGATAATTTGGACTTGTGAGCTTCAGATAGAAGAGTGCTGCGAATTGAACCATACTTAGGAACCCAGATTCGGTTTCCCTTGAGACAGTGAAGTCCCAATTGGTTCAGAGTTAGAAATTGTAATTGCCCTTTTAGATTTTCAGAATCTATGTTCTCTTCTTTCAGCGCTTCAGTTTGAGCAGCTCGAATATCTTCAATAAGATCAGAAGAGAATATAACTGGAGTTAAGGCATAACAGCACTTTTCAGGATACACTTTTCTACTCAACGCATCCGCGACAACATTTGCCTTGCCGGGATGATACAAGATCTCGCAATCATAATCCTTGATAAGCTCCAAGGATCGACGCTGTTTCATGTTCAGATCTTTCTGAGTAAAAAGGTATTTGAGACTCTTATGATCGGTGTAGAGCTGACACCGAGTCCCATAAAGATAATGCCGCCAGATTTTTAGAGCAAAGGTGACGGCAGCCAACTCAAGATCATGAGTTGGTGCACTTTTCTCGTAATCCTTTAATTGCCTTGAAGCGTAGGCAATTACCTTTCCCCTTTGCATCAGAACACATCCTAAGCCAGTACCAGAGGCATCGCTATAGACAACGAAATCGTCATTACCTTCTGGCAAGGCTAGAATCGGCGCTTGAATAAGCTTTTGCTTCAAAATGTCAAATGCCTCTTGCTGTTTATCAGTCCAAACGAAAGGAGTATTCTTTCGTGTTAACATTGTGAGCGGCACAGCAATCTTTGAGAAGTCCTTTATGAATCGCCGATAATAACCGGCCAATCCAAGGAAACTTCTTATCTCTGAGGCATTGCGAGGTGTTTGCCACTTCTGAACAGCCTCGACTTTTGAAGGATCAACGGAAATTCCTTTGCCAGAAACAACATGGCCAAGGAACTGGATCTATAAGAATTAAGATAGAATTTCAAATTCTGAGGTGAATCATAGAATAGTTAAGGAAACAGCTCAAGACTTATATAATAGAAATTATACCTGTCTGAGCCAGAATTCGCACTTAGAAAACTTTGCATAGAGTCTTTCTTTTCTTAATAACTCTAGCAATTGTCGCAGATGAATAGAATGCTCAGCCTCCGTTTTGGAGTAAATCAGAATATCGTCTATAAATACGATAACTGATTTATCCAACATTGGTCTGCACACACGGTTCATGAGATCCATGAATGCCGCTGGTGCATTTGTCAAGCCGAACGGCATCACGAGAAATTCGTAATGACCGTATCTTGTACGGAAAGCTGTTTTCGGGATATCCTCATCTCTGACTTTTAATTGATGATACCCAGAACGAAGATCGATTTTCGAAAAGTAACTGGCTCCTTGTAACTGATCAAACAGATCATCGATTCTGGGCAAAGGATACTTATTCTTTATTGTAACCTTGTTCAACTCGCGGTAGTCGATGCACATACGGAAAGTTCCGTCTTTCTTTTTGACAAATAAGACTGGTGCACCCCACGGAGAAGAACTCGGTCGGATAAACCCCTTCTCCAACAGCTCTTGCAGTTGCTTTGACATTTCCTGCATTTCTGCAGGTGCAAGTCTGTATGGAGCTTTTGCGATAGGAGCCGCACCAGGAACCAAGTCAATACTGAACTCGACTTGTCGTTCCGGTGGCACTCCGGAAATATCATCAGGAAAGACGTCCGGGAACTCGCAGACTATCGGAATATCAGATAATGATTTATTTTGGCCTTCGGAGATAGATTCAGATACGACATAGCATAGGTAAGAGTCGTGACCTTTAGACAAGTATTTGTGAGCCTTTTCTACGGATATAAAGCAATGCGCACCTTTACGCTTCTCGCCCTTGATCTCCAATACTCGGCCGTCTGAAGACTTGATTCTAATGATTCGCCGGTTGCAGATAATAGTAGCCTCGTTATTCATTAGCCAATCCATGCCGATGATGACGTCAAACTCTTTCAAGGGAATCGGGATAAGGTCGAGGTTGAATACAATATTATCTACGAGTAATGTGCAGTTTCGATATACAGAATCAGCCATAACATAGCTGTTACTGGCTGTCTCAATGTCAAGTATAACAGGAAGCTTCGATGGGGACTTAGATAATCTTGATGCAAAAGAAGTCGATATGAAGGAACGACTAGCGCCAGAATCAAATAACACACGAGCAGGTATCGTATTTAACAGAAACGTACCGGTGACTACGTCAGGTGTTTCTCTCGCCTCTTCAGCCGTTATTTGGAAGGCTCGAGTCCGTGCGGTTGGCGTTGCAGCAGAACTTTTAACTGTCGACCCTCCAGCTGATGACTGTGACTGATAACGTGGTCCGCTACGACACTGATACATGAAGTGCCTTCTCTTACCGCATTTCGCACATCCACGTCCCTGCTGTGGACATTCTTCACTACTATGACCTATCATGTTGCATGAGAAGCAAGTAACGTCATCCGGATTACATAGTCCCATGTGAGACTTTCTGCATCTCTTGCAGAATCGAGGCTCGTTTGTCAGTGAGTAAGCTTGCGCTTTCGGTTGTGAACTGTGCTGATGTGTTTGCTGAGATTGCGACTTATTTGGCTTGAAAAATCTGCCAAACCGCTGTTTCTTTGGAGGAGACGGGTCCATCGGATTAGTAGACGGAGTGTAGAGCTGATCGCCGTACTCTAAGTACCCTCGTTCAATCTGTCTAGCTGCTTCTACCATTTCTAGATAACTCTTGTATTTAATCGCGCTCATCGGATGTCTGTATCTAGGATTGAGTCCTACTCGGAACCTATTCATTTTCCTTTCTTCAGTAGCAACCTGGTATGAAGAATAACCGCATAATCGCGAAAACTCGTGCTCGTATTCGTCGACTGTCTTTGTTCCCTGAGTCAGCTGCATCAGTTGTACTTCCATTTTATCTCGCTGGTCGACCGGGCAGTATTTCGCATTGAACATATCAAGAAACTGCTCCCATTCTAACGTCTGAATGACTTCCTCCCCGTATATGCTTCGCTGTGTCTTCCACCATGCACGAGCAGCTCCAACAAACAACGCAGATGCGTAGCTTACTTTCTTAGAATCTAAACAGTCAGAGATTCTAAATATTTCTTCCGTATGACTGATCCAATCCATCGCCTGAATCGGATCAACTGTACCCTCGAAGTTCAGGGCATCGCTGGCTTTGAAATCCTTAAACTTACAGCCTTTAGGCTGCTCGATTTGAGTTTCAGGGGTAGAGTTATCAGAATCAGATTCTTCATTCTGAACTTGTTTATCTTTTCGCTTATTTTTCTTATCATTACGTCTTTTAGCTTCGGCCTCATCTCTGGCCTGAAACTGTTCTTGCATAATCTTATTCTGTTGTTCTGAGTGTTGTGCTAATAATTGTTGCATCATCTCAAACATTTGTTGTGGGGTCATGTTACTTGGTATGTCACCTGATCCTGATCCTGACATCTTAGCTGAAAATTAAAATCAATTAACTATCAGTTTATAGACTTAGATCTATGTACCCTTTTTCCCATCCTAATAGTCTGTACATCCTATCTCAGTTCAAACCACCTAAATGATTGATACATTTGTATTGCTTCAGTTTGAGATCAAGTATACTCACGTAATACTTGATTCACTCAAACTATGGTCTCTGATACCATCCTGTGAAGACCACCCCTTACGGGGCAGTTCTCACCAGTCTAGGTCCCACATCATGCAATACGATATCAATCAAACTAAGATAGAGTAATTATAATGCGGAAAAATTAAATTACAGTACAAGCTATTAAGTTTTAAGTTTAATACAGATTAAGTTTTTAAATTAAGCTTATAAAGGGCACAAGTCTAATCTAATTCATGTCATCATATTATCAAAATAAATCTACCCAGATCACCACAATATCATCATCCAATTAGTACCAAAATGAGATTGTTGAGTAGAGGTCTATGATACTTCTGTCTTGATCGTGTAAGACCTAAGAACTAGGTCCGGCAGGTGACTTTCCTTTGCTTTTTCCTGTAAAATATTAAAGCAACATCTGTAAGCAAAGCTTAGTGAGTTTATAGATTTTCAATATTAACATGCGTGTCAAGCGGAGTCATAATTCTAAGCGTGATAAGTCTTGGCTGCCGCTACAGCCTTCATCATGATTGAGATATAGTATCTTAAGATCGGATGATGTTCAAACCACACTCACGCTTATATCGTGGGGATCAGCCACATACTGGGCTAGCTACCAGTAGGTCAACATGGCCGAACATCGGAGGTCATTACCAAGTTCGTGAGAACTGGTGGAATAGCTGGGTCTAGAACAATAGACCATAAGGGCTAGTCAAGCTGAATAAATCTTATCAAATCTGATCAATGTAGTAAGCATAAGTCTTAGAAGTCATGATAGCAACGAATCATAAAGCAAAGTCTGAAGCGCTAATAAATGCAATATGAAATGATAAGCAAATAGCTATCATGATTCACTGGGCAACACCCATCCATGGTGTGCACAGGTCTCAATCCAGCTGATAAATGAATGTCAAATAATGTAACAGCATCAATATATCTCAAACGGATCTTTGCATGTTCAATTTGAATATCTATAACTCACAGTGTTGGATCTTGGTCAAACAGATATATGAATCTGCCACCTGAGTTAACTCAGGATTTTATCAATCTGTTCTCTGTCAAATCAAGTCTCTGACCCGCTTTAAATCTTTTTAAAATCTTTGTCTAAATGTTCAGGATTTTACTGAACCTGTCCAGAATTATCATATCATACCATATCAATATTATATCATTATCATCATTTCTTTTAGTTGTTAAAATCTTTATTTTATCTGATTCTGATACTTGTTCGTTAATATATCATCTTAGGCTCGGAACAAAAATTCAGTTTCGAATTAAAAGCAATCAGTTTCGAATATCATAGATTCGAAGAGAAGCTTATTCGAATCTAATGAATAGATTCGAAGCTTATACACATTCGAGACAATGAGATTAGATTCGAAATTTACATCACCTTGAACCCATACTCATAGAATCGAAGCATGCATTTAGACTCGAAACATGCATATAGATTCGAATTAAAGACATAGACTCGATGCACATTCCTAGATTCAAACATATAGATTCGAACATACATAGCTTCGAATCTAGGTGACTAGATTCGAACCATACACGAAAATTCGAATCTAATTAGTATTTTCGAATCTAATCTCCATTTCGAATCTGATCATAACATCCTCGAATCTGATCATATTTGCAACTCTAAACCATGAATTTCTAAGGCATAAATCACATATATAATCAATATTAAACCTATGTTCGATTATCTTATACTTATTCTAGTTAAATCTGATAAAATAGCTTCAAATTTCATAAAATTTTAATAGATTCGAGAATACCGTATATATATATAAAACGTAAAAATACAAAAATCTTACCTCAATTCGTCTGAATTCACGCAGGAATTGATATATTCGTGTAGTATTCGCCGAGATCTTCCTAACGGTATATATATCTTGATAATCGGACGGTCGGTTTATGAGAATTTCTAGAGAGAAGTTAGAGAGAGAAAGCTAGAGAGAGAGTTTAGAGAGAGAGAGTTAGAGAGAGAGAGTGCAAATCAGATTTGTGAATATAATTCTCGTTTATATACGTCTTCTAGTTATATTTGCTAGCTAACCCACTTTCATTTTTGTATATTATATCTCTTTTATTTAATTTTCTTTAATAATTAATTAATTCATAAATATAAATATTTATATAATTTAATTAATATTTCATTATTAATTAAATTATAATTCAAATAATTCATCATTATTACATTATCGGTTCCAAAATATTACTGAGTTTACGACTAGATCAAAAAATTAGGTTGTTACACATTCTCCATTTAAATATGTATATAATTACGAAAATGAGATTATTTATAATCATTTTAGTACAATAAATTACAAGAAAACACCATTTCTATAAATTAAGTGGGTTTATTAATGATCACGAAAGCAGTAAGGAAGCTGATACATTATAAAACTTAATTTTATCAACGATAATCTGAGTTTAATGAAGATCTTCCAACTTATAATACAAATGTCAGTTATTACTTTTGATTCCCACGATTTAATACATATTTGTATATTATGCAAGCATATAAATAACTTTTTGTATTTCTGTTGAAAATTAAATAGATATATAACTAATTATAATATCGTGTTTTAAAAAAAGAAAATATTATTCAATAACCAAAATATAATCTTAAAAATATGATTAACATTTTTAATATGCAAAAGTCATTTTGAACTGAGATATATCTAATTTTATAATATTGATAGTATTGGTCAAATAATCATATGATATATATTTTAATTTTAATAATAAATTAGATATTCATCAAAGGTCATGAAGTGTGGTTTTTGTATAATCTAATTTCACTTACTTTATACTAGAAAGAAACAAGCATTCTAGAACCTATAAAAATAAACATTTGTTGACTCCTCCCTAAAATAGTTGTTGATACTTTGTATTACTTGAAAAAAAACCTATATAAATACTACTAATCAAACACATAATAGAATAACAAGATGCATTGTATAGCACAACAACCATAAGTTGATACAAACACTTCTTTATTTGTTACAAAAACTAAGATACTGCTACTGCACTATATCACCAAACTACCAAAGGTCAACTGATGACATTCCCAAACTAAAGAAGATTATTATATAATAGGTCAGGTGGTTGGCCATATAAACTCAACAAAAACAATCAAAAATCAATTAAACGTTCATGCATTATAAAACTTACTTTTATCAACGATAATATGAGTTTAATGAAGATCTTCCAACTTATAATACAAATGTCAGTTATTACTTTTGATTCCCACGATTTAATACATATTTGTATATTATGCAAGCATATAAATAACTTTTGTATTTCTGTTGAAAATCAAATAGATATATAACTAATTATAATATCGTGTTTTAAAAAAAGAAAATATTATTCAATAACCAAAATATAATCTTAAAAATATGATTACCATTTTTAATATGCAAAAGTCATTTTGAACTGAGATATATCTAATTTTATAATATTGATAGTATTGGTCAAATAATCATATGATATATATTTTAATTTTAATAATAAATTAGATATTCATCAAAGGTCATGAAGTGTGGTTTTTGTATAATCTAATTTCACTTACTTTATACTAAAAAGAAACAAGCATTCTAGAACCTATAAAAATAAACATTTGTTGACTCCTCCCTAAAATAGTTGTTGATACTTTGTATTACTTGAAAAAAAAACCTATAAAAATACTACTAATCAAACACATAATAGAATAATAAGATGCATTGTATAGCACAACCATAAGTTGATACAAACACTTCTTTATTTGTTACAAAAACTAAGATACTGCTACTGCACTATATCACCAAACTACCAAAGGTCAACTGATGACATTCCCAAACTAAAGAAGATTATTATATAATAGGTCAGGTGGTTGGCCATATAAACTCAACAAAAACAATCAAAAATCAATTAAACAAATTCAAAGCAGGTGTGCAGTGTGCTGCCGCCAAAAATCAAGCAAACAAAAACAAGATTGTTATATGCAAATTGCTCAAGTGCAGTGTGCTGTTGCGAAAATAAAGCAAACAAATGCAAGATTATTATATGAAAATTGCTCAGGTATGAACATCAATCTGAGTTATTTTAATGGTAAATTAAAATAACTAAAACCCAGATTTCCAAATAATTATCCTCACAACAGAAACAAAGTATCTTCTAGGCGGCACTTAAACATCTTCCCGATTACTTATGATACAACCTCAATCTACAATGGACACGTGTCCAAATCAAATTAAATGCATCAAAATTGGCCGATCCAAAATGGGCCCCAAAAGACCGTTAATTGCAAAGACCCATAAATGTTTTGGGTCCGTAAAGTGTAGTGAAGTGAAACATTTGGACCCAGGCCACGATTATACTTATCAGCATTGCTGCTATGATTATGGTATTTTCTAACTAAATCTGTCTCCAAGCTACAAATTTCCATCGTCTTTTTAAGCCACTTAGTTTTGTAAATTTTCAACTTCCCTACTCACCCTAAAACTGGTTCCAAAAGTAAGAATGAGAGTCATACCAGAAGTTAATCATGTCTAGCCGAAGGACGAGAGCTTCTAGGAACAGAGAAGACGAGTTTGATGAACTTGTGTCGAAATTACAAGCATTGATACCAGCTTCAAGTTCTAGCTGCAATAAAACAAGGGTAAGTTGGTTATGATTTATGTCTGGTTTGCACTCGTACACGTTAACATAACCTGCATGGTGCTTTAAACAACGTAAAAAGACAGTATCATGATCACAAGCATATTACTAGGAACGATAAGCATCAAGAAATATCAAAACCATGATTTTGATATTTGATGGTTTAACTTTGAAATTTTTGTGATTGTTTGGATTTAACAAAAAAGAAGAAGAAAATAAAATGAGCATGCAGAAAATCATCCCAAATCAAACATCGAGACCGAACACTTCCATTTTAAATCATAGATGTATGTAGCAGTAATAAGCAAGTTAACATAGTAAGCAAATTGTTTCCATAAGATTCAAAACAATATAATTAAACTGGAAAAACAGATTGGAGCATTGACTGAACTCTGAATCATTTGAAGTTCAAAATCAGTTATGAGCACAATAACTCATATTATGAACATCACAGATCAACCAACAAGCCACATAACCATCATTTTGAACACACAAACCCCAGATTTTAAATATCGTCTAGAAATGTGTATACAAAAAACTCACATGAATTTAAATCAACACGTATTTTTTATAAACAGCCCCATGTGGATCAATAACACAAAAAACCCACCTACATCAACCCACATGAGACACCGGTTAATGAATATAATCGAACACTAAGAAAACTTAACAAAACTCATTAAAACTAAATAAAAATTATAACTTCAAAACAAAACTACATCAATATCAATATCATCATCAAACCATAGAAGTCGGATCTGTTTCATGGTGCATTTTCAAAAGAGATAAAAAGTTTGAAGGAAAAACTCGTATGGATACTTCACGAAGAACCACATCATTGAAGTGCTGAACATCCAGAAACTATTATCAAAATAAAATCAAATCCATAAAACACAGATCATTCCAAGTCTTTAACACATGGAAACCCTAATCAAATCCACAAAACCCACTACAAACACACTTACGCTGCTTTCTTAAAACTTTTTTAAGAGTCGAAAAGAATGGAAATAAAAGGAAACCAATAGAAGTGAAATTAGTTTGTTCATAGGTTTTTATAATTTCGTAGGTTTTTAATACTTATAATGTTCATATAAATGTATATCAGATTATTAAGTACTAAAATTTCATAATTTCTTACAATTTAGTAGAACTAAACGTTATACACTTAAAACAAATGGATATATATATATATATATATATATATATATATATATATATATATATATATATATATATATATATATATATATATATATATATCAGAATATTAAGTATTAAACTTTCATAATTTCTTAAAATTTAGTACAAGAAAACGTTATACACACTTAAATTAAATGAAAATATGAATATACACACACATAAAAGTGTAATACTTTAACAATATTAGAATCAAGTACTTTAAAACGTATATATTATCATAATGAGAACTAAGAACTTTGGAATTATGACATACAAAACTAAATAAGTTTATTGGTTTATGAACACATATGTAGTATATACTTTTATCAATCTAGGCACATAAGGGGGATAAAGAGAAGATAATCAAATTTTTTTGAAATTAAAACAAAATTGTCTGTTTATGTATTAGGTCTTGTGTTTATATAGATATAGGGATAGCAAAGAATATGATGACATCATAAAAAAAGCTGTAAATATTGTTGAAGGTCTAAGCTCAAATTTCAATTGATGCATAAAATAAAACAAAAAAATGGGTTTCATCGGTGTCTCATCCCAACTTGGTTGAAATAAAAGACTAAGAAGATGACATAATCAATTCCATAAAACACAGATCATTCCAGGTCTTTAACACATGGAAACCCAAATCAAATCCCCAAAACCCACTACAAACACACTTAAACTCTTAAAAAACGGTATCAAACATAAAAAATTCAAACAAACCAGAAACCAAATAGCATGTGCCTAAAATACAAAAATTCAAGAAACCAAACCCGAAAATACCCCAAAATAAAAAAATCAAGAGGACAAGCTGCTTACCATCGTTGATCCATGACAGTTTTTCTTTAGATCCACGGTGAGTGAAATCGATATTCCTACCAATTCGCTCTTCTTTACGTGTTTGACCGTATTGTTAGGCCCGAGCTCATACCTAGAACAATATTGTAACACAAACACGTATCTGGAACCATAAACCACATACGGTAAATGAAAACGAATCCAAATCTAAACACACATGTAGAAAAAGACCGTACCTGAAGTCGGAGTTTCGGTTCGAAATAAAGGATTGCATCCGTCAAAGTTGCTGTTCGTTCGAGGAAGGGATTGAACGGTCACTCTCGGTTGATGTCATCACCGGCTTGCATCACAGAAGAGAACAGAAAATGAACGTCGATGAAGAGAAAGGAAAACGGAGTTGCGAAGGTGAGAGAGGTGAGCGACGCGGAATGTGAAGAAATGGGGGCTAGGGTTTGCTTCGTATGTGTGTTTGTTTGTAGAGGATAAAAATAAACGGGTCTTGTACATGTAATAAAATAGTTTTGTAATGTTATGGGTATTATCCATGTATATTAGTAAAGTAATTAATAATTAATATAAATTATATCAAAATAATAACATTAAAAGTAACATGGTTTGAATAACATTTTATTAATTAGTTTGAATAAATTATTATTATAAAATTATGTTTGATAACATTTTATTAATTAGTTTCGGGGTGCCCAAATATGCAAACTAATTAAAATAAAATTTAGAAATATAGTAATATATTATTGCAAACGGGTCGAACAGGTTGATAACCAAAAGACAACTGTGCTATTTGTTTTTTAAAATGTTAAATGTCTGAATAGATAAACCACATCTGAAATTAAGAGGTGATCTTAAGATTGTTTGTTTCGTAATTAATTTCATCTGAAAAATATTGGTTTAAAATATTATATGTAATTAATTATATATTATAATTAATTAATTTATAAAAACAAAACAAAATTATAATAATTAATATGATAAAAAAATTTTAAATTATAACATATGATTTTTTCCCTGTATACTTAATTCTGAGAGAACAATCTTTTAACGCATAATTATTTTTTCGATCAACTCAGATGCATTAAACTAGATATATGTATCGACCTCGTAATTATGTGTAATAATCGATATTTATGACTAAAATATAAGTAAATTTTTTAGAATAGATAATGTATAGTTTTCATAAATAAATTACATTTTTATCATGTGACATTCATGATACAAATAAATATTGTTTTTGTGCATCAAAAATATATAGTTTTTATAAATAAAATATAATTTTATCATGTGACAGTTTAATTAAAAAAATTTAATTTTGAAGGTATTCAACTAGTTATCAGATGTACGGTCTGAAAGCTTAATTTTTCATATTGTTATACATATGTTATAGTTTGATGTAACTATCTTTGAATTTGGTCATTTATAAGTTTGCATTCCATGGAAGTACTGGTACAAATGTTTAATAGTATCAATACCCCTAGCTGATCCTCAGATTATTCAAAAACTTTATCTGTATAGTAACTATAAATGAACTATTGAGCCAATCTTTGTTTTCTTTGTTCTAAGATTAACAAAAAAGAGAAAGCTTACGGACTAGCAATCAACTCAAATTTACTCTAGGTTCAGAGTATTTGTCGGTTTCATTTGCTTACTTACAGCATATATGCTTGAGATTAATTCGATACCTGGCTTGGACTATATATATATATATATATATTTTTTTTTTTTTTCAATTTACATATTTGAATTGTTAGCATTAGATTCCAACCTAAAACTGCCTTTATTATATAAATGAATCGGAATTGGCCCAACTAATGACTGTCGTACGGTGGCACACGAGGCACCACGTCCTCATGATTGACTGTAGAAGAATACTATATTCTTGACGATTTGTACCGTAGTGTTTGTGATGACTTTTGATGGATTAAAGGTACATCATAAACCGCAAAATTTGCATATTCCTTTTATCATCCAGAAAAACTAGGCACAAATACTAGTTTCTGATTGTTATGCAGCTTGTGTTTGATTTGCATTTTCATATTCACTGTATCAGAACTTCACGATTCAAGGCTTTGTCGTGAGGCTTAAATCAGTGATATAACAATTTTGGAGTTTTCGAAAATCTTAAAGATCTCATTGGCTTGCAAGATGTTTACGGAAGGAATGGCTCATACAAGCTTGAACAACCTTAGTTTAAGCTCATTCACTGCATTGAAGATTCTATTGGTGCCTAAAAGGATGTGATTATTATTATTATTATTTGAAAGGCAAGTGGTTCTAAAGATTTAAGCTTACTAGAGTAAAACTCAAGATTTTTTTTAAAAAATCTCAACCCTCAACTGTTAACTATTAAGGATAATATTGTATGGTGTAGGTAATATTTTTGTTCTAATTTTAGTTTGGGGTGAAAATATTTGTTTGATCTCCGTATAATCGAGTAAAATGCTTCTTGGTAAATGGTAAATTCTCTACTCAAGTTATTTGTTTGGATATGGGCCTATCACACCTCATGCTTGTTTGTATAATGTATGACATTGCATAATCTTAATGGTTAATACTTGATACTTATACGACCTTATCGTGTGAGGTGTCGATGAAGCTGATAATGACGAACGCCACGCTGATTGGATTTCCTAGAAATCCGAACAAACGATGTAATGTAATTCTCCATTAGAATAATATGAATTTGCATAAACAATCTGCATGCCTCTTTTGTGGTTAAATTTTAGAAAGCGTAATGTAATTCGAATGAATTGAAATTTAAGTTTAGCTTGTTTTGAATTTTGGTTAACAAATATGAGGCGTTTAATTTTATTTATTTGTCATCAAATTATTTATTTATAGAAATTTGACATTACCACCGTAATATACCGCGCACAATGTTATATCCACACACAAAGGGTAGGTGGTGTTATATGAACTGCTTCATCAGATTAGATTGGCTTTTTAAATGAGTATTAGGTTGCGTTTAGTTCACGAAAACTAGTCATTTTTCAATTTCAGTTTTCAAGTTATAGTTTTTAGAAAAAAAAAACAAGGGTTTCTATGAAAAGTGAAAACTTGTTTAGATGATAAAGTTTTTGTTTTAGAAAAAATAAGATAGGTGATTATAAAATAAGAAAAATAGGTTAGGTGATAGAAAAGTAAGAGAGAGAAAGAGAGTATTATAAAGAAATATAGGGTAGGTTATAGAAAAGTAAGAGAGAAAAGATGAAAAGTGTTATTTTAAAAGTGAGATGAAAATTTATGAAATTCTTGTAAAGTAAACAAGTTTTCATTTTTGTTGAAAAGTAAGATGAAAATTTAGGTTGCGTTTAGTTAACGAAAATTAGTCATTTTTCAATTTCAGTTTTCAAGTTATAGTTTTTAGAAAAAAACAAGGGTTTCTATGAAAAGTGAAAACTTGTTTAGATGATAAAGTTTTAGTTTTAACAAAAATAAGATTAGTGATTATAAAATAAAAAAAATAGGATATGTGATGTAAAAGTAAGAGAGAGAAAGAGAGTATTATAAAGAAATAGGGTAGGTAATAGAAAAGTAAGAGAGAGAATATGAAAAATGGTATTTTAAAAAGTGGAATGAAAATTTTATGAAGTTGTTGTTAAGTAAACAAGTTTTCATTTTTGTTGAAAAGTGTGATGAAAATTTTGAAAATTTTCGGAGCAATAATAATCGGTTGCCTTCCAAAAAAAATATGAATGGCATGTACAGAGCAAGCTACAAGTCAGTAAATCATATTTAACAGGCTGACTTCTGAAATTGATATTGAAACAGCCTTGACTCGATTACTACTTGAGTAGCTTGAGCTCGAGCTTGTCTCGATTAACAGCGAGTCTTTTTCAAGCTTTTTATGTGTAGCTCACGAGTTGTTTGTCTCGTTTACACCTCTATCTGGGACTCAATATATTTTAGGAGTTTATAATAATAACGTGAAAATAAGTGTAATATACTTATATTTTATTTCATCCGCTTATATATAAAAACAAAGGTTAATTATGAAAAAAAATGGTTTATTATGAACAAACCAAGATTTTTTCACGTTTTTTTTGCGTTTTTGTTCTCCATGTTATTTTTCAAAGAAAAGTCCTCAAGTTAAAGTTTTTTTCTTATTTAGTGAAATTTGACTATTAAAACTAAAACCGCAAACGAGTAGAGTCAAGGTCGAGCACAACTCGATTCTTTTTGGGTAGGCTCAAACTTGGCTCGACGAGCTTTTAAAATGTAGGCTCAAGCTCAGTTCGAAAAGCTTGATTTTTTAAATAATCTTTGAGTTCATCTTTTTGGTATATAGCTCGAACTCTATGTAATTTCAGCTCGATACTTGAAAAACTCGAATTTTAAAAAAAGCTCGACTCAATATGATATAAAGTTTGATACTTAAATTACTTGACAAACTTGATGTAATATATACATATATAGAAGGCTCGAAAAGCTCGATAAAGACACTAGCCAAATCATTTAAAGCTTGTGCTCGTCGTTAATATTTTTCGAGCTTGAGTTTTGGACTCGTGCTTGAGATTGAGCTCTATAAAAGCCCGGGTTGTTCAAGCCAAGCTCGAGCTCGAGCTGCTCGATAAAAGCTTGACTCGTTTGCAGCCCTAATTAAAACCCGATGTTTTATTTTTAAGTAACATGATTAACTAATTTTAATCGGACTCTAATAGGTAAAGTTCACAAAACTAATTTTAATCGGACCCTAATTAAAACCCGATGTTTTATTTTTAAGTAACATGATTTACCAACATGTTTTTACATTTTCATCTTTTCATGTTTTTTTTTTCTAGAAAAGTACTTACGATAATTTTTTTTCTTGATTTTGTGAAATTTTACTATTAAAACTTGGTTATAAATGGTAAACTAAGTTTTCTAAAATCTAAAAACCTGACTCCAATATCCAAATTTAATTAAACTAAGAACTAAAAAATTAACTTGAGAATTCTTCAGCAAAACATGAAAATACAACGAAAAAACTTGAAAACATGTTAGTTTTTTTAATAATTAACCGAAAAAACAACCACATTTTTCCTCATCATTTTTAAACAAAAATAATCAACCGTTCAATTAAAACTAATGGTCGGTGTTATATAAGAAAAGCATCGACTTAATTTTATTTTATCATTTATGGTTGTCCAATCTTAATAGACACGAATCATCACACAAGTAACAAAGCAAATAGCACATTCAATTCAAACTAATGGTCGGTGCTATTTATCATTTTCCAATCTATTACGTTCAAACAAATCACGGCGTAAAATTCAAACTAACGGTCGGTGTATTTCAAATTTGCATTTAACTTTTAAAAGTAAAACAAATCTACAAATAAATACTATTAAAAGTGATTGTACAACTTACGGATTTGTTTGAAAACAATTTTTTTTTTAATAAATCATAAATTTTAGAACAATTGTAGAAAGTGATGATAAAAAGTAGTACAAACTATAAATATGATAAAAGAGATGTGATTTGATATTAACTCTAGACGTATATAAATTATAGAATGAAAAAAAATTATAGGAATCACCATATAATGAATGAGGAAAACATAATAAAATCCTTATCTTTATTTATAACTAATAACAATACATAATTGAGATTCGATAAATCATTGCTTTATTAATAATTAATGTGAACCATTAAAAATAAAAATAAAATTAGTTTTATAAGTGTCGTATATTAACATTCAAAAATGTATTCCATCAACCTAGAGTTGTTAACAATATCTTTAAAATATATTAACTATAAATTAATTGAAATTAATTGTTTAATATAAAAGACACGTGTCCATTTTGATCTACGCGGATTTGACTATGAAAATCAAAAGATTGAAGAAAGTCTAAGTTACACCACATACCACTAGCAGTGTATCAGTCGTAAATAGTACAACTTGAAGCTGATCTCGGGATTTATCGATCACAGGAAACGACAATAGGAATCGAGATACCGATACTAGAATTGTCACTAATATCTAGTCATTGAAAAAGGATGAGGATGATTTTAACCCTAAATAATTAAACTATCTAGCTGATTACTAAATATTATAAGCTATAAAACTAAAAACAAGGAAATATCAGATATAATAAAAGCAACACTCACTTGGATACGTCTTTTAGGATTAATGGAGTAAAAAGGTGTACAAACACTTAGGATGTTTTTGGTGAAGGAAAAGTAAGTTAGAATTAAATCAAACTGTTTTAATCTTTTAAGTTCAAGACGCTGCTACGTCAATTGGCGGCCTAGTTAAGTGACAAGTGACAATTTATTTACTATTCTAATGATAGATGAATAAAAATGTACTACTTGTCATGTTCTTCTTTTAGTTTGCTATTCGTCATTTTCTCAATCTTTCATGTTATTTACTATAATCTAATTTAAATTTAAATCAAATCCGCTCTATTAAATTTTAATTTAACTAATTTAATAATAAATTTACTAAAACTATATAAACTCTAATTTATTATTTTTATTTTCTAGATATTTTAAATATTTATTTTAAAATATTACTATTAAGTCGGTCCATGTATTATATGGGTATTAACGTAGTGTATGTGTGTTCCGATAAAAACCGCTTTAATTCTAGGAAAATATGAGAACTATTCTGTAAAAACTAGGGCTGTTCATGGACCGGTTCGGTTCAGTTAGTAGCAAAAGTGTGAACCGTATTTTCGGTTCCGATTACCCGCTTTACGGTTTCGGTTTCGGTTATATGCTGTTCGGTTTGCGGATAGTTTCAGATAGTTGTTATCTATTTATAAATAATAAAAGTATAGAAATATAAATTTTTAAACTTTGATTGTTCCTTAAAATTAAGTTTATTCTTAATAAATATATCAATTACATTAAAAATTTCATAAACCTACTTAAACAAACAAATATTTAATTAAAATGAAACTATAAATATAATATTTTAGCTTGTAATTTATCTATTTATATGTAAATATTTGTGATATGTTTATGTTCGGTTCGGTTCGGTTACCCGCGGTTTATTAAAAATGAAAACCGTAACCGGTCTGTCACATGTCGGTTTTTTTGAATTTCGGTATTTTTGGTTTTGGATTGACCGGTCCGGCACGATTTTTCGGTTTCTTTTAAACACCCCTAGTAAAAACCTCTATAAATATAAAACACATGATACTACCCCTCGTTGAAAATGAGAAAAAATTGACCAAAAGTGGATTGAATTCATACCCGAGGATCCAGCCCGGATACTTCCAAAGTCCGAATAGACGCGTGATTTTGACCAGTCAAAATGAAGGCTAATTCTATATTTTCCGCACCAATAATTTCCAAATGCAGAATCACAGCGTTTCAGCAGCGTGTACATGATGCAAGAGAAACTGAATCCTGTTTGATGTTTGTAACTTTTAGCTCTGGAAAAGCAATGTTTATCTTCTATATAAGTGAAGAAGTCTTCTCTTACCTGCTGTCATTCAGTGATTCAGATCTTCATGCCGATTTACATGGCCGCCACAGTGAATCCGGTCAACAAATGTCACCAACCGCTCTCAGCAGGCAAACACAGCCTCAACCGCCGCGGCGTAAACGCTTCTTTGAATGAACTTGCGATTAAAGACGGTGATAAACGATGGAACAAGTCAACTCGCCTAGCCAAATCGATCTCGAACCTTTTGAATCTGTACATCGAAAAACCGTCTCTGAGAAACTTTCTTCAGCGTAATGATGACGGGAACGTTGTTGCTCAGGCGGAGGCGAAGCTCGAGTTGCCGATGACGTCGCCAAAGGAAGATATATCGAGTATATGGCGAGACATCCACGGCGGCTCCGATTGGGAAAATCTCCTAGATCCGCTTCATCCATGTGTTCGTAGAGAGATAATCAAGTATGGAGAGTTTGCTCAGGCGACATATGATGCTTTTGACTTTGATTCCTTCTCGGAGTATTGTGGAAGTTGCCTGTTTAATCGCCGGAATTTGTTTGAAAAATTAGGGCTCTCAAAACACGGTTATGATGTGAGAAAGTATATATATGCCATGTCACAATTTGAGATTCCTAGGTGGCTTGAGAAATCCTACGTGTCTGATACGTGGAGTACGGATTCCAACTGGATGGGTTATGTGGCAGTTAGTAATGATGTGGAGTCGAAGAGGATCGGAAGGAGAGATATTGTTGTGGCGTGGCGCGGGACCGTGTTACCTTCCGAATGGTACGAGGATATGCAACGTGATCTCGAGCCATTAGGGCACGGGGAAGCGAAGGTCGAGCGAGGATTTCTTAGCATCTACAAATCTAAGAGGATGTCGACAAGATACAATAAAACAAGTGCGTCGGAACAAGTGATGGAAGAGGTGAAGCGATTAACGAAGCTTTACAAAGAGCGAGGCGAACAAGTGAGCCTAACAATAACCGGACATAGTCTTGGAGGCGCGCTAGCACTATTGAACGCCTACGAGGCTTCCATGATGTTTCCAACCCTTCCAGTAAGCGTGATCTCTTTTGGTGCGCCTAGGGTTGGAAACATCGCCTTCAGGGATGAGCTCCATCTCAAAGGGGTCAAAACGCTACGCGTTACCATAAAACAAGATTTAGTACCAATGATGCCGGGCATCGTTTTCAACGAAACCCTACAAAAGTTCGATGACCTAACAGGAACCCTCGAGTGGGTGTACCACCATGTTGGAGCGGAGTTGAAGCTTGATGTAAGAGCTTCACCTTTCCTCAAAGGTGGTGGGTCTAACTTCATTGGAAATCATCATCCGGAGACGTATCTACATCTTGTGGATGGATACGTCAGTAGCAGCTCCACCTTTCGAGGGGATGCTAAAAGGGACGTAGCCCTCGTAAACAAATATTGTGATATGCTTGTAAACGATCTTAGAATTCCGCCATGTTGGTATCAATTAAGTAACAAAGGGCTAGTCTCCAATGAAGTTGGGAGATGGGTTAGAGCTAAAAGGAAACCTGAAGACATACCTTCATGATAATAATAAAAAGGGTTAAACACATATGTGATCAACCAATTATTAAATTTGTTTTATCTAGTCATTAAATTATTTTTGCTGTATATTTAGACATTAAATTTTAGTTGATAAATGTATATATAGTTTAATGGCTATAAATTTATTAAAAAATAATTTAGAAGGTTAAATTTGTGTAAATCTGAAAATTGGATGTTTAATAATAATAATAAAACAAAATTAAGTAATATTTTTATAAAATTTTGAGAACACAATTAAATTAATTGCTAAATACGGAAGTGGGTTAGCACTTTGTGTGGAACCCATTGAATCAATGATAAAAGGAGGGATGCTTGATTCCCCGATTAGGAAGACAGTTATTGGACGAAAACATCATTTTTTTTTTTTAAATGTAAAACACACATCCAACTAATATTACTTCTAAATCCACATTTTAACAAAATTATCATAATTGAGACTGAAAATAACTGTGTTAACCCTACTTCCATTGGTCCAATATTTTTATTATTTAAAAAGATTTTTGTTTCATCAAAAAGAATTATATGTCTGTCTTTTTTAATAGCGGATCTATAAGTTATAAAGGACATTACTATACGTATATCTTACTCCATTTAATTTTTACTAATTATACACATCTTCACTCATATGTTTTTTTTGTGACGTGTAACACTATAATTAAATTTAATCACTTGTTCACATTAAAAGGATGTGTATACTTAGCCATGACTTTACAATGCACCAGACAGTGATCTATTGTTTCTATAGCATTATTACAACAATATGCAAGTCATGCTATTGTTTATTTTGTTAGAAAATGTAAGAAAATTATGAATCTCATGGATTGGGAGTATATAAATGAATTGTACTTGTTAAATATATTCGAATGAAAAAATTAAAAATTTTAAAATAATTTTCCCGTTCTCGGTTCTTGATTTTAGGCCTTTATTATTATTATTATTATTTTTTGAGTCGAGGCAGGTTCTGGAACCGAGCTCAATCAACTTATCCCAACCTTATAGTTGATATTTTGTTCCTTAAAAAGATCCAAAAACTACATTTCTTTTTCTTGAAACCAACTAGTAGATGGAGATGAACAAAATGCATTATCACATTCAAAGTAGTTTCCTTCCTATTCCATTTTCAATAAGAATACACACAATTTCCTTTGCAAATTCCTATTACAACAACTAACAACTATCTATCATCATCATATCAACAAACAAATCACATAATAAACCTTACCCAGCCTTTAGCCTCTCTTAAACATTCGATCCTGACCTCGAAACGTGTGATAGCGCATCATCAAACTGTTCGTCGTCGCTTTTTTCAGCGTTGAGGCTTGGAGGGACGAAGGATTGGAAGATAAGTTCCATATTTGGAGTCTCCTTCAATTCTTGACTGACAACCTCTAATGCCGTGGACTGGAAAAAACGGTAGAATTTCTTGCTACAAACGAAAGCGAAGATGAAAGACATTATTGGAAGCGGGAAGATGACTGGGGTGTAGTAGAACTTCTTTACTCCAAAGTAGCCAACCATTGTGATTTGGAATAGTAATAAGGCCGACAAGATGCGCACGTGAATGTGCGGCCACATCTTCCCGTAGCTCTCATATGATGGAACATAGACTTTCAGGACCTGCAAAGATACAAAAATTTGATTATGAATAGAAGATGCCCGTTATCCATCAATTTCTAAAAGCAATTCGATTAGGGTGTAGCTCACAGCATCAGCTTAAAGCTACAACTAGCTGCGGGAAACATACCCTAAATGTGACAAAGGGTGTGCAAAAGTCTGTCAGAACAGTAAAATCGATAGACTATACCAGAACCTGAACAAGTACAAAAAGGTCTGATTCTCGATTATGGTCGGTTTGGTTTTGCATTTTTACTTGTAAAAGCCAGGAAAGAACTGTAACTCTACCAGAACTGTTGGTGATTTATCACCAATATTATTAAGTGTAATGAAATAAACTTGTTTGACCAAAATAATCTTATTACATATTGAACAAGCTGGGTTGGTGCGGAGTGCACACTTGTTCAATATTGTTTAAGATTAATTACCAGGGGTTCGGGAGCAGCGTCCCCGATAGCGGGGTTCCAGGGGCGGCAGCCACCTGGTGGCGGGGTCCAAGGGGCGGTTGAATCCGAATTGCGGTTGATTTTGGCGGTTAAAATGGCGGTTGGCCATTTTGACGGTTCCCGCAAAAATATTACCCACCGTTTTTTGTCATTTTAGAATGGTACAAGAAATCAGAAACACTCCATATTCTCTGTTTGTTTTTCTGAGTTTTATCCGAATGAGAAATCGATTGTACCATCGAAACACTTCAATTCTGAAAGTGTTTCACGACTCTCAGAAATCCAAGCGTTTTTGCAATCCATATTTTCTACAAGAACTAGAGCAGTACATCTGGTCAGGTTTTCTTGGTTCTGATTTACTTCAATTCTCATTTCTGGTTCAGGTCTTAAACCATTGCACACCCCTACTTAATGTATGAAAAAAGAATCGAATTGGAAACGGTGCCTGTGTTACCTGATTCCGAAAGACCAGCCATCCGAGGCCAAAGTATATCGCACCAAACGGAATGATGAGAGGAGCAATGACAGAGTAACAGATGACAACAGTGAGAATAAGCATGTCATTAGGTATTTTGGTTGCATATCCAAGATCTCCAGGCATCCATGCGTCTTTCACGTCTACCTCGGTCTTGCACAGATACTTCCTCTTGAGATGGAATATGATCAACGGAACGAGTCTCGATAGCTCAAGCCCGTAACCAACAAAGAACCTTACATTCAACATCAAACCAATATGTTAGCATTATAGAATAAGAAATTCACTTGGGGGACGTTTGGTTCCTAGATTTTTTCCTCTGGGATTTGCATTTTTTCAAAAAATTTGCTTTATGCAGCATTTGCATTTGTCAAGATCTTGTCAAAGAATCTGCATTATCTTATAGAAAAAATTTGCTAATCTGAAGAGAATGCAAGGTAACTGACATTTAAAATCTAGGGGGAGACTGAGTTTTTAAATTACAAAGAATGAATGGATTTATGTAATCTTGAGATTTTAAATCCTTACTTCATCTGTGAACCAAACATAGGATTATAAATGCAAATCCCAGTGAATCCGCGAACCAAACGCCTCCTTAAAATCTATTAATTTTAGCATACTTATATCATCGTGGTGTTTAATAAAAAGTAGTATTTGAAGATGTATATAACTTTTAAGCTTACTTGAGAGCCACAAAAGTAAGAAAGAACGTAGCATTTCCGGGAAGGCTCGTTGCTAGCTTTTCGACTATAGAGTTTGGTTTTTTCTCGATCTCCTTAATAGAGTCGAAAATAGTTCCACCGATGGTAACACCAATGAACACATTAACTACCGAGAAATAAAAGTATTTCCCTGAGGCAGCCCTCTCCGCGTGACTCTGAGACGGAATCCCTTCGGCTTTCGATAGAAACAAGAGGAATTTCGGCAGCAAAGCTAGAAAAACGATAAGTGCAATCTGAGGAAGATAAGCTCCCAACACGGTTCTAATTGCTTCCCTATCGAGAATCGGCTTCAAAAATGGTAGCAACTTCCTCAGATTCGGTAGAGTTGTGAAAGCCGAAATCAGCCCAATCGGAATCATGTAAAAGCATATCGTCAAGAAAACAACAACGTACACGACATATTGTCGTATCTCCCTCTCGTAAAAGGTTTTAGGAAGATTAGTCCACAACAGTTGTCGTGCTTCAGGAGCATTCATGACCGTCCATGTGTCGATCATCCGGGCATGCGCACTCTGCGCTGCAGCAGCCGCAGTTACTCTGCTCGTAAAAAAGACCACCGCAGAACCTTGTTGCTTCTCTCTAAGAGTTACTTTCCGCGCAGCTTCAAGTTTCGGAGTCAACTCACGGATCTTCTCGTTGTAGTATTCTATCGAATCAACTTTTTTACCAACGAGACCAAGGACACCAGTACGATGAGTTGGTTTAACTCCCGATGGATTCGGCCCCTTTTTTGAGTCTGAATATATGGTTTCAGCTCGTGTGAGCTTCTTTTTACAATCTGCCAATTCTTCATAGATTTTGTTGACCTCTTTGTTATCAGTTACCACCATTGATCTGTAATAAGTCTCGGGGTATATCGATTTAAAGTAAGTATCAACTTGTTCCTTTCGAGAGTAACCTTCGGACGATGAAGAAGGTATGTCCCTGACCAAAACTGCGAATTGTTCGGGTTTCACATCAGGAGACATCAATGCTGTAGCCCGTAGATCGGATACATGTTTATATGCTTTCCATAAAAGGAAATATGTAACTAAGGAAACCCAATAGCAACCTATCACAAACGCCCATAACCGCGAACCCTTCTCCTACATTCCAAAATTTAAGGAGATTACTTAAGTAACAGAAAGTCGGGTTCAAAATCTATGGAAAACCATCTTTGACTGGAAAACTGGAAAACTATGTTAAATGTACATGTTCATTACACTAAAATGTTAAATTTAATGCACAACTACAATATACATATGTTCAAATGTGCATTATTATTGACTAGTTCACATCATTTACATGTCCATCGGATAAAATGTTACATTTCATGCAAAATAACAATATGCACATGTTCAAATGGGCTATATGCATTAACATGTGTATATTACGCATTTTTGTAAGAAATTAAACATTTTGTCTTAATGAACATGTAAATGATATGAATTAGTTAATCATAATGGAATTTTGAACATATGCATATTATAATTTTACATGAAATTTAACATTTTATCATAATGAACATGTACATTTGATATGGTTTTCCAGTACTCCAGTCTAATACAGTTTTTCATGGATCTCGACCCTTGAAACCTTTAAAAGAGAAAGGCGTTAAATTTGTTATAAACTAGCAACTAACTTTGAGATGTGCCATTGATAGCTTGTCGAGATCATTGAAAGCATTTTTCCCAGTGGAATCGACGACAAACGGGTTGTTTTCGGTGATGGCAACCGGTAAAAGTGCTGGTAGCAATACAATGCCTGATAGAAGAAATATCTTGAATACTGTAAAAGAAGAAAGGAAAAGGTCAATGAAAAACATACCCAAAATCATAATTAATCTGCAAGTATTTTGATTACACTTTGGAACTGATTTCAATCACCCACATTCAGAACGATATCTCAAATAGTATTTTATTCACTTGATGATTTCAGATGAAAAGGGGGGGAAAATGAAAAAGTAAACAACACTTCAAATTAAAAATCCAAAAGGGGAACCTACTTTAAATCAGATTAAATTAATGATATGCCTTTAGCTAATGTAAAATCAAAACAAAATCTAGGTAGCAAAAACTTAACAGAAATTAAAATTTAAAACATGAAATAGAGAGTGAGAGAAGTTTGATTGGCGAACCAGTGCTGACGAAGACGAAGTAAACAGCAGAATCAACACCAGACAAGTTGATAACATCTTGTTCAGTGGAAGAAAAAGCTTCACGAATCCAAGCAAACGGGTTACGTGTCTTGGAGCTGCTTCCTTCCCACGGATCCAAACCTCTCAGGATCCGATTCGGATAATATACAACAGCGTTCCCTGGTTTTGTGCACAACCAGGCGAACAAAATCATGAGAATCACAAAAATGATAAACGAAGAAGCCAACGATGTGATAAAGGAGCTCAAATCCATCTGTAAAACCTAAAAAAATCTCTCGCTCGAAATGATTGTTTGTTTGTTAGTTTGAAGATTCAATTGAAATCCAGTTTGATGGTTGAAGAAGAGAGAGAGTGAAGTAACCGTTGGATAAGGGGAAAGTGAAGAAGCTTAAATAAAGTATACGTAAAGGTGTGAGAGAGAAGAGAAGGTGCAATCATGGCCGCTTTCGCATTGATTGTGCTACTCCAAAATATCCGTGTCTTCTTTTTTCTTAAGGAAACGAAACTAGTTCGTCGGCAGTTGAAAACTGTCACAAAAAAAATCAATACTTATTATTTTTATTCTATTATTTCTATGCTTTTCCGTATCGCTTGTTTAAACCGTGTGCCCTTTTCTTCCGTGGAAACATCAGATAACACCAAAATTAGCAACAAAGTTTGTTTTTAAAATTCATATATATTTAGTTAAGGACCGAAAAAATATATATTTATTTATTTAAGGACCGAAATAACTTGATAAGTTATATTTATATATTTTTTAACGATAACTTAGTTGTATAAAAATGTTAATTTATTGGTTATATAGATTCTCAACTAGCATTTTTTGGTCATGTCCGGTACAAGACCGATTCCAAATCAATGGCATTGAAAATTTTTAGACAGGCCGTTAGGACCGGAAATAGTGCCGATTATAGGATTTTTGTATCTGTTTGGTATCTGTCACATTTGTTGTGGCTAAAATCTAGAACCGAATATCTAACCGATTGTATCAAATTCTGAATTATATTAAATCAATAACTGAATATTGAACCGATTGTCCCAATTCGGTTTCAGGAATTTGTTTATAAACCTCACCCTTATATGTTGTTCACACTGCTCTAAAATTTTAACTTTCCACTTTTTTATGATTACATATCTACTTTTATTTTTATTAATTTATTGTTACAACTTTATAGGATCTATTTTAAATATATTTTATTTAATTCATACAATTAAAAAGAAAACATTTTAATCATTTTAATAGAATCTGAATGCTAATTTTCATCGACTTTCAATAGAAGCTCAACTTGTTAGTCATAATTACATATGATAAAAAATTACTAAAAACATTGTATTGTCATATTAAAAGCAATTTGTTATAGTTGATATACACATTTTCAGATTTCTGTTTATCATAAGAACTTTGTATTATTTTAATAATTTAAAAGAACTACTATAAAAAGCATTCATTTTGGTCTACAATTTAACAATGGATCAATTTTACATGTCACAAACCATAAATTTATTTTGCAATATCACAATGTAGACCTATTATTAATTTTTAAAATCTATATTCTATACATTATTGTAATAAAAGAAAATCTTTAGTGCCAAATGTCGTTTCCTCGGAATTTTGTTTCCTGCCTAAATTTCTTAATATAACTATTCTAAAACAAATATTTAATTAGTTTTTAATAATTAAATAATAAATAGAATTACTTACTACCCAAAGTAATATTTCAATATATAAAAGCAATGTTATTAAATGATTTTCATAAGTTCAAAGTTATTACTTTTATATAACTAGATTACTATATCATGTATTTAAAACATAGAAAATAATATTGCGTTAGTAATAAATACTTTATAATTTTTTTAAGTTATAGTAAAATTATTTACATTGGGTTACATGTAATAGTAAAATTTTTAATATTGCAATTATAAATATAGTAAATAAATAAATAAAAAGATTTAAAAAATTAACATACAGTGATTACTATTGATAAATTTATTGAAAACACAAGAAATATAATACTATTCATAATTTAAAAAAAAAAAAAATTATTTATGTAATTTTAAGTAAACTTGACATTCTAAAAAAGTAAGTAATTCATGCCGCATCTTATCATGTTGTAGTAGGGGTGAGCAACGGGTACCATTTCCCGAACCCGAACCGGTACCGAATTAATATATTCGGTTCGGTATTCGGTTTTTAAATTTGCTAAAATTCGGTACTTTCGGTTCGGTATTCGGTTCTTAAATTAGCTAAAATTCGGTATTCGGTACCGAACCGGCACCATATAAAATTATACGGTTCGGTATTCGGTTCTTCCAAAACTAATAATTCGGTTTCGGTATTTTCGGGATCGGTACCGGTTCGGTTCGGTACGGTACCGAGCTCACCCCTATGTTGTAGCTCATTCTAAAAAACCAAATCTCACTTATTTTAGTTTGGATGTATATAATATGTTTATTATGGTCTATTTTAATCTTACATGTGTAAAAGTAATTCTTTGTTAAATATAAGTACTTACTTATAATTATATTATATTATTTTAAAAAATATTTTTTTTTTACCAAACATAGACATGAAATACATAAGTTAATAAACTAGTATAAAATATAAAAAAATTGGTAAAGAATATGAGATATGAAGAAAGTTGTGGTGGGGTAGAGAAATGGAGTTTTTGATGCCAAAAAATGAAGTTTAGTTGATAGCGAAACAACAATGAACTTGACGCGTAGCCAACACGTGGTAGGGGAGACACAGACACTCACCAATCCCTGTCTTGTCATCATTCGGATTTGGTGTTCACTTATCAAACCATCCCTACTAATTAAACTTGGACATCATTTTCAAACGAGTTGACGTTTGGTTCGCAAAATGTTAATTTTTGGAATAGAATGAAATGGAATTATGGAATAAATGGAAACTGTCGGAATAATAATGGATGCTGGTGAAGATGAAGTTTAGAGTTTGATTTTAGAACTGTTAAAATCTTTAGAATGGAATTTAAATTTCATGACATTAACCCAAGGAAAATAGATTCCTACAAAAGTGGTGTTTAAAAAAAAAAGAATCTTTATTCCATTCTTTTTTACTGCCAAACATCACATTGGAATGAAATTTTCATTTCAATTCCATCAAATTCAATCAAATTCTGTGAACCAAACGCTTCCTTACTTCATCAAATATCACACATTTTCAATAATCAATGCTTTTTTTAATTAATTAATATAAATATTTAATACAATAATATTTTCTTGGGTCACATTAATAAAACTTAAATGGTTTATATTCATAAAACTGTTTAATTCATAAATTTAAAGTTCTAAACCTAATCAATATAGGAATGGTATAACTTTTAAACTGACGTCAGACTTCATGGTTTATTCTGTAAACCGTTAGTATAGTTGCTTTTATTGTCGATGTATCTTTATCTTTATCAACTTTAATCCCACAACTCTTTCACTGGTGTTAAAACTCCTTCCTACTTAATTAACTTACAATTCAAATCAATCATTTAATTTTATATCAACCGTATAACTTCGGATCTATAAAGTACAATACATTTTTATTTTATTTTAAAATATTTCAATCTCTTATTCTATTTTTAGATCTTTTTTATGTTTTATTTTTTAGAACTACTTACTAGAAGTAGACATATAATTACTTTGATGTGTTGTTAAGGACTTGGGGTGTTTGGATTTGTGTTTCAAAATGTGTTACATCCTTTTGAAAACTAATCAGATAGAGTTGTAACAAAAGTATTGTAAAAAATTTAGTGTCCGGTAGCTTTTGCGGTTTGCTATCGCAATTATCAAATAATTAGTTTTTAAAGTGTTTGGATATACGTTATAACTTGTAAAGGTACCAAATAATCACTTGTTAAGCAAATAAACAACATTTTTTAATTAACTCGTTGTAGACCATCGACAACTCCTCCATGTCGCTACGATTGTGATTCATTGCGATTATACGCAGAGGTGGGGGGAAGATGAGACCATTGTGGCTGTACGTGATTTGTGTTGATTCCTTCCTTTCATAGTTGATAGAGGCCGCCAGGCCGGTACTATTGAATTTTACAGTCGATCTCTTTTGGTATATATAGATGTATGATTTGGTAGGGAATGATATGGTCCCCTGATTTGATTTGGTAAAGGTTGCGTTTAATTGGTTATTTCTTCTTGCACCATGTCTACTTTCTCAAACACCACTTCTATACCTTTGACCTATAAATTTTCACCTTATGAGTGTACAAAGAGGTGTGAATAAATAAACCATAATGATGAGTTATTAAAAAAAGAGATATTTTAGCCAATTATAGATATATATGTGTGGTGCATGAAGTTGCACCCCGTTTAATTAAGACACTAACACATGATATGATGTTGTTAGCTATGAGTTTTTGTTTTTTTTTTTTCTGTTTTTTTTTTTTTTTTTTTTTTTTTTTTTTAACTTTACTTACAATAGAATCTGAGAGAAGTTAGGTGTGGAGACCCCTGAGTGATTGGGCCTATTACAAGTCAAGTCACACTTGGAACAATGATGATCAACAAGGGTATCGATACCCACCCAAGATTCCGCCAATTATTAAAATAATGTATAAGGATGGTACTATTCTCATCCCATAAATGTTTATTTCTACCTCGTCATTATTACTATATTATTAGAAACCCGTTTTTTTATAATTAATTAGCCAATAGACTAACGACAAATTTTACCATTTTACTTTTCAATGTCAACCTAACCATTTTTCTACCCATAATGGGGTGTAAACTAAAGAAAGGGAACAAAATGGTATATTTGTAAGGGTATTTATTTAATAAGAAAGTTTTAGAATGATGTATATGAAATTCTCCATTTCGTATCAATATAACCATATTTGTAATAGAACCCGGTTTCCTCGTATTAATAGAGCAGATTTTCGTATGTATATTGTATAATTAAGCATTATAATGTAGAAACGATAATATTGGTATTGAAAACTTAAAGTACATTTATCATAGGTTCATAGCAGCAATAAAAAAGAAATAAACATACCATGTCGGTTGTATTTGAAAAATAGGATGTCATTATACGAATTTAATTCTCTTTGACAAAGGCTGTTTAAGAAACTAATTAAATTAACCATTTTAACCCCTCACAACAGCTTGAAGATTCGTGAACAATTTAGTTTACTCCGTATGTGTTTTATTTTATTTTTACAAATATAATAAATATAACACAAGTTGTACGTAATATTAAAAAAAAAAAATACTTGTCACACAATAGTTTTTATTATTGTTATTTTTTTATAATAGATAGGATCATATTGTATCGTTTTTAATTGTTTGTTTTTTATATATGTTTTAAAATGTTCGAACAATTTTGATGCTAACATGTACGCGTAATAGAACCAATTGGTAACGAAGAATTAATACATCAATTTTATATGTTGAAAACTTGAAATTGAAATTTGTATTTCATTCAGGGTTGTCCTCTGAGACAAAAAAAAAACTTAAAAATGACTCTCTAAATATATACACATTCAAAATAAACAAATTTCACATATAGTAAAAATGGTAATTGAATAAAAAAAACTTACAATGAGATTATCTTAAAATTGAAAAATTAGGGGTGTAATCGAGCTGAGTCGAGTCGAGTATCATCATGCTCGAGCTCGAAACTTGACTCGAGCTCGATCGAGTCGAGCCTTAGTTTTGAAATTCGAACTCGACTCGATATACTACTTGATACCATTGAGCTCGACTTGATTAAATTCGGGATAAAGGAAATCGAAATATAAATACAAAATATTCAATCTATTTTATCCCTACAACAAGTAAGAATGATATAAATATAAGAATGTAATTTTAGGTTTACGGTTATATAGTTTAATTTATATAAAAGTGATAAAAATATAATATTACAAAGTTGAAGGGTAAAAATGTAAACTTAAGCTCGATTAGTCGAGCAAAATATTTTAATACTCGAGATCGACTCGATTAGTACTGACTATTTTAATACTAGAGTTCGACTCGATTACTACTCGAGTTCGAGCTCGAGTCGATTTCGAGTTTTAATGAGTCGATCCCGAGTTGTCTTATCTCGTTTACACCCCTATGAAAATTTACAAGTTAACAACTGTGTTCAATCGTTAGTAGGCTTACTAATATAAAAGTCTTTATTAGAATGAGCCTCTAAGATTTAATTATGAGCTTAAGATGATTGCTCGTGTTACCTTTGTTCAGGATCGACTTAATTTTATTAACATGGGATCGGTTACTGGTTAGGTTAACACCAAACAATAAAAAATGATCAATCTAAAGACGGTATACATGTGAAAAACACGTTAGTTAGTAATATAAGGAAAAGATGATGTTAAAATATGTATGTAGCCGGCGAGTGTGTGTTGTGTTGTGTTGTGTTGTGAAGTGGGAACCACGACTTGCCTTACCTAGCTCCTAAATATAACCATATATATGTTAATAGGTTTTTAAAATATAATCTTTTGGTACGTTTTTATGATTTGTTAGTGTATTTATGTGTCAAGATGACATCACTAACATTTGGGATCACACCAATGAACACAACTGAACATATACAATTGAATGAATAGATAAACAATCTTAGATATTATTTAAGACAAAATACCAAGAAATGTAACATAAAAAAATACAAATTTTGATGATAAAGGTAAGGTAAAAAATTTATACCAAGAAAAACAACATAAAATACAATTTTGACAAAAAAAAAAAAAATTATTGATGACCAATTATGAAGGTAAAATTATAATTTTATGGTCTCATTTTCAGCAAGAACAACATTTGATTATCCTTTTTTAGCCTATGAATTGAATTTATCTCATTTCTTGGCAAAAATAAAGTTTCATATTAACTTTTTTGACCTAAAATTTTTTGCGATACATTTATTATCTAAATTTGTATCTTATATTATTTTTCTTGGCAATTTTTCATATTATTTAGGACATAAAATGACACCAGACATCATTTTTGAGGTTAAATTAATTATTGAATAATTAATTGTCAATGTATCAAAATACGAAAACTAAAAGTACAACATTGGATGTTTATAGGATTAATGTAAATACAATAGTACAGGGAAGTAAAATGTAAATACATTAATTTATTCTAACAAAGACGGATTCAGATATACACACCCACTATGTGATCAGAATTAGAAAGCAAAATCATTGTGAAAGGGATGTTTATACGAGTATTTAATTAACGTCATTACAACAACATACTTAATTTATTTAATAGCAACATGTTTTTATAAACTTATATTATATAAATGAATGAAATTTATAAACTGGTTTTTCTAATGATATACAAAAACCATATATATATTCCCGCGTGATGCATTTCCACAATGAAGAATCTTGAAGATTCTCCATGCACCACCACAAATGCATCACAATTCCCGCGTGATGCATCATTATTCCCGCGCGATGCATCTAATTCCACGTGATGCATTACGATTTTCTAGCGATGCATTGTGGTTTTTCAAGGTTCTTCGATGCATAGAGGTTCTCCATAAAACTCGCCCCTATATATATACAATTTTTGTATTTTTTTAATTAATATATGAATGTTTTAGTTTTAAGTTTATATACAATTTTTTTGTTGATAACCTTTATTAACAATAGACAGATAATACGTTAGGTATTAAACTAGTGTGTATAATATTCCAACTAAATTATTTTAGTTTGTTTCCTTGTAAACAATCGAAGTTGATAACAATTAATTTCTTGTCATTTTGCAGATCCATGCATTTCTTTGTGACACGTTAATATCTGTTCTGAAAAATATCTCTATCTCATTAATAGAGTTTGAAATAAAAACGTGACTTGAGGAATGACTTATATATGTCTTCTAAAGTATTTTGATGATATATCCTTTAATCATTTGGTTTCTAACATTCTCTTATTTTTGATGTTTTGAAATACTAATATATTAAACTTCTTTTGTTAATATAGATATATGGAGTTAAAATCGATGGCTTAATACCAAGTTACTATACATAGGTAGACTTAAAAAAAAATATAAAGATATATATGATATATGTATAAAATTAGTATTTTTCAATTTTAATTAATTAATAATTAAAATATACAGATTAGATTGATTTGAATAGAATTTTAAATTATAATTTTAGTATATTACATGATAAAAGCAAGTTGTAACGGGTGTCAATGTGTCATTAAATGAGATGAAGACACGTGATAATTTATTTACTTATTTATTAATATTTATATTATATATATATATAGATTCTAGATAGATAGGTTTAATTTTAAAAATTATTAATTTATGGTTTTAAGTTAAAAACTCAAAAACCATACAATATAGCGAATAAAAGAAGGAAAAGAAAAAGAAAAAAGATTGGGTTTCCGTGTGATGGAGGTGTTGCAGACAGGGAGGGAGGCTCACATGGCAGCTTTTGGTGGCTTCTTCCGTTTTTATCATAAAGCCAAACGGGGACCAATCTTTCGTCCTTTATCCAACACGACAAATTTACTATCCTAGAGTTTGTTACTATTACTTATGCTCAAGCAAGCTAGACAGATTTTTTGTTTCACCAAACTTTTTATACTTTTGATATATGGAATAACGTTACGGTTACGATGTTGGACTGAGCATTTTCCGTCTCATCTTAATGGATCCGAATGTGAATTTCGGTCCTAAAAGCTTTAAAAGTTCTGATTGATTGATCACTAGTTGGAAACACAAGATTTTGAAGACTTGGTTAAATCCAAATGGGATCAGAGGGTTCTGTTGATGTGGTTCTACTCACCATTCCAACCAAAGTTGGAACGGTGAGTAGGTTGAAGATGAAAGAAAAATTCAAGATTTTATCTTGAATCATTTTTAAAAAGATTTACAGAAAGGGAACAAAGTAAATTTAAGTTTAAATGCAATCACCTCCGCAAAGTGTCGGATGATGGATGTGGCAATTCAGGGGTGACAAATTTGATCCAACGGACTGAACAGTTAAATGGACTCATTGTAAAAAAACGAAGATACAACATACATTTTTTTACAAGTTGAAAATTTCTAAAATGGTGTATAAAAACAATTGTTATTTGAAAAACATTCCAAAACTATGTGAAATTCATGACTTTTGATCGTCAATCCATTTGACCAGTTGCTTAAATGGGCTGAAATTAACACCCTTGGCAAGACGAGGAAATCACATTTGAAGTGGTTAAGAGAATAGTTTGGGAATTTGTGGGTTTTGAAGCACCTGGACATGATGGGCTCAACTTTAATTTCATAAACAAGTTTTGGGATCTAATCAAAGATAATTTCTTCAATTTCATCAAGCACTTTGAAGCAAATGAGAGAAATTCAGAGGGGGTGCAATGCATCATTCATAGTCCTCGTGCCAAAGAAAACCGACTTGATACATTTTTTTTTCCGAAGGCACGTAAATTTGATACATGATACTTCTTGCCGGTCTTTCATCGAACAATGGCTTCATTTGTTTGCATTTCACATACATTTGTTACCCATTAACTCGATGCTAACACAAAAATTCCGTCAGTAAATGCATAAAACCTTCGCCTCTCTACATAAAAGGCGGCGTTATAATCGTCAATTGATGCGTTGGTTTAGAGGGAGAGGCATCATCAGTTCTATACAAATTTAGTGGTACAAGCTGCCTAACAATCTCTTCTAATATTTCTAAAAAAACCCTCATTGCCCAAATAATAATCAGAACACATGGATCATAAAATCCACAAATTCCATGCTTACAGAAGTTTTTTCCACAATAACAACACGTGTAAAGATGAATCCTCATCTAAAGTTGCAGCATTGAGGCCGCCCTCTCGATAAATTATCCCATAAACAAACCATTTGGCGTGGGGATTGGTAGTGTGCGGTGTAGTAGTTATCAACACACCCGTATTGACAGAACTTAGCGTGGTGGGAGTACCGGACTGGAATGGTGCTATTGAACTGTTCAACCCACATTCCCATGCTTACGTCTTCCATCTTGAATATCTGACAAATAAATTTAAAAAAAAAAGGTTTTAGTTTTGGCAAAGAAAACGATAGGGAATTTAGAGAGAGGGATGTGTTATGGACCCTCAGCTTTCTTTTAGCGTGTTGAGATACGATGTACTTCACTATGTCGCTGGATATTATGTATCCTGGTCCGTTTGCATAAGGCGGATATACCGCTTCTGGCCATTCCTGAAACATTAACAAGTAAAAAGCCACCTTCAAAGTGAAGAAAACAGTAATAGTTGCATCAAAATGTAATGTACTTTCTGCCAATTCTCTTTTTAGGGATTATATTTAGAAGTCAATGTTTCAAGACAATATTATAATTTAGAGTCAAATATCTGTAGTCTAAAATTGAATTTGGCCTATGGTAAATAGTTTCCTTGTTGAGAGTAAAAAGGTCTTTCATATGGTTATAAATTTATAACATAGACCTTTAAACGATTTTGATTTACGATCCCAAAATAGAAATTCGAGGAATGGGAAAAATAACACTGTTTTGTTGAAGTGAGCAAATATTTGAAAATTTCAGTGAACTAGGCCCCTCTCTTTGTCGCAGTTATTCATTCCTGTAAAAGTGTAAAGTATAGTTTTTTCTTGTCCCATTTTCGCAAGAAAAAGGTATAGATTGCTAATCGATATTCTATAAATTAATGACTGGATGTTCTCAAACCTCAAAACTGACTGCCCATTTGCCATGTCTGAGAGGTCTGTGAAAGAGATTCAGATTGCCCATATAAAGGGACTGCTGACTAGGGACACCGTCGAGTTCTTTTAAGATGGTATCTACCCTTATGAAGGTGTCGTCATCGCATTTCATCACGTATGATGCGCTGACATTTTGAACCTGCATCGCAAGTGGTTGGATTGTGTGTGAGATGATCACAATGCATCTACAGCAAATCCAAAAAGATTAGAGATGAAGGGTTCAAGTGTAACGACCGCATATTCACAGATGGCTATAGTTTTAAGCACCACAAGCTCGTAGTGGTCCATAAATGTCAATACAACAATGTCACCGAAGTAAGCAGCCTCCTTTTTCAGAACTGCATTTTGCTCCGTCCTTGGACTCTGCGGTTTGATATAATCTATGAGGATTAAAAAAACAAATGAACCTAAAAAACAAAATATAAAGAGACGACAGAAGTAATAAATATATCAATTAAAGAAACCAATTTACCCTACGGGGCTTGGTTGCAATGGGACGAACCAACAGCATAAGGGAGAACACGCTGCTATTGTGCGTTCAGTTTAAAAGGGACAACAGTCTGGAACAAGTTTATTGAACTAAAAAATAAACAATCAATATTTATGGGGAAAAAAACCTGACGTTGATGTACAAGACATGTACACTTGTATTCCACTCATTAGGTACCATAAATAATTAAAGGGATAATCAAATTTTGGAATGATGTCATCGGAAATACCCCAAAAAAGAAATGTGAATTTAGCCGTTCTTTTAGTGATAAAGTTTTTGTGATCCAACAAATTTAGTGATTTGTACTTTTTAAATGTTTGTTATTTGGTTTTCATGATGAAAGCTATTTTATTACGTAAAATATGTGAAAATTTGTGATAATATCCTTTTAAGTCAAATTATAAAAGATATGTTTCTAAATAAATAAGATTAAAAGTACATATCACAAAAATTTTGATCATCACAAAAACACTTTCCTCAAAAGAAATGGCTAAGTTCGCATTTGCTTTGTTTTGGGGTATTTTTAATGACATCTCTCCAAAATTGGGTATTTTGGTGATCATCCCATGATTAAATGTGTACAAGATTATTATTTATTGTGCAGTCTTATACAGAATAAGGGTACAAGGCAATGAACACATGATACTTATGCCTGCATGAAGGTGGCATCTTAGTGGCTGTAATTATCTAGGACTTCTCTTTATTTTTGGGGTTTTGTCTGGATATTCATTAGCTGTTGAAGTTGGGGGTAGTTTACAAATTCATGAAAAGAAAATTTAACATAAGAAAAGCTCTTGAAGAGATGAAGGCAATACTATATTTCTAAAGCAACCAAACACTAGAGCTGGAAAGAAAACATAATTAATCAAGCTATTTTTGGATTTGAACCCATGGCCATAGCTGCACAGTAGATGTCTAGATGATAATCAGACATTTATAAAAACTGGTAAATGCAAGGCTATTATAATAACTCAGTAGCTCCAGTGGAGGAGAACAAGGGAAGTAATTCTAATGCAACATAAAGTATAAACATAAACAGTAGTTTTGTTTGATGGGTTAATGTAGAATTCTTACCAGAGCAACAAAAAAGCGAACTACTACATCTGCTGTCTTGATCGCTGATGACTGCATCCATGTTTTCCGAATGGCCATTCGCTCGGCAAAGTGATTGGTAGCAGATAAAATTCCAATAAAAACTCGTATAGGATGAAGTGGCAAAGGTTTAGCTTTCCACTTCTCAGACATTTCAATTACCCTTTGTGGTGAGAAGCTTGGATGAGAGGTTGGGAGTGATGTAGCAAAAACTGAATGAACATCTACATCGCCATTAATTGATAATCCTGTTGCGTCCTCAAGTGTATACCCCTGTAGGAAAGATGACCAGCATGTTAACAAAACAATTAAAGGCTGTTTTCAGGAAAAGATACAAGATTAACTGCTTAAAGGACAATAAACTTTCACCATTTTCCCAATCTATGCAACATACGTTTTTATACCATTTGACGTAAAAAACTAATCGTTTTTTAAACCATTTTATGCAACTTAACCTAAAATGGTAATAAAAAAGACAATTTAGTTACATTAACTGTTAAAAAAGGATGTTGCACATGTTGGTAAAATGGTGAAAGCATCTTAGGTTTTTTTTTTTGGCAGTTAACCCAAAGATATATATGATATGTTTAGATATCATTGTTGTTTTTGCAGCTTCTAATTCAACAAGTTGATGGAAAGATGAAAATGCACAAAAAATGTACTCAAGCAAATCTATGACTCCTGTAACCTTAAACTTCATGCATCTCTTCCTGCTAATTCTGAAATTACATTTCAATAACCTGTTTTGTTTATGTTTATAAGTTCTGTTACTTTGTAGCAATAGACGATAATAATTAGAATGGTAAACTTTTGAACCGTTTAAATTAATGCCACATCTGATTCTGTGTATTTTCCTTCATTGGTATTCACTTCATCAACCTGTGGTTATAGATGAATGTAATTGCATAGATGCAATTCATGAAACAATATTTAGAACTTAGAGTAACATACTGTACGATATGGGAATGAAGTCACATGTCGGCCACCAACATTTGTATGGTATCCATCAACTCCAGCACGTATGGTCAAAACAAACAATTTACCCTCCACAAAAGGAAATGGCCATGTCACTTCCGGTTTCTGTGCACGCCCTATAAATCGATTGAACCATGTCGTCGTACGTGATTCTTTTGAATCAACAACATCATTACGCATCCATTTTTCACATCTTCGAAATCCATCAACTGGCAAAGATAGTACGTTAAATAACAGAACAATGAATTAAGTGCATTGCTGGAAGGAGGAAAAAAACTACACAGCTAAACAATATAATGGCAAGCAAAAATATCAAAGAATATGAGCAATTAAGCATCATTGTTGCTAAGAAGCATTAATATCCCCTCGATAAGTGTCATTTAAAGCTTTGTTGCTAATCCCTTCAATAAAAACATACAAGTGTGAAACATTTAAACCCTCTAAAACTACTCATTAACAAGAATTATATGTAATTCTTTGATTTTGTATCGTTTAAGGTAAAATGTAAGAATAACCCATCATTTAAGCTCATGTTACTCAAAATCAAAAGAGAATATACACAAATAATATCTAAATTCTAAATTAAGCACATATCAATAGGGCGTTGTTTGTTTTTTAAAGAGGTTAAGGTTGCGTTTAGTTAACGAAAACTAGTCACTTTTCAGTTTCAGTTTTCAAGTTATAGTTTTTAGAAAAAAACAAGGGTTTCTATGAAAAGTGAAAACTTGTTTAGATGAAGGAGTTTTTAGTTTTAAAAAAAATAAGATGAGTGATTTTAAAATAAGTAAAATAGGATAGGTGATAGAAAAGTAAGAGAGAGAGAGTATTATAAAAAAGTATAAGGTAGGTAATAGAAAAGTAAGAGTGATAATATGAAAAGTGGTATTTTGAAAAGTGAAATGAAAATTTATGAAATTGTTGTTAAGTAAACAAGTTCTCATTTTAATTGAAAAGTGAGATGGAAATTTTGGAAATTTTCATAAACTAAACGCACCCTAAATGTCTGACGTCTGAAATTAGAAGGAGGCATTAAGATCTGAAATTAAGAGGCTCTTATTTTAATTAAGACAACTCTCTTCCTCTTAAAACTTAGAAGGAATTTCAGAGGTTGCAACCTCTTAAGTCTCTTAAGTTTGAAACTAACAAACAATATTAATTTAATATAGATCTGAAGTTTAGACTTCAAACCTTTTCAAGAGGCTCTTAATGAAAAACAAACAAGGCCTAAGTAATGCCCTACTCTTTTTCTGACCTATCCCACATGAAAGCATTCGATTCTCACTGTATACTTATAGTCCCTGTTCAAAAACTTCTTCCATAGATGGCTTCTCTACTATCCTTGTGTTATTTTTTTCTCAATATATTCTTCTGTCACTTCTGTTCTGAAAAAATTGGCGTTCAGTGGCATTGCAGTTCTGCAACTTCGTCTTTTCCCGATATATGTTTCTTTTTTCTTTTCTGGAATGGGCATTCAGTGTTTGTGGTCCTGTCCTTTGAACTCCAAATTTGAATGTGTTCAAATGTATTTTATTCTTGTTCTCTCATTTTGCAACATGCCAACCTTCTCCATCAAGCCAATTTGTCTCCCTTTACATCGTTACGACTGGCCGATTTGATTTTTATTATTCTGACACATAACACTTTACTTTGTCCCACCAAATATCACATTCTCCACCAATATACTTGGACAAGCCCATTAATGAACCCTGGGTTACTGATAAATGGATACTAAACCCTATGCAGCATATGGCATTTGATTCAAGATCCTGGTTTCTGACATCTTATTAGAGAGATTCTGGCAAACTCAATTGATGGTTTTAAGCCTAGCAGTAATTAAATGCTCTATCACTGGACTTTGGGGATTCATATTAAAAGGATCGGTGCAATAATATAACAAAGGCAGGGCATCAAGCCATTAAACACATGTCCACCAACTTGTCAACAATGTAAATATACATACCTCTTTGTAATAAATATTCGGCTACTCGCATTGATTTTCTTATAATAAAACATAACTTTGGGTACAATTATATGAGTTAAACTCTAGTTGTGATTTCTAACTGATTTAGATGGTATATACAACAAGCATGATAGGTTGTAGCAATTTACTTATATAAAGGATCAAGATCACTAGCCCAAGAAAGTTCTGGATACAGTCAAGTGAAATCCTGAACACAAAAAATACATGAAAGGAATAGAAAAACGTAGACCCAATTCCGTCAACCAATCATTCATAAAGGTTTGTTATGATGCAATCCCAACAAAAATGAAACATAGAAACACCATATTTTGAATTCTACAAAATAAAGACCTAAAGCCTAGTGATATCCAAATATAATGGGGATGGAAGGTTTGAAGTAATGAAGAAAAAGGAACTCATGTAACGATGTAAGTAGGCCACAGACACAAAATAACTTATAGGTAATATGAGCCAAATCTAAAATATGAATATCAATGTATAAACTTTTAAAAGGCCATTCTAATAACTCATAAATCTGTTGATTTGGATATCAATAATTCAATATATATATACTTCTGAATGGCCATTTTAATTACTCCCAGATCTATTAAATTAGTATTTGGATATCAATATATTCACTTCTTAAAAGACCAGTCTTCTAACTCATAGATATATTATATCTATAAAAAATGAACTTTCAGATGCTGATATGCATATTTCACAAAATAGAGCCTTTTTCAGATAAGGTAGCTGTTATCAATAGTTTTAAATATCTTAGCCCACTGGCTCATCTCATGCACTGAAAGTATCATAACCTATATGTTTCTATTAATAATATCACATAACATTAATTAAAAAGAAACTCTTAGGAATTAGGTTGCACTATGCAAGAATCATCCGAGCCTATACACTTCTATTACTAATATCATATACCATTAATTAACAAGAAACTCTTAGGATGCAATAAAATTGAAGATGAGAAGCTTAGAAACTTGTTAAATGCAGATTTGCAGTATGCATCCCATCTAAGTTGTACACTTAAGAGATGCAAGGCATATAACACAACTAATAGAACCTTGTTTTTGGGCAAGTCAACAGCCAGCTCTCTTTACACTTGTATGCTTGTATCTTGGTCACCTAAGAAAGCATCTAGAATTTTGTTTGAACTCAAACAATCTATCGTTAAAAGTTAAAACATTAATTTGGTCAAAGATACGGCGAAAATAAAGGGTGAACATCTCAACAAGCCTGATTTGTTACGTCTTGGCCACCTTACAGTTTCTTTTGACAAGGTTAAATTAATGGTGGAAATGGCCTAAAAGTGGCAAATTTAAATAGATTACAAAAAAAACAGCATATGAGACACACTGAGAAAGAAGCTACCAAGTATAATGGCCTCTTCATTTTTTTTCCTCTGAGAAGTGATAAACTGATTATTACAACAATATGCTTACCAAGCATGTCATCATCGCCCTTGGATGGTAAACCATCACACCTCTGAGCTTGCCCCCACTGCATCCGATAACACGTATTATGTTCAATGACTGGTTGGTGGCTCCAATCACCTCTCAACCGAGGATTTAGATGCAAAATTTTCGGTGGATCCTCTGCAACTACAGACTTTAGCCCCTGCAACTCAATTTTAAACTGGGAAACCAACACCAAGGGATCACCCACCTTCATTTTCGCAAGTTGTGGAACATACTCATTATGAGCATGATGAGGGGTTCCTGCCACTGTGATAGAAGATCCTGCCGCTAGACCACATGGGAGGAACATCAATCGGTCTCCTTTAGTTAGTTCTTCACCAGTAATGGATACCCATGGCGGGCAGTGCTCTTGCTTCCCTTCAAGAATGGAAGCCAATTGGGTGTCGTTTTCAATGTACTTATGAACCTCTTCCCATGCCTTCAAACCTAAACTCCAAGCTTCATCTGCCATTTTCTCCAATCCTGACATATCTCGAGTTCTATGTCTTTGCCTCAAAATATTACCAGTTAATCGCCCATATTGAAGATCAACAGGAGGCAAACCAGTGTCTTTTTCTTGTTGACTCGCTCTTTCAAATCTGCTACCATTCTCTAAACTTTTTCTAATACTATCACCAGGACTTTCTTCTAATTTCTTCTGTTGATGAGCCAGTCTTTCAAATCTATCATCATTTTCCAACGCTTCACTAATTTCATCATTATATGCAGATCTCAACTCTGGTTTATTCATTTCCAACTGATATTTCCTTACTACCTCATTATCAGGGGCACTAGATGTCTCAAAATAGGAAGGAAACTTAAAGCAAACAACAATCAAATACAATGCAGCTAAAGCAAACAAGATATGTGGCAATTTTACCCTCCGCAAACCAAAAACTTCACTCCTTGACCTCTTCATGTTTCATATGTTTGAATATAAGAAAATCGAAGACATTGAGGCTTAATAATTATGAAAAGCACAGCAATCTGGTCTCCTAACTTGAGTTGACATCCGAAAACAAGTTGAAATCGATGGCAGAATGGCGTAACGAGAAACAGAATCCAGCGAACCCTAATATCCCGAAGATGCAGTTTTGATGCTGATTTACGTGTAATCGAATGTGGGAATAAGCAGAAGAAATCAGCGGCAAATTGTGGAAATGGAAAATTGAAAGGGATCGATCGAGAAGATATAATTAAAGACGATGAGAGTAGCCATGAGAATATGACATGAATGATCCTTCATATTATATTAGAGCATATAAAGGGTAGGTGGAGGAGGAGCGACATTCTCTACCAAATAAAAATAGGTTTAGGTTTTCATATCTTCAAATCCTCTCGATCCTACTTTCCTACTTATGTATTTTACTAGGATGTTCAAACAAAACCGGAAAACCGAGAAACCGAGTCGAACCACTTAAACCGCTTGATTCGAAACCGAAAAAAACTGAAACCGAAACATCACGGGGCTGTTTAGGTTTTCATTTTTAGAAAACCGTAGATAACCGAACAGAACCGATTATATATATACAAGTTAGTAACTTATATTTATAATTTCATTTAGACATTTAATACATTAAATACTAGATTTTCCAATGATTTTTAGTTTTAATTGTTTTATTAAATAAATTTAGTGTAACTTTTATGCTTTATAATCAAATAGTTTACTCTGACTTATAACAAAAAAAAATTATGCTTAAAAATATATATATTTTTTATAATTTTATTTGATTTTAAGCATATAACGGGTAACCGTGGACCGAATCGCGGGTAACCGGCTTCTAACGGGTAACCGAAACCGAAAACACGGTTCACATGTTAACTACTAACCGAACCAAACCGTGCACACCCCCTATATTTTACCAACTTATTATACAAATGAACTTATTTTAATATGTTCTTTTACTCTTTGAAATTACCTTATAATCTTATATGTATGTATGTTTATAATAAGTAGTAATTCTTAGTTCATAAATGCACCAGGTGGTTCTTGACTTAAAGTTGGGTCATTTGTCGTCCTCCCACAATAGATCTATGAATGAAACATATAGGAAAAAAAAAATTTATAAGTGGACCAAGGAAGTGAGTTCCGAAACCATCTCCAACAACCAATTAAAATATGATTTGTGATATGATACATCAATATAATGTATGTGTTTGATATAAAAATTATAATATATATGTGTTTTTTAATTGGCAGACAGATAGGAAGGAAGAAGGAGAGATCATCTCTGTTCTAGACAAAGAGAGATTCTCTCGTTCTGTTGAAAACATGTGGGAGTGAAGAGGAGGAGATATGGAACCTCCTCAATGTGATAGCCATCGGTTCCGTTCCATGTCACAATGCAAGCATACACATGTATAAGTTATTTGGTTAGTAAGGTCAAAAGCACATATTTGGATACATACTATTACTAATAAAATAAGTTATTTGGTTAACCAGTAAAAATTGTTTGTATATAAAATGATTGACAATGAATACAAACAAGTCAAGCTTGAACTTGAACTCGAGTTTCTATCAAAATCGAGCTTGATTTCGATTCACATACGAGCTCGAATAGTTTAAAGAGTTATCATTAAGCTTTTAAAGACTTAACTTGACAAGAGTTTTCTTAATCTGTATATATGTATACATTTATGACTATATAGCTAAGCAATGTTTTCATCAAACAAATCGAGTGACTCAAAGTTAATCATATCGATTGATAAAAAGGTACTCAAAAACAAGTTTATTAGTCGAATATAACAATTTATTATCCATATAAAACATAGGTTTATTTATAAAATGTTAAACAAGTAACAAAAATATTTCAAACAAATATAAGGTATTGAATTTTGAACTTATTCTGTTCCTGTAAATTAATTAATGTGTTAATTAACCTAGCTACTTTTGACTTTTGAAAAAAAAGAAGGTAAAAATGACCGACCTTTAAGGTGGATAATCCATTGGCGACATAAATTAATTATTGGGTGACAACTGACTTTCCTCGGCGAATTGTCCTTTTTGTTCTATGGAAGTGGAATCGGAGGATCATTTATTTTAATCATGTTCGCTTAGCAAAGAGATTTGGAGGTGGTTTCTATTGTGATGTAACATTACAGTAGCCGAGCACCAAAATTTGGATGACTTCTTGGAATCAATTCTTGATCAAGCAAATTTGGTAAGGAGAAGGAAGTTTTATGAAGCCGCAATTGGAGGAATCACTTGGTTTATATGGAAGGCTAGAAATGATTTGATTTTTAATGGAGTGAGACAGTCATCGTTGATGATCATAGACGAATTTTAAGCAAATTTGTTTTCTTGGTTAAAGTATAGGGCTAAGTGTAAGTCTTTGTTATGGTCTTTATAGTGCAGTTATCCTCTTTCTTTGTTGCAAGGGTTTATTTATGTAATTTCCGTTTGCTAGCATCTTGCTAGTTTTATCTAATAATATCTAGATTTCGGGTTTTGGGGGTGATGACAATGCCGAAGCTCCTGGCTCGTTATCTTTCTTGATGTTCAAAAAAAAAACTGACTTCCATGACGGGGCATCCAGATATTTCAAAATAAAATGTAACACGACATGAAATTCATTATTAATTAATTGTCCATGCTATTGCTAGCAAGTAAATAAATAAAATCAATATAAAAAGAAAAGGAAAAGAACGAGTTTTGAAACAAAAAATCAATTATATTAGCTTTGATTAGAATGAAGCTAGATTGCAAACCACATATATCGTTAAAAGTTTTACACCCAAACTAATCACATATCTTACTTGATTCGATTAAACCTTTACGAAAATGATCAATGTAACCATCGATTAATGACACCATGACTACTTATTCTCACAGAGGATATCCGATAAATTAGCCAAACACCATACATTTTTTAGTCTTTTTGTTCGACTAGCTCCATCTAAGTAATTAATATATAGCCTTAATTAAATTAATTAATTATCCCAAAAACGTTTGCGATATTCAACAAGTGCCAATAACGGGAAGATATTCCTGTATAACGGATAATGTAGCATGCAATTCCTCATCGAGGCTCCCGTCATCTCCTGTTATTAATATCATTTAACTTGTTAATTAATTAACGGATCGAAACCGTTAATTATTATTAATTAATTAATGCTTCTAATTAACATGCATTCAAATTAAATACTCGATCGATCTACCTGTTGAGGAAAATCTCCGTTATCCATCTGTGCATTGATCAACATCTTTGCTGCTTTATGTAACGGTGTTGGATCTCTTTCCACCTACTCCTCGTTACGCCATAATTAATACAACGTTAAGTTATAGCTTCTTTCTATTCAAATTATATCTATTTAAGGCCATATTTGTTTACCTTTTAATGGTTCATTTTACCTTTGGATGACTTTTTAATGATTCCATTAAGATCTAAACAAACCTGCCCACCCGAGATGAGTTTTTAATGTTTACCTTTTAGTGGTTACATCATTTTACCCTTAAATGTGATGAACGTACGTACTAACCTGCCCACCCGAGATGAGTCCGAGCAAACCCCATGATGTTTGAACTATGTTTGTTCGGTTTCCGTCTAGCGGTGTGTATACTTCGCTCGGGCAAGACTTGTAGCTCTCTCCCCAACCACCTTCCTCATTTTGAGTCGAAAGCAAAAACTTTACCCCTTTACGAACCGCTTCACAATCCTCGTACGTTTTTCCAGCAGCCTCTAAGCCTCCAAGCGAAAAGAATGTGCCGTATATGAAACATATCCCCCAATACCCATACCTATATATCGAGTTTTTTTACATCAGTTTATATGTAAATATGCCTATTCGCTGTAAACTCGAACCTTTTGTTTCATAAGCTTACCACGAGCCATCTTTCCATTGTGTGTCCTCTAGATAACGCACCGCTTTCGCTACAGAAATTTCGATTTCTTTCTCCCTGTGCCCGGGGTGCAAGCGTTTGAACGCTATGAGAGCTTGCATTACCGAAGTTGTGCACTCAACATGCCTAATTAGATCATCCATTAGGTTAAAGTCGTACACATGTATGCTATTTTACTGAAATTACTTAAATGACTAATGTAGTTAATTTTTTTTATCACATTGGTACTTGTACTTAAAATTTGTTGTTGAGATGGTACTTTTGATTACCACTTCTACCTGTAAAGATCTTATATTTATGTTTTTAGAAGTATTAAAAGGGTCTATATGCTTATATGGATTTTCTAAATTATTTATATAGATCAAAAAATCCACGTAAGCATCATGTTATTAAAAACGTGTCACGTTGTCATTTGAATCAACATAAACTGACATATCAGCAAAGTTACTGTTTACACGTACCATATCGACAAGTTATTTGGAGTACAAGTATCATCCGGTCAAATAAAAAAGTTAATTAGTCATTTAGGTAAATAATCGTTAGAGACTAGCTTTACGTACTCTCTTTCGACAACAATGTCTGCAAACATTTCGGAAGGATTCAACGTCTGCAAACAAAAAGCTCGCGCGTTTTAAGTTTATCTAAAGAGGAAAGTTTTTGTATACATAGTACTGTAACAGTACTATGTAGCCGTTAACAAATGTAGTACCTGTAAATATGGTTGTGGAATCGGTGGTTCCCAAACGGCAAAACCTCCGGTTGTCGGACTTTGAACAGAAAGAAGGAAGTTAACAGCATCGTATAATCGCTCGTTATGGACTCTTTCTCCTGAAATTTCTTCGGGCATCTCGGATAGTAACAATAGGCACTGCAACATTTTTGTATTTTATAAGAACAATATTGTCACCAAAATGTGAAAAAATATATAAATGTGGTGTGAAGTATCACTTTCAATGCCTCCCCTGTGCAATCCGAGACAGGCCAACCGTGATCTTGATCGGTGAACGTCCACGATCCTTTGCTAAACTGTCGACACATTTTGCTGAAATCGCCACTCGGGTTTTGCTTAACTTGAGATTCTTTTATATAAAAATGTGCTTTTTTTAGAGAATCGCCATATTCTTCGGGCATATTACTCGCGATTATTGCTTGAGTTGCAAACGCGGTGACCCATAATTGACTACCAAATGTTTGCGACTTCATTCCGTCTTCTGCTAGCCATAAGTAATCAGGTAATCTAGCAAGATGATGCTTGAACTCATCCCCGTTCGGATTCTCTGCCCACCAACACATCATTTGAAATCCCTACACCCGAAAAAAAAAAACAGAATTAACGTAAAAACTTTCACTAAATCATCATTTCAAGATTAGAAAGATTGATACGATCGAAACAGCTAACCTTTTCGATACTTGCCATGGTAATGTACCTGCTTTCTTCGGCATTATAACGAGTCAACTCAATCGTTCTTTTGAGGGCTCTTTCTCTTAGTTTAGTAAATGGCCAATACTTGAAGAGTGGCTCAATCAAGTAATGAAGACCATCCCATAACAAATCTTGAACTATTGAATGAGGGTAATAAAGATCTTCCTGTATAAATTCAATGAAATTGAGCACAAAAAAACAATCTTTTTATCATATCGATTGTATTCGTATGCATTGTTATGAAAGTTGATCGATGATTCAAGAACCTTGCAACATTTATGCCGCTGTTTATTCCAAATTATCTTGTCGTATGGCGTAAGATAAATCTCTTGCCTCAGTTGAAGAACGAGATCATTGATCGAGCCATGGAATTTTCTCCCATACAAATATGACATTGGCATATACGCCGTTCGACAATAACACCACATTTTCGCTACACGTACAATGGATAAGAAGAATCATAATGGTAAGATCAATCAAATTTTAATTTGTTGGTTTTATTTCATTATGTTAATCGTATTTCGCGGTTGCTCTTCTTTGCATTTTATGCATCAAGTAAAATGTATATATATATATACCAGGATGAAAGGGTAGAGCTTGAGGGAAAATCCAGAATTCTGGTGGAATTGGGTTGCATCCTTCCCATTCATACACACCAAGAACCTAAGCAAATTAAATTTAAAAAAAAGGGTATGGAATTATGAACTATTGAGTGAGACTGGATAAGATGATATTATAGAATTAGATAGGCTTTATTATAATGCAAACATGAGAGTACAATGTGTTGAGTAAAGAGAAATAACAATAGCCATATATATAGAGCATGAACCTCTAACCAGATATAAACTCTAAAAGCCCAATGGATTCATTGGGCCTAACATCCTTATAACACTAAGGGACGTTTGGTTCGCAGATTTTTTTTCCTTGGGATTTACATTTTGTCAAAGGATTTGCATTATGCAGCATTTACATTTGTCAGGATTTTGTCAAAGAATCTTCATTATCTTTTAGGAAAAATTTGTTAATCTGAAAAATGCAAGGTAACTGGGATTTAAAATCTTGGGGGGAGGCTGGGATTTTAAATAACAAAGAAGGAAAGGATTTCAGAAATCCTGGGATTTCAAATCCATACTGAAATCTGCGAACCAAACACAGAATGTTTAAATGCAAATCCCAGGAAATCCGCGAACCAAACGCCCCCTAATAGATATGAATGTGAAGAATTATAGTCGAAATATTTACCGACAGATAAATTTTGCCCCAAGAGGGTACATACGTCGCACCACCATGGTCAAGAATCCATTTTCTGGCTCGAGTGATTGCGACATTTGCGTCGTCATTTTGTTCACCGAGCAGGCGTAGGACTACGTAGTTCAACACAGTCACAAACATGGTGCTGTGTCCTTCGATATGAAATCCCCACCCTCCATCTTCATTCTAACAAGATCGATTAACACGTTGATTATTACTTTACTTTGCTTAATGAATTGAATTCCATTGTATCAGTGATCCGGTTTCTACTTGAAAGTTTTTGTTACGGTTTCAAAGATTTTTATTTTTGCTGTCACTGCTTCTGGATTTTATGTGAAACTGAATTTACAATTCTGGGCTTCAATTTTCGGTGGAGGTTTCTGGGTCCCCAACTCGCTGTGGGCTGCTGGAAATCGTTACATGTTTGGGCCCATTAATTTGAAGTTCAAGATCAGTTAAAAGTTTGGGCCCAGGCTGGAAAACTGGAAATCGTTACATGTTTGGGCCCATTTTGGAAATCGTTACATGTTCTCTTTCTTTCGGTTTTGGTTATCGCTTAAAAGTTAATGGAGCGGTTATATTAACCAGTTAAATTTGTTAATCACAAATGGACAAATATATAACTTTGTTTTCTTTTTTAAAAGGTCATAATATTGTTAAATCTTTTTCAATATGTGTCTAATATATGACGTTTTTAGTTTAAAAATAATTTATGAAGAAATTAAGAAACATATTAAATGATCCAAACTTCAAAAATCAACAAAGTGTTCAAGATTTCAACACAAAAAATTAAGGTATGATAGCAAAAATATAAGAATATATCATACATATTTGAAAAACTAAAGGATTATTATATAAATAAAAACATTTAACTTGTTAGGTTTAGATTGTTATTAAAAAATCTTATAAAAAGTATACTAAAAGTATATTTCAAATAAAAAAGTACGGTTCAACGATTACTCTTAAAAACTGAAATTATACCGATGTAAATTTTGTTATGGATTCAAATTGATCCATTTGGTAAATTGATTTCCTTGCTTGATCAACTTAGTTCGAATACACTGTTTGTGACAGGAGTATGCAAAACTCGAGATGAGACTAAAGAACCAATGAACTGGTTCGGTTTATGGGTTCACTTCCATTAATACACTTGTAATAAAGGAAATTACAAGTGCGAGACAAAAGATGTATCCCCTCTCCTAACATATTTGTAGACTTCAATTCCTTTCTCAATTTTTTTTTTCCCCTTTTTGTAATAAATATATGCAGCTTGTAAAGTTGGAAACCAACATTGATAAACCATCAAAGAAAATATATCTCTTAAAATGAAAAAAATATACATATGATCGAATGAAAACGGAAGAGACATGATTCTTACTTGATGATTGTAGATAAAACGTTTCATCTCTTTCTTATGTTCATTTGTTAAATGTGTGTCGATGGCTCCACTAATATATAAGATAATAATCTGCACATGTATGAAATAGTATTGTGAAGATAACGTTAAATCACGTAATTGTTGTTTATCTAATAAACCAACTCATATGTAGGGTTTTGTTCACTTGATAACCACAAAATGTAATTGAAATAACGAACATGCATGTGAATATATATATATATATTCACTCACTATCTATAAGTATCTAGCGTATACACATAATTAAACATGTGAAGCAATGAACGATATTAAGGGTCGTGAGTATACCCACCTTTTTCCATTTTCCACCATTCTGGACAACTCAATGTCACATATCAAATATCTCTCTCCACTCCCTACATCTTTCTAAGTTAGAAATACCCAATTTTTATGATCTCATTATTCATTACGCATTAAATTTGAGAGAGAGAAGAAAGAGAGAGAGAGAGAGAGAGGTGAGGCCGGGATGTGAAGCGGAAGCTGACGTGAGGGGATTTGACCGGGGCCAGCTTGGCAGGGTGGTGTACCCATTGGCCTTGGTCCTAGGTGGCAAGCTGCGCTAAGATATTCACTTTAAGGAAAGAGAGTATTTGACAAAACTTACAAGTGGAGGAGTGAAGAACAAAGGGCCAGCATGTTCGGTAGCCCAATGACCATCTTTTGTTTGGATGGCACGATTAAACCGAACCGCTTTTCTTATTGTTGTCGTTATTGCTTCATAATTCACTTCCTCCTCCTCGTCTAGCCTTGCCGGTGGTATGCTCAATATGTCTATTCCGTTCTCCTTAATCAACTACAAAACGTACAATATTTACAACATACGCGCACATCATTAAAAAAATATATATATATATATTTTTCATCATGGATTAATATATATGGGTAACATATGATTAACTAAAAATAGAGTAGTCATATATGCATTTGTAAACTAAAGAAAATGCTTGTTAACATTGTTTATACATTATTTCTTTTAAAAATGCTCTAATTAACGTTGGTATTAAAACTCACATTCTAATAAAATTACATTAATTTATTTAACTTTTTGGTTTTTGTAGACATATTGCGTTTTTTTAATATTAGGCCATCTAAATCTTGATCCAATCTTCTATATCAATGTATATATATAAAATTTAATCAATATTGACTGAATAAATTAGTATTAACTAAAAGAATAATTCACTTCTTATCGTAACATTTTTTATCATTTAATCATGTTACCATTGTTATACCATTTTTTGTAATATTTTTATCCATTTAATGTAAATATATCACACGAATCGAAATGAATATTGTTATTAATAATCAACCTGTATCCGCATGAGCAAATCACCAGATGCTTGGTAACCTTCCTTTTGTCGGTTTAGGAAATGCTGACGAGCTTTATCGACTTCTTGTCGTTCTTCAGGAGTTCCAGCATCGGGATCGTACTCCCAAATTTGGCGGCCGATAAAGTTGTTAGTGCTAAACAAATAAGGATCGTTACCTTGTGCTATCTTTAACTTCCACATATCTTTTTTTTTTTTTGTTTGTTAATGCAAAGTACGTACTAGGTTGTGGTGTTTAATAGTTGTGTTTGTGTGTATTATTTGTGTAACAAACTTTGATCATGGTGGGGGAGGTAACTCCTTTTAAACTATGCTTCTTAATTTTGATAGAAACATATTTGTTTGGTAGTAACCGAATCAAAAACCCTTTGAAAGGACGTGAACTTTCATAAATTTATTATAATAATGTTTTAGATTCTTTATTTCTTATATATGTTTTAATTTTTTTGAATAACAAGTAAATTCAATTGAAATATGTGACTTCGAACTCAACAACTCGTTTGGAGAAATCTAAGGCTTAATCGTTAAGTCATTCCTTTGTCGTTAATATATGTCTAAAATCAAGTCAGATTATAGTATTTATATGCTATAAAGTTTTAAGTTGAAATCGAATTTTGATAGAAGAAATGATCCATGTAATTAATTTGTAACATACTTGATAGTTTTCATTTGTATTAGTTAGTTCATAAGATTTCCCCCCCTACAACATAAGTCATCTATATAATTTGAAATTTCTACAAGTTTAGTTATTAGTGGCCATTACTTATGGTAAAAAGAAAAAGTTTGTTAACTTAAATTACAGAAGTTAAAAAGTGAATCACCAAATTACCAAATCCAAAAGAAACCGACGAGGCTTTTCAGGTGCCATGAAAAGAACATGTTCGTGGTGATATAATATAGAATATGATTAGTGGTATCCTTGGAAATCCATCTATGATAAGTCATTATTAACACATATAGAAAGTAGAATAAATTGTATATTGAAAGTGGAATCAATTAAAGACGTATGATGTGATGGAATGGATTCATGTGAGGTTTACAAGTAAGTATATTTTATTAGACGATTAATTGACGGAAACATTTTTTGAGGGACTAATACGCAGTATATGATATTGCATGAGCTAATCGGTATTAAATAATGATTAATTGCAATTAGTAGATAGATAATAATTATTTGTTGAGGGACTAATTACATTGATTATAAGGATGATGTCAAATGTTGTTTGATAAGACTAAAGGTTTAATCAAAGGAATAAGATTAACCAACCCTACAACATCCTCCACCTCTAGAACTCGGTTGAACCCCCTATGAGGTACTTGTAACATTTTGCCAAGTCAAAAACAACAAACACACCTCTGGTTTTAATTTTTGTTTAAGAACATTCTTTCATTCCTTGATTGAGGTACATTTAATGTTTTATGTTTAATCATGTTTCATTATTGACTGATAGATCTGAAGAGATTTATTAAGTTTTAAAGTTTCCACCGCAAGAAAATAGTTTCTAAAACCCTAATAAACCCTTTAGATGTATATGCATATTACATATATACACATACATATATATGATGTGACTGACGAAAGGGTTTATTCTGAAAAAAACCAACATGTTTTCACGTTTTTTGTGTTTTCATCCATCCATGTTATTTTTTTCTATAAAAAACCTCAAGTTATTTTTTTATTTTTGGTTTACTGAAATTTGGACATTAGACCCCGGTTATAATTTGTGAACCAGGTTTTTAAAAACTGGAAAACCATGTTTTAATGTCCAAATTTCACTAAACCAAAAAAAAAAAATTTTAACTTGAGAACTTTTATGAGAAAAAATAACATGCAGGGACGAAAACGCAAAAAACATGAAAACGTGTAATTAATGGGGTCAAGTAGTTTAATATTCAAAAGTCTAGTTGAGTAACTCAAGCTTCATCTTAACTAAATCTTGTCAAATTTCATCTTGAGTAATGCATGCGCTATTTTTGACTTTATCACACCCGTAATTCGCATTAGCCCATTCAAACAAAAAGTTCTTTAATGTCATAATTTTCAATTGAAAATTGGTCTAAGTTGTCTTATTTTCTTAATCCATGGTAACATGGATTGGAGGGGAGGAAGAAAACAAATTAAGTCGAACCAAAAACTATAACGCTATAATGACAAAAACTCTTAATTACAGTTTCTAATAAACAAGATCGAGGACACAACGCCTTTGGCAACTAATTAAAGACCTCAAAGACCGACAACAATTGCTCATGTTTGGTTTCATGAATAAACCTATTAATTATCGACAATAATGAATTGAAGTGAATATCAATCTTGAGATTCATCCCACATTTCTGCCAAATATCTTTCACATTTGGTACGGCTACCGTCAAGCAAATCAGGCCTAGCCCTCTTCGTTCTAGCTGGGCGCGGCTTGTCGAACCAAACAGGTTTAATGTTGTGCCTATACTCTGTAGCCACGTGTTCAAATACTTGAACATCAAACATGTTGAGCTTCATCTTTGGGTTCATTTGGTCCCTCACAAATGCAAAGGCTAATTGGTCTCTTGGATTAAATGCTTCTAATTCATTGAATAAAAGACATGAAAATAGATTGCTACCCACCCCATGCTTCCTAAAGATTATCGCACTGTCAGGAACATCTGTCAAAAACAGCCATTAGTTTTTACAAAAATGCATGCCTAAATATATATATTTTTTGAACAGCAGATGTTAGTGGTTCGTTGTTAGTATCATTGTTAGACATCTTGAGGGTGATGACCAAACCTCACACCTCCACCTAAGGAGAAACGCCCTTGGCAAGGCTCGAACCCGAGACCTCAACCAAGGAGAACCCCTACCGATGTACATGCATGTGACAAAAGTAAATACGATATAGTAATTAATTAAGGAAAAATACAATCCACGTGTCAATATTGAAAGGGTTAAACATATCACATATGGATATATTATTACTTGTGATACAATTGTTCTTCATTAATTTCTATATGGTTAAAAATTGAATTTCGATCGTCTTCTGTTTATCAACTTTTTTTTTTTTAAATATATATATTTATGACCAAAAAATAACACCGATGGCAAAGTAGGAAAGAGAAACTAAATGAAATGGGGCCATATATGCATTTAATAAACTAACATGCATAAAGTAAGGTGGACGTATAAGAAAATAAAAGTATCGATACGCATATATATTATTTTAGTTTTGTCAAGTATTATTGTTACAAAATCTATATCTATACTTACTATTAAAAGAGTAACTATTTTGCCACGACATTTGTTATTGTCACGTGAAATTACCTCCTACGAACTTATATTTTTAAATCTATAATTAATTCATATAATATATAATTTAGAGTTAATTACAAAAATGGTCCTTGTGGTTTGTATCAAACTTTGGATTTGGTTCTTGAACTTTCAATTTTGCAAAATCGGTCATTATTATCAAGGTTTACTTTCAAAATTAGTCCATTATCCATTAACTTTAATTTAAATTCCCATTTTGCCCTTCTTTATATTTACACTTTTGACTCTTTTAATTACAAATCATTACGAACTCCTTATTTTAATAAAACAAATATATATAAAAAAAATTAAAAATATTAATTATTGATTAATTGAAAACAAATAAAATATTATATTTTACCGTTTTTATTATTCATATATATATATATATATATATATATATATATATATATATATATATATATATATATATATATATATATATATATATATATATATATATATGCATGCATATATATAATTGTTATATATCTTTTCATTGGTTTACGTCATTTTGTTTATATTATATCTAGTTTTAATAAATTTTAATAAGCTTTTGCAATTTTATATTTTTTTTTCCGTTCCGAAAAATAAGTTTTTATTTGGTTTGCATAATTATATATATATATATATATATATATATATATATATATATATATATATATATATATATATATATATATATATATATATATATATTCGGTTAAACTGAAAATCTAAATGATTTGTTGTTCTATCCGTTCAAGTAAAATTATAAAGTGAATTAATTCGTTATTTTTTTTGAATTTGAAAATTTTATAGATTGATTGATTGTTTTTTCCGTTGGTTAAATTAAAAATCGGAGTTCGTGTTTTTTTCAGAGCGAAAACATTTAAAATTAAATCAGTTGGCGTTATTTTCAACGGCTAAACTTATGATCGAAATGGTTCGTCGTTTTTTCTGAGCGAAAATATTTAAAACTAAACTGGTTAGCCATTTTTTCATTTGGTTAATTAAAATTCAAAATTTTTAATTGTTCTAACTCATAAAAAAAATATTAAAACTAGATTAAGTGGTTGTTTTTCCTATTTAATTATATTGACGACCGAAATAGTTTCTCATTTTTTCCAAACAAAAGCATTCAAAATTTAAATAAGATGAATCATTCCATTTTTCGAGCGAAAGAGTTAACTAAATGGAAAAAATGACCAATCAATATAATTTGAAGTGTTTTCGATGAAAAAAATGAACAACAAATTCGATTTTTAATTTAACCAGATGTAATAAACAAACAATCTAATTTTAATGTTTTTAGCTAGAAAAATAACTAACAATTTTGATTTCCAATTTCACGAAAAGGAAAATGATGAACCAATTTAATTCAAAATGTTTTCGTTCAAACAAATGGTATATATATACCATAAAAAATACAAAGTATAAAGTATAAAATTATGCGATTCGAAATTAATATATGTATTATTTATTGTATTTGTTTTTTTGTTTCTAATTGATTAATAACATTAATACTTTTATTATATTTTATATCTATTTGTTTTATTTAAAAAAAAAAAAGAGTTGTTAATAATTTGTAACTAAAAGGCTCAAAAGTATAAATATAAGCAAGAGCAAAATGGGTATATAAATTAAAGTTAATGGATAAGGGACCAATCTTGAAAGTAAACCTTGATGATAATGACCAATTTTGCAAAATTAAAAGTTCAGGGACCAAATCCACAGTTTGATACAAACCACAAGGACCATTGTTGTAATTAACTCAAAAATTAATTGTAGAAATGGTCCCTATAGTTTGCATCAAAATAAGGGTAATTTGGTCATATTAGAAAAGTAATAGGTTGAGGGACCAAAATTGCAAACAAACTATGAAAATAAGGACCGAATCTGCAAAATTGAAAGTTCAGGGACCAAATCCAAATTTTAGGACAAACCAGAGGGACCATTTTTGTAATTAACTCTATAATTTAAATAATATCTAATCAAATTTAAATCTAATCTAAATCTTATCTAATATAAAACTTAAATTTGAATTTGAATAATAATTTTTTTATTTATATTTAAGTTTAGGGAAAATGACATCAAATAGCTCTGAACTTTCGACTTTGTACACATTTATGTAGTGAACTTTTTTTTTGTGCACATTTGGTAGTCAAAGTTTCAAAATTGTTCCAATTTGGTAGTTGGCGTACCTTTTAACCGGTTGATTCCGGTTTCGATGCCTACGTGGACAATTTTTTAATGACGTGGCTACCCGTTTTTATATTATACCCGGTTTTTCAACGTGGCAACTCGTTTTTTAAAATCACCCGGGTTTATAACCGGGTTTTTTAAAAAACGACGTTATAAACCCGGGTGATTTCTTAATTTCATACGGCATTATAAACCCGGGTGATTTGAGAAAACGGGTTGCCACGTAGATAAAACCGGGTATAATATAAAAAAAGGTGGCTACGTCATAAAAAAATTGTCCATGTAGGCATCGAAACCGGAAGCAACCGGTTAAAAGGTACGCCAACTACCAAATTGGAACAATTTTGAAACTTTGACTACCAAATGTGCACAAAAAAAAGTTCACTACATAAATGTGTACAAAGTCGAAAGTTCAGAGCTATTTGATGTCATTTTCCCTTAAGTTTATTATTTTATATAAGTAGATATTATAAATTTGATAAAATACATATTTAAAAATTATCTTATATATTAATAAAATTAATTCCTTAAATTTATACACATGTTATACATGGGTTTATAAATTAGTAATTATTGAATTAAATACCCCCTCCCCCCCTCTAAGAAGAAAGAGAACGGTGTCTTGCATTTAATAAAGTAACATGATTTACATGAATAAAGTGACGAATATATTGTACGTAAATAAAATGTATCACAAGTATTATTTCTGTCACACAACAATAATATGCATATTTGAATTAAATAAATCCTTGCGTAATTAAAATAACGCTTGTCTTAGTTTGAATATATCTTTGAATTCATTTTAACACGTAATGTATTTATTTGGTCAGTTAAGTTGCATTTTGCTTGTAAAATAATATTTAAGAAAATTTAAAATGTATTAAATTGTTGATCCATAATTCATAAATGAGTGTGTGCGGATTATAATATTATAAACAAAATATTCATGTGAAGGATGGAAAACGACACTTTTCTGTGTTTGTTGTCATAGGGCCTTTTTGTAGAAGCTTCAACTACCTTTTTTCTGGTACAAGTTGTCATAAACTTTCTTCTTTCTAATTTTCATTTTTTTTCTTCATTTGGTATTAATTTAGTTTTCAAACTTCCTCAAATATATAAAAACCCTACATTTTTTTATTAAAGATTATTATTTGGTAACGTATCCTTTTAGTTATTTTATTATTCAAAGTTATTGTATTTTTAATATCATTCCAATATGATTATCATCATATTTAAAGTGCCGTCTAAAGTAAGTAGCATTTGTCATACATTTAAATTAAACACTTTAAAAATGTTGTATATATCTAAAAAAATAAAAACTTCAAATTATGATTTATGACGTATAATTACGATATTATTTTCTTTATTCGACCATATTATCCAACTTTCATAAAAGCAAGTAATCCATTGCGTAGTATATTATTAAATAATTAATTATAACATTATTAATTTATTATAATAATAATTATCATGAAGTAGCTTTCAAGTTAAGACACGCTTTACGTTTTGTCACATAGTGCATGTCTGTTTCATGATTTATGCTACGTTAGAATCAAAGTTAATTGCTAAAATAAATATATAATATGATATTACTGTAATTTTATATAATCTTTAAAGATTGTTTTCTAATAATTATGGCATCTTGTTCCCTAGTCATATCATATAATCTTTGTATATATGCTAATTAATGTACCACATGAAAAAATTTTAATAAATGACAATGAGTTAATGATATTGATTTTAAATTATTAAATTTTCATCTTAAACTTTGTAATGGTCGAAACTGAAAAATATAAAATGATAAAAAGAGATCGCGCGATTTATTACCTGAAGGATAAGGGTGTTTCTTCGACGACCAAGGTTGCAACCCGTTTTCGCAATACGTCTCGATTTGAATCCTTAACGAATCGACATCCGACCATTTTTTCCATCTTGCAGTTGCCATGGCTTCTTCCATCGTATGAACGTATAACGGGTGTTTAGATATGGCCATATCTACATCTTCTGCGATTACAAGCGAATGAAGCAATAGTAACGGATCCACCGCCAATTGCATTTTCGCGTCTATCCAAATGCTGAATTTCGAGTTTGGAAACAATCTATGAACCAAGTATTTCGGGATTACGCCATTCATAGCTGGATTCTCGTATAGTTCCTGACTTGAAACTTTCACAATTCTCCACGCTCCGATCCTATTTTCTTTAGTTTTTCTCGAAAGTAAATTGTGAAAGTAGAGTTGTTTAAGGGTGACCTCATCGACAAACATGTAGAAACATACATGGTCTAGGGTGTTAAATCCAAGGCCTTTCGGTTGACGGATTTTGTCATGGTCTCCAAATATAGCCGAAACCACCACTACTCCATTGCAACTTTCCATCGCAATCCTATCTACGAAAAAACTCATTTTGAATAAGCATATTTATTCATCATAAATTCCAACAAAAAACGACAATTCCCTCGTTACATTTTATGATTTTTAACCAAAATTACTTACCCATCAAATCCGATATCAAAATGATTATTTGTACTTTAATTATCAAATAATCAGTTTTTCGATAATAAACAGCTATAACTGTTTATTTGGTTTTCTAAATCTCATCAATTTGGCTCTAAAACCTAACAATTTATAATAATTTTTATCGCATTGATTATGTTATATATGAATGGATTTTCTAAATTTGATTTTATATAAGAGCATGTTAATTGTAAAGCCAATCAAACACAAAGATATATTCATAAACAAAAAAAAACAAAAAAAAAGTGTTAAAAATCCTGGATGAATTGAATTCATAATCATCAAACTAACCGTAATCACTGATTGGGAATTTCTTAAAGAAGCCACAAGGGATTTCAATTCCTGGATCTCCATAATCAAAATACGACAACCGTTTCGACGTACTGTAATTCATTCCGAAACTTCCACCATTCCCATTCCCTTGTACGTACCTCATAATACCCTTGGTGGAATCCAACGACGAATTTTCCACCAATCGTCGGATTTCATCCAACACAAAGCGATAATCTGCAATTCACCTAGAAACGTTAATTAAAGGAAATAAAGAAACAATTAATTAATTGGTATTGAAAAGGGTGGTGGGTAACCTGAAAAGAAAACAGGGGAATGGCATGAAGAATGAATAGCGGGAATTGGGTGTTTCTGATGGGCGTAGGAATGAGGGTAAACGAAGAGTGGGGATTGAAGGGGATCGGAGGGTGAAGATCGGAAATGGCATACGGAGGTGGAAGAGAGAGAAGTGAAGAAAGCGAGGAAGAGAGAGAAGGAAAGGTAAGTGAGAGAGAAACAGAGGAGTTTTGATTGGAAGAGAAGGGGTGTGGAATTGGAAGAAGCTCTTACAAATTTTCCCATTTTCCAATGTGGATTTCTTCTTCTTCTATTTCCTTTCTTTCTTTAATAATTTTCTCTCATTCTTCTTCTTTACATATCACATATTGTTTGTTGTACCAGCAATCCACCATGGTATTTGTATACTCCTATGTTATTATATCATGTAGAATTAAGACAACCTATTAAATTCCTAAGTTTGTTGTTTTAAATTTTTAATAAATATAATTTAAGAATCGAATCATTAATCAAACTAGGTTGGGGTGTACAAGGGTTTTAAAAGCAAGTTAAATAATCAAATAAAACCGTTACCGTATGGTATGTGTTTTAGGGTTTCTATTATTTTTCTTTCTATTTGTTCAAATTTTTAGATTTGTTTGACGTGCAACTTATGTGATATTGTAAGAGTTTGAAGTTATGAGTTTGAAAATCTCTACCTTTTTTTATTCTTAATAAAGTAGCTTGAACTTATAGAAAATAAATTTTATAAAATCTAAAATTAATTAATTACGTTTCTAATTTGATTTAATTAATTATATGTCCTTTTATGTCATTTACATATTCCAGCACCAGCCTGTTTGCCAAACATGTTATTTGTGTTTGGGTTTTGATTTTTTCGAATGTTGGTTAGGATTTGATTTCTTGGTCGAAATCGAAAGTTTCTTCTCTTCAACTTGATTGAAATTTGGTGTTAGGGTTTGTAGTTCTTTCAAGGTGTGTCGGGGTTTGGTTTATTGATCAAAATTGAATGTTGATCGGAGAAGGTATGAATTAGATTTTTTTTATCAAGATTTTTGTTCATCCTGTTCTTGATTACCCTAGTTCCAAAATCGAAGTTCCTTAAAAGAAGGTTGGTGCTTTAAATCTTACATTTTTGGTTTCAAAATTGTAAATTCTTGTCAACAATGTGTACTTGATCGAAGGTAAGAATTTTCATGTTGTTTTACTGTTCATGAATGTTTATTCCCATACCTTGTGGGTGTTTGTTTTAGGCTTCGCATTCCATATTTGGTTCATGGATTCGATTTAGGCTTTGTTTCCGGTTTGGTTTTGGGGTTCGTATTTTTAATTATATTCTGAGTTAATCTAAGGATTCAATCTGCTTTTATGGTTTAGACATGGTGTCAGAACGTTCAATCTTCTTGTTGATTTATTATTCGTGTTCTTCGAATGGGTTTTTTGTTTATAGTGTTCGTCAGCTTTGATTTTTTTTTTTTTCGTTGATTTTGTGTAGGGTTAATTGTTTGTAGACGATGGTGGTTGTAGGTGGAGGTGAGAATGCCAAGTGTGATTCCATGCCAGGAATATCAATACCAATAAAATGTTAGTAACTATGTATGATACAGTGTATTTATTATGAAAAATTAAAATTTATGTTAATAATTAAAAATGAATATAATAATATGAGTTGACAAGAAGTAAAATCCCAAATCCAAACCCACACCCAGCGGTAGGGTTATAAACGAGCCGAGCCGAGCCCGTGCCTGTTTAAGCTCGAGCTCGGCTCGTTTAAATTTACCAGGCTCGGGCTCGGCTCGTTTATTATATATTTTAATTTTTTAATTAATCTTTAGTTAATCTTTTTAAATAATATGTATAATTTGTTATTTTAATATATTTATATTTATTAATTTAAAAATATATTTTTATATAGGCTCGTTTAAGCTCGTTTAGGCTCGCGAGCTCGATATGTGAAGCTCGAGCTCGAGCTCGTTTATTAAACGAGCTTGAATTTAGGCTCGAGCTCGGCTCGGACTCGTTTAATTCGAGCTTTTAACGAGTCGAGCTCGAGTAGCTCACGAGTAGCTCGGCTCATTTACACCCCTACCCAGCGGCCCACCTGAAAGGCCTCCTCATTTGGTATTATCCCCCAAACACTTGTTTGTCTTGTCCCCTAAGGGCAGGCTAACACTATCTTCTTCTTCTTCTTATGAATTGATGAATGATGATCTCTTTCTTTATCCGTTTGATTTTGGATGAGATGCAGAAAAGGCGTGAACCCCACACTGCCTTCCAGTGTTACTAGGGTTCTTGTTTAACCTGACGATTCGATTTCAAAATTCATGACTTAGTACAAATCAATTATTTATACTATTAAAAAAGTAACTATACTCATTTCCGGTGAAGCCACGTGTCGTCACCATGAATCGACACGTGGCAGTTATAGATTTTAGAAAGAATAAAGAAAATTAAATCAAATCTATCCAAATCTAATATAATCCACTTTTAAATTCAAATCAAATCAAATCAAACAAAATCTAATACTCTACTAACTTGTTAATTAAATCTATCCAAATCTAATATAATCCACTTTCAAATTCAAATCAAATCAAACAAAATCTAATAATCTATTAACTTATTAATTATAAGATAATATAATAAAAGTTTAAAAAAATATATAAGAAAATAGTTATCCTTCATATATATTTAGAAATATACAAAATTAATATTTCATAATAAATAATAATATCACTTTATATACGTTTGTTTGAAAATAATATTTATATCTTTATCTTTTTATTTATTATATTTTATATATATTAAAAATATCTGCGGAATACGCGGGTAATAAACTAGTTATGATTTTAATATAGGAAAAATGGTATCAAATAGCTCTGAACTTTCGACTTTGTACACATTTATGTAGTGAACTTTTTTTGTGCACATTTGGTAGTCAAAGTTTCAAAAGTGTTCCAATTTGGTAGTTGGCGTACCTGTTAACCGGTTGCTTCCGGTTTCAATGCCTACGTGGACAAATTTTTAATTACGTGACTACCGGTTTATATATTATACCTGATTTTATCTATGTGGCAACCCGTTTTTTAAAATCACCAGGTATTATTACCTGGTTATAAACTCGGTTCTTACAAGTTGGATCGATTGTATGAAAAGTGAACCGGGTGATTTTAAAAAACGGGTTGCCACATAGATAAAAACGGGTATCCATGTCATTAAAAAATTGTCCATATAGGCATCGAAACTGGAAGCAACCGATTAACATGTACACCAACTACCAAATTGGAACAATTTTAGAACTTTGACTACCAAATGTACAAAAAAAATATTCACTACATAAATGTGTACAAAGTCGAAAGTTCAGAGCTATTTGATGTCATTTTCCCTTTAATATATTATATACGGTTATACCCATGTAATACATGGATTGAATTTTAAAAAAATTAAGAATAAATATTAATGAAAACACATGAATAATTATAAAAAATTGAGTTTATTAGATTTGAGTTGATTATATATTAGATTAGTTTGATTAGATTATAATAGACTGAATTGGATTTAATTTTAATTCAAATTAAATATGGGTCGACACGTGACAAATAATAGTATAGATAGATGGGGCTATATACCAACGAAACTATCAAATTTTATTGTTCTATCCTTTTTATATTTCTATATCACTCAAACAGTGAAAATTGATTATCATTCTATACCATCATCCTACTATCTTTTTTTTTTTCAATATTAGAAAAATATATAAAAACATATAATAACTAAACTTTTAAATTATATCAATAATTAAACTAATACATTATTAAAATTAAAAATAATACATCTACTAGATTTTGAACATTATAAACAACATAATTTTTAAAATAAAACTCCCTCTAATGAAGCAAACACTCACTCTCTTGATGTAAACGTGCATTATCTTGTAACATGCGTAATTTATCTACACGGTATTGTATCATTTCTTAGGGTGTCTCTTTTGTTTTGACCACTAAAAACGTCAAAGTGTTCAAGAAGTTGCATCTCTCTCCATGTGGGCTTTTTTTTTTTTTTTAATTTTCCTTATTGTTGTGGCCTTTTTGGCTCTCTTGTTTTTCATTTCATAATCTTTTTGCCTCATAAGCAAACACCTTGTTTTTCTTCAAACCTTTGTATTTTTATTCATGTGTCGTTTTTAATACATCGGTTTCCTTTTGACCGATACCCGTCGAGATTCAATTGTTGTTAAGGCCATTGAATAACGTTACCTTCTGATTCATATCTTTTCATTTTTTAATATAGTAGTTGGATGGTGCGATCAGTTATACTCAAACGTGTGTAGAAGAGACAAGACCATGCCTTCGAAGTTACGTTCTTTTTGGATTATTCCTGGTAAAAGTCGTTCAAATGCGGAAACATGGTTTATAGAACTTGAGGTCGACAAAATTCAGATCGAGACTTAAAACATTTTCGAGAGAAATAACTATTTTGATAAGTTTTAATCGTTTCAAAGTTTTTCATGGCAACAATAATGGTGGGAGGTTTTAATCGCAAAAATAATTAAAGTTGAAGATTTTATCTTTTTATTAATGTATATTAATGTTAAAAACACAAGTAAATTCACATACAATTGTAAATTACGTGAGTTTAGCGATTGATACTTGTTATTGTAAAAATTACTAGTAACGGTAACTTCGTTTTTCTAATTAACAAAAGGAAGTTATACAACATATCAATAATGAAATTTAAAAATCATGTTTCTGATTTTTTTACATGGAGTAAGAGATGATGATACAATTACATGAGCCTGGCCCAAGGAGTGGACCAAACGGCCTATAGTGAAATTTATACTTTTAACAATTCTGGACCAACTAAAAGAGCTCTTATTTGGGTCCGAAGTAAAGTGGACAGTCAAAATAAGTATGAGTAACCTGGCAATTCGTGTATTCGTGTCGTTTTCACGTGTCATGCGCGAATTTTACACGACATGAATACACGAAGGGAAATAAGTTTTATCTCACTTTTTAAATGTATTCGTGTCGTGTATTCGTGTCGTGTCTCTCACAAACCCGTGTATTCGTGTCTCCAATTGTCAGGTCTAATAACACTATAACCCAAGAAACTTCATTCATTCATTGGTTTGGTTGGTGGTCGAGACGATGAACCCCGATAAAGGTTAACATTTATGAATCACGAAAGCACCATCATCATCGATCATGTCATGTCTTGAAATGTAATCGTTGGCGATTAGTTGTTTGACCAGCTTGTGCAAATCTCCGATCGTTCAATGTAAGTATGTAACCAAAATAGTTTTGATTCCTAATAACTTTATTAGTCAAGTGATGATGAAGACCCTCCAACGCATAAAAGAACTCTTAGAGACCAATGTGACGTTTGGTTCGTGGAATACAATTCGACAAAATTGAAATCTAAAATTTAGTTATAGTATGTTTGATAGTGAATGACAAAATATAGTTTTTAGTATTTTTTTAATGATGTAGGTTGGAATCTAATTCATGTATGAGTTGATAGAAATGTCAAATTCAAATAAACAAAAAAAAAAAAAAAAATTGATGATAAATAACTACAATTTAATTCTTTATGTTTGTTATCAAAAATTTAAAATAAGTTAAATTTAAATCCAAGACTTTGAATACAATTTCGCAAAGTTGTAGAGTTCATGCTATATATTTAATTGAAGGTTTATGTCATTGTTTGGTAACATGCCTTTTTATTTGTTTCATTCAGATTATTATTTTATATGCGTACTGGTTTACGACACACATATTATGTGGATATTCTTAATTAAATTTATTTATATAAAATGTATATGAGTAAAAATAAAAAGATATAAAAATAATAATTGTGTTTATCTTTTATTATTTATAGATTAAAAAATTGATTGTACATATCTTTTTAAAAAATAATAAAGTGTATTTATCTTTTATTTTTTTATAATAATAAGTTATAATTATCTTTTAGGGTGAAACGTAGAGGTGCACATTACAGTTCATGTTTCATTTATTATATATAGATAATAATAATAATTTTTACAACTAATTCAAATTTCTACATTTGGATCTAATTATGATTATTATGGATAATAATGATAGATATTTATTTTAGGTAACCATTAATTTAATATGTTACAAAATCTAATTTATTACTAAATAATTAATGAAAAAATATAATCAAAATTAATGCAATTAAGTTAAGGTGTTAAATTTAGAAAAAGATGTGGGATTTAAAATTTTCTTGCATTGTAGAAATGACATATAACATGAATTGTTTTACTTTATTATAATATAGGTTTGAGACCCATGTATTACATGGGTTGATTTAGAAAATACATAAACTTTTTACATTTTAATAACTTATTATAAAACTTATATATAGTTAAAATAAAAAAATTGAAAGCGAGTTAAATTAAAGATAAAAAATACTTAGTTGCTTGATATTACGTAAAAAATATTATTATATTATATAATTAAAAACTGATAACATGTTCTTGCAAAAGAATGTTTCTTTTAATTTTTATTAACTTCAAATATAAAATTTCAATGTAAGAAATAAAATACGTGAATGTGTATATATATATTTTGAAAATGATAAAATATAAAAATGAAACCTCAGAAAATCAATAATCAAATTTATCATATTCACAACTGAAGTTTTATCATCTAATTTTTAACTTTTGTTATCTAAAATAAATTTTAAATTTTGTTAGCAAAATAATTAACACAAAATTTTACTTTATTTACTACACTTCTACATTTAAATCCAAATATTTACATTTGAATTTATATATGATCATTAAGGATAATAATGATACATATTTATTTTAGGTAAATATTTATTTAATATGTTGCAATATCTAATCTAATATTAATTCATTAATGAGAAAAAATTAAAATCAAATTTTAATGTAATTAAGTTAAGGTAATAAGTTAGGAAAAAGAAGCGAAAAAATGAATTTTCATGCATCGTGGAAGCGACACGTGGCACAAAAGTTTTTATGTATTGTTTATTATACTTTATAAAAATGTCAAAAATTGGTTACTATCATAAATAAAATGCTAAAGGTATAAAATTTACGTTTAAAAGTGTCAGTCGTATAAAGTAATTACAGACGTGTCACTAAAAATCCATAATAATTAATTTAGGATGAAATTTGCATGTACATTAACTTAAATAATATGAAAAATACAATAACCTAAATAAAACAATTAATAAAACATCATTAGTTAAAGACAAGAGTTTGTTTGGTAAAACTAATTAAACGTTGGAAGCCAAAGCTTTTATTAATCTTGATAAAGTAATTGAAATTGAAAATTATAAAAGGTGGTTATAGGCCGATAAAACCCGATGTTTGACCATTTTAGTCATTTTTGTTATCACAAAAACTCCAACCGACTAAAAGATCATGAAACCAGTATGTTACTTGTTGCAATCAGTTACATTCATCTCTAATTCCTCCTGTGACCGTTGAAGCCTCCGACGAGTCCTGAGACGACCTATTTGGTTTCGCGATTAGGACTAGATGCACTTAAACCTCCGACGGTGACACCTCCACATCTAGTGCAGCCTCCATCGATCCTCCAAACAGTTGAAGTTTCCATTTGTCCATCCTTGGATTGTTAATTTAGGATTTGGACTCAATCTGTTATGCTTTAAATTTTTGAATTGTTTTTTATTTCTCATTTGAAATCATTTGTTTTTTAGAAGGTTGCCAGAGAAGGTAGTAGCGGGAGCAAAATGTAAATGGTTGCAGATACTTTTTTTTAGAAGGAGAATCGCTATTTTAAATAAGTTTTTGTCGGATTGGGGTTTTTTTTACAACAAAAATTGTTTGGGTTTTTTATGACAACAAAAATGATTGAGTTTTAACTGCAACATTATCTGACTTGAAGGTTTTTTACGTAGAAAAAGAAATAAACCAAATTAGTTTAAGGTATTTGTGTAACTTTTATGTGGCATAAGCTTCGGTTGTTCTAAAATTACTTGAAGTATCATATCCTTTAGAGAGTTATATTTATAAGAAATTTTGGAAAAAATTTCTGCTACACATAACCTATGAACTAAAAGAATTGAAGTTTAAAAAATTATAAGTTTAAACTCTTCTCTACCAATACAGACTCATAATGTTGTTAACTATATATATCCTTATACTAAACATTTGTAAGACATTAAGATGTTTTTTTTAAATTGATGTCCAAAGTTACAATATTAATCATAGTTGTTAAGATCGCGATTAATATCGTAGGATCGGTTGATCCTATGACACTAAATGATTCCGAGCAGGATCAGTCTATATTCTTTTGTTATAGCAAAATCAGACGTGGGATCGATCATTAATTCGGTCACCGATTCGATCCTACCTTTTACTCGGTTCGAACCATCTTAACGGTTTTCTCGTAGGATCGTTTAACGATCTGATCCAACCTTGTCAAATGTATGATTGGTCTACTTTTTTTTGGATAACCATAACCATTCGAAACATAATCGTATGTTATTTTCCGACTTAGTGTATAAATATTTTTTTGGAGTGTTATATAATTAATTTATGACATAAAATTATAAATTATAGTACCTAAGAAAAAATATAAAAAGTGGTGATTTGTGGTAGGATCTTATAATCTCGATCTGATCCTACGATCCCGGTCTTGCAAAGATAAAACCAATATTAGATAAATGTCGATATTGACGGCCTTAATCTAAATTGTTGACGCTTATCAAAATATTCTTTAATTATTATATTTATTACATTTAAGAAATGTTATTTCATTCTAAACCATTTTTACTAATTTCAATATTCTCTATATTAATCATGTTAGTTTATTGACTAATGTAGTAATTAATAGTTTTAATAACTATTCATTTTTTATTTTTTAAAATTGTAAATTTAAATTTAAGTACGTAATACTCATGTATTATATCCTTCTGGATTCTCTCTGATTAACTTTTTCATACATAAATTTAAGACCATACTTTTAATGAGAAAAAAAGAAAAAAGAAAAAGAGCGAGAGTATAAAAGTTAAGACAAACATTAACAACTACAACATTTTATTTGACAATGAATGGAGTGACTAAACGATAACATGAATAAAATTTAAATAAGTTTTTATACATAAATCAATACTTTAATAGCAATAAATTAAAATCCTTGAAATAATAATTTCAAATTAAAGTCTTCAACCAACATATTATATATATGTTTTTTAACTAACAAATAACATGTAGTTATATAGTAAAATTTAAGTAAAAATAAATCAAGAGCATCTATAGTAAGATATTAATATTAAAATTATCTATAAAGAACACCAATATGGCAATATATGCTATCTTAATCTAACTTGTAAAAAATACATCTATCCGAACATTTATAATATCCATAACTACACATTTTAATTTCTTAATGAACATGAAATGTTGCATGGTATACCTCAAAATGACCCCAAAGGACTACTCTTCATGACAATACAGAAAACCAGGAAATTATTAAAGTATAATTTACGTAGTTTATGTCAAGGTAACCTAGTAATACATATTTCAAATAGTCTCTATCATTGAAAAGGTACCTCTTAGTAGTAGCTAAAAGTTTTCTCAATATTTTGGTGATGCTTACTTGGGGACAACATGCTAAGTATCTTTATTTGGTCACCTAAGATGCATACATAAAACATGTACCTAAGTTAGTCGGTAAAAATGAAAGGGTTACTATATCATAAGTAATACTGTAAAAGACTTAGCAATCTCCGATAAGTAAAAGTATGAAATCTAACCCTTTACACAGTTAATCATCAACCCTTTTTATTTTTATTTTTTAATCAATAAATAATTTAATATAGTTTAATAAAATTAGATATGTGAGTATGAAAAAAACACATGAAAACTTTACTTTAGTTAATATATAACGAAAATTGCCCGTCTTTATGTTAAGATTAAGCTTCTGCTTGAAGTTTGGTTGATTTTGCTACCTGGCATTGAATAAAAGTTTGTTTTTCTGGGGAAAAAAAAGATAAGTAACTTGGGTAATAAAAGTTTACGTTGAATAAAATGAAATATACTTAAAAGTGTATTGTTACATGTTTCCAATATTCAACTAGTGTAATATCGGTATGTTACTCGAGTGACCTACATTTATAAGCATAATTTAAAACGTGCATTAAAATATAGTAGCTTTATAACTTTAAAATTGACAATAATCAAATTACAAAGATGTTTGAACTTTGAACTATGATTGTCTCAAAGAGTTATTTAAAATAAACAGACTTGTTTATATACGTCAAAGAATTTTGAAATTTGCCTGTTATATACTTAAAAATAATAACGAATAATAATATGACTATTTTAAGAATGATTTACCTTTGAAACTATAGTTATAGTAATAATTTTGTAAAAAATCATAACAAAACCACACTAAAAATATTCAAAAACAAAATAAATGAATTTGTTGGTATTTTTATTATTTATATTGTTTATAAATGGACCAAATGAAAATAATTGTGTGTGTTAATGTGTGTGTGTATAATATTAAATACATTGTCTTATTTATTTATTTATTATTATTATATATATGGAATACGAAGAATCTTTAGGTGAATAGCCATTGGCCATTGCATGAGGAGAGGAGTCTCATCACGTGCATTCCAACACTTGGCTTCATTTTAATTGGACATAACTTTACTCACCCTCACCGTATACACACCTATCCCTCGTGTCCTGCCTCCTTCCTTTCGTTTTTTTCTTTTTCCTTCCCTCTCAAGTCTCACCTAAATATACTACTTTTATATTAGACTAAATTACATAAATGGTCCCTGTGGTTTATATGAAATTACGGTTTTGGTCCCTGAAAGAATTTTATTACACCACTAGTCCCTAAAATCGAAAAGTTGTAACATTTTGGTCCTTGAAACTAACGGCGGTTAACTTGAGCCGTTAGTTTCAAGGGCATTTTCGTCCTTTTGAATTTCAGGGACCATTTATGTACATATCATACTTTCAGGGACCAAAATATTACTTTCTTTTTATAATTTAATTTAATTTTCATAGTTTTCATATATATATATTTAGTATTTCTTTCTTTTTATAATTTAATTATCCAAATATAACATTTTATTTTTTATTCATTTTGTTTTAATTATTAATTTTTATTTGTATGTTTATTGTTATTATTAAGGTTAGTTTTTTTTTTTTGTATTATTATAATTAATTATTTAAGGTTATATATGATATACATGGTTCATTTTTTTAATTATTTATTGAGAATCCAAATATTTATCTTTACTTTTTTCATTTAAGAAAAATAAAAACTAGTTGTAGTTTTTTTTCGTTCGGAAAATCTAAAATCGAAATGATTTATTTCTTTTCTCCATTCAAAGAAGTTCAAAATAAGGACGTGTTGAAGTTTTTTTTTCATTTGGAAAAAGAATAAAATCAAAATGGTTCGTAGTTTCTTTATTGCAAATAGTTAATAAAATTTTTATTTCTAAATGGTCTGAAAAAATCAAGAATTGGAACGGTTAATCTCTTTTTAGTAATAAAAAAATTAAATTCCGAATGATTTGTTGTTTTTTATTAAAAAAATCAAAATTTTATTGTTTTTTTAATCTACGTTTAATTAAAAATAAGAATGATTTTTTTATTTGAAAAAAATCAAGAATTGGAATGGCTTATCACTTATTAGTAAAAGAATAAATAAATTAAGAATGATTATTTTTTATTTTAATTTTTTGATCAAAAAATGATGAATAATTATGATATTTGATTTTTTCAAACAAAAAACTATTCGAATTTTTAATTAAACGTAGATAAAAAAATCAATAAAACTTCAATTTTTTCAATAAAAAACAACAAATCATTCGAAATTAATTTTTTTTACTAAAAAACGATCAGCCTTTTCAATTCTTGATTTTTTCAAACCATTTAAAATTATATTTTTATCAAGTATTTACAATGAAGAAACTACGAACCATTTTGATTATATTTTTTTTCCAAACGAAAAAAAGTTTCAACACGTCCTTATTTTGAACTTTTTTGAATGGATAAAAGAAATAAATCATTTCGATTTTAGATTTCCGAACGAAAAAAACTACAACCAGTTTTATTTTCTTAAATGAAAAAAAAGAATAGAGAAAGATTTGGATTCTCAATAAATAATTGAAAAAAATAACCATGTATATCATATATAATCTTAAATAAATAACTATAGTAATACATAAAAACAGTCAACCTTAATAATAACAATAAACATACAAATAAAAATTAATAATTAAAATAAAAGGAATAAAAATTAAAATGTTATATTTGGATAATTAATTTATAAAAAGAAAGAAATACTATATATATATATATATATATATATATATATATATATATATATATATATATATATATATATATATATGAAGACTATGAAAATTAAATTAAATTATAAAAAGAAAGTAACATTTTGGTCCCTGAAAGTATGATATGTACATAAATGGTCCCTGAAAATCAAAAGGACGAAAATGCCCCTGAAACTAACGGCTCAAGTTAACCGCCGTTAGTTTCAGGGACCAAAATGTTACAACTTTTCGATTTTAGGGACTAGTGCTGTAATAAAATTTTTTCAGGGACCAAAACCGTAATTTCATATAAACCACAGGGACCATTTATGTAATTTAGTCTTTATATTATACATGTACTTTCAGTTTGTCAGTTTTTTTGTGATTAAAACCTCAAACCTTTTTTCGTTACATAGAATACCCTGAACTAACTAAAAATCAGCATATCAAGATTATATCAATGGGTAACCGGTTGAAACTGGTTATTAATCACACGTGGACCGGTAAATAACCTACGTGGAATAAATTTTAATCGTTGAAACTGGTTGCCAAGTATTATACATTATTTAAACCTCCGTTGATAATTTCAAATTGTAATTTTTAAACGGGATTATATCATCTACGAGAGTTTAAATGATGTATAATACTTGGCAACCGGTTTCAACCAGTTAGTCATTGATAAAACATTGATTTACTGACTTTTAGTTAGTTCGGGGTAATCTATGCAACGAAAAATCGTTTGGGGTTTTAATCGTAAAAGGCTGACAAGTTTGGAGTTTTTTGCGCAATTATCCCTTCTTATTATTAATAAATTTTCGAGATTTCAAGTTTGGGGTTGATGACAATGTTGAACTTCGTGGCTTGTTATCTCTTTGTTGTTCAATTAATGTATATATTATAACCTTAATTGCCTTGTTTTAATCATTTATTAGAATTATAATTTTCTTTCCCAGTCCATCTTAATTTAAAACCATAACATTTACTCCCATTAAATACTGATTAACATAATTTTTAACTTTTTAAATTAATTGACTACATATCTTTTTGTTATATTCAATGTTAAACTTCTTTAATTCAAAGAATCACAACCAAATTTTGGTAATAACTCTTCACCACTTCCCCAAGTGAAAATCATAAAATGAATTCAAGCGTCCTAACTAATTTAGATCGATGCGATAGAAATGTCAGGTATATTTAGACTTTTTGCTATTTGAACCCCTCTATATGTTATTTAAACCACATCCTATAATATCATAGTCACATGACTATATTTTTATTATTTTTAATGTATTAAAATAATGATCATACATATTAGAACTTGACAAATGTCAAATGTATTTCATAAAGGGAAGTTCAAATAACATAAACCTTGTGTTAATTAACTACATTTGACAATGATCCATCCAACGAGTCATCAATTTAAAAGGATTCCTCCAAACATGAAACTTCATAGGATTTAAAAATACAAATCACAAAAAATCACAATCACAAACCAGAACATGAGTCTCACAAAAAAAATTTCTATTGAGGACTTTAAATATCTAATTAGTAGTGGGATTTATGCCAAATATATGTTTTTAGAGGGTGTTTGGTTTTGCGTTATAGATGAAATTATTAGCTCATTACGTTACAATAACACAAATAATTGGTTTAAAATGTTTCGATTGCATACCTTAATAAGTTATTATTTGTGTTTAGAGTTATTTCTACCACACTTTTTCATAAGTTAAAACATGTAGTTTATTTGCTTAGTAAGTGATATTTGGTCATTTTACAAGTTAAAACGCATATCCAAACACTTTAAAAACTAATTATTTTATAATTACGATAGCAAACAACAAAAGCTAAATCAAACACTACATTTCCGGCAGCACTTGTTGTTATAGCTATTATCTGATTATTAGTTTCTAAAAAAACGTTTTTTCAAATGCAAATCTAAACACCCCTTAATTAACCTTACTTGAGATACCATCTTTGTACTTAACAATGGAGTAATTGATACATAGACCGTACAACTAATAATTTGTCAAAGAATATTCACATGTCATAGGTTTTTTAAAAATAAAGGGATCTGACTTTTTTTTTTTTTTTTTTTTTTTTTTTTTTTGCATACATGAATTATCAATGGTTATAAGTTATTACGTTGGAGAAGTGGAGCCCCTACGTGGCTACGTTGGATGCTAAACAAATCGAAGCTTTTGACTAAATCGATGCATTTAAAAAAAAATATTTATCAATTGGGTGTATTTTTAAATATATTTATCAAATAAGTTAAATATATTATTAGATTTTTAGTCCGCCCATATTATTTTTTCCTGAGAATGTCTTTAGTTATATATAGTTTTCAATTCGATTTTCAGAAAAATTTCGTTTTTTTTTCCATAATCAACACTGTATTTTTTCACAAAAAACCAACAAGTTTTCACTATTTTTCCCGAATAGTCCACAAACTTGTAGACTTTTTTGAAAAAATAAAAAAAAATCCAAAAATCACAAACAAATATAATGCTTAAGGATTTTATTGGTAAAAAATAACACGGAGGAACTAAACCGCAAAAACGAGAAAAACATGTTGGTTTTTTTATATTAAACTCTTAATATTAATAAAAACCGACATTCCTTTTTTATTATAATGATTAAAGAATAATTGTGGAGTGTTTTCGAGTTGCTAACTTGAGTTCCCATTTCAAGCCGACTCCATAACTACTAATTCAAAACGAGTTGCATAATTTTTATTCAATTTACTTCTAAAACAAAATCATGTTTTGATTAATTTTGAAATATATGTCACATGCATATCATGCATTACATTGAATAAAGCTACCTTACAAAAGTATTTTTTTGTACTATTTTTAAGAGAAATTATAAGATTTAAAAACCTTTTGGTGTTTGATAAAATGATTTTTTATTCTACAATCTGTGATCAGGGGCGGATCCAAGATTTTTTTGTTATCGGTGTCACTTTTTTAGAGTAAATTTAATAGTTAGATTTTAAAAATATTTTCAAAGATGGATCGGGTCAACGAAACGGGTTGCCAACACAAAATTAACAAATAACAAGCTTTTTATAATTACATTAGTACATAGTACAATACTATCTCTCAAATGTCGCAGTTGCAACCGCAAAACCAATATTAGCTTTAACAATTAAAATCATTCGGATACATCTCCGCTAACTTTAATAACTTTGATGCATTAAAGTCCCTAAAAGAATCACACGGTCAGGGGTTTTCAACATATTTAAGCACCTCCCTAACCGATAAAAAACGATGATATCAATTAGAGGTTTTTTAACCAAATGGACCGATGTCTTCAACAAGGTTTGGGTTAATTTTTTTTCGGGTTTTTAATAATCTTTTTGGTTAGTTCTTGAATCTTGTCTTTTATACTTTTTATTTCTATTGGGCTTCTGTTTTTCTTCTAAGTTTTTATGATTAAACTCAGTAATATTTTAATAAGTTTGGGTAACGAAATCGACAAATATAAATTAGATTTGTGTATAATACTTTTACAAATTCTTCGTAGGTGTCACTTTAAAAAAAATCATAGGTGTCACTCGAATTTTTGATACATACGTAACTCAGTATTTTAAAATTATATCGGTCAAAAAAACTATCTTTGTGGCTTTAAATTATATATATTTTTTTGATAGGTATCCCTAAAACTCAATAACTTTATTTGAAGGTTGGAATGCGCTTTGTTTCTTGAAAAATGAAAACCTCCGTGGCGTGCTAAAAAATTCGTTAGTTACACAAACAAAATTTCAAGAAAAATTACACTAAGAAGCATGGTCATTGGTCAAGGAACACATTGCCCGTGTTACCCCTACCACTACCAAGGTACACCCTTTTGAGTAACCAATAGTTGTTCTACCAAGTGAAAAACGTATCAGTGGCGGATCCATTTTTTTCAGCCTCGCGGAATGAATTACAAATTAGAACTTAAAAGGTAAAGAATAAGAGTGTTTTTGGTTGGGTGTGATATGATATGTTGTTTAATGTTTGACTAATGTTCTGTATTATGAAATGTTGGAATTCAAATTGTTTTGTAAATGACAAATTCCTTTAACTATAAAAGTTGATTAAATTCACACAAATTTTAGTTCATTTTCTTCGTAATCAAAATTGTCATATATATTAAATATAAATTCTGATTCCTTTGATTTTCATTCAGTGAGTCATGGACGGATGTACTTGCTGGCCACCAGTGTTACTTGATACTAACAACTTTTTTTCTTATTGTGTATTTTATATGTTAAAAACATGAGTGACACATAGGATTACAAAATGGTGACCCCGACAAATAAATTTTTTGTTAGAAAGACAAGTTAATTAGTTGTTTGAATGCATTAAGTTTACATGTTTTAGATATTTTTTAACTCTCTAATTGATGGTATAAACTTGAATACTATATTAAAAATGTGAAAACAAAAGAAAAGATTAGATAATTCGAATATTATCGTTTAGATTTTTTCAACATTTATATATTTTATTTTACTTTTATATTAGAAATATTTGTTATGTTAATTTTTGAAATCCGGTCCGACTTCTTAAAAACTTCAAAAATGAAATCATTGAACCATATATAAAGTGCCGAAAGCCAAACACCCCAATAGTTTTAGGATTTTGTTTACTTTTTAATGAAGTTATTAAAGATTCATACAATAGTAAAAATAATAAAATAATTTTTCAACGATTTCATAAAAAATTAAATAAACAAACTATTAATATATGCAACTTCATCGTAGTTTGGTTCGGTCCTGATTTCTAAAATAGATTGTATCATTCTGAAATTTAGTCCTTTTAAGAGGTCTAGAATCAACTCGTTTGTTTAAAAAAATATTAAATGTAACCGTTGTACCATTCTAAAAACTAGTTTATTAATAAAATCTAGAAAATTCAAGAATTCGTATATTTAAAAATTTCAAAAATCTAAAACCAAAACACGAAGAAACCAGTCCAAAAGGTCGTTGGATCGATATTTACATACTCACTCACTCCTACGAGGGACCTAGTGGTAAGCAAGCAGAGAATAGTTTGTCACGTGCCATACGTGTCAAGGTACACGTGCCATACATGTCAAGGCACAGACTGCTGTTTGGGAAACAAACATGAAACATGGTTTGTTTATGATTGGAATTCATGGATTTTGTGCTCAAACATGTTCACTTTCCTGTGTGTGCTTATTGCGAAATTGTTTTCATACCAATGGGCTGTGTTTCAAGTTTTGTAACATCAATCATATCTCAATATTTTATTAACGTCACTCGTGATTTTAATATATGGTCCACAAGGCCTCCACGTAGATAGTGTGGAACCATATCGAAAACCTGACAACTGTGATAAACCTGAACAAAACATAAATTGTTGAGATCTATGTTTTTTTTTTTTTTTTAAAATTTTGAATCCGAGAATCCGTTATAAGAATCCAACCCGACATCGTAAAATTCAAATACAGATTTGAATATCAATATTGTTTAAAAGAAAACTTGGATATTCGGTCACCCAAAAATCCATTCTTTTAGTTCTATTATTATTCATTACTAGGTTAATACCCATGTATTGCATGAGTTAATTTTAGAAATTGATATATATATATATATATATATATATATATATATATATATATATATATATATATATATATATATATATATATGAATAATAAAGGTTGCTTAATTTTAGTTAGTTGGTTATTAAATTAATTCATATTAGATTTACATAGATTTGATTTCCTTTAAAATTTAAAAATAAAATTAGTAAATGACGTGGCAAAAGGAGAGAGCGACATGTGACAAATTAAATGAGAGCATGTCAAGAGGCATTTAGTTACTCTTTTAATAGTATAGATAGATTTTCATAAAATTTTATGTTATTAATTATAGTTTTTGATTTAGATTGAATTAATTTCCTGAATATTCATTTACATGTATGTCACTTTTGTCGTTATATTTTACCATTTTTATTAAAATAATTATGAATAGTTATTTTTTTGATATATTTGTTTGGATATATGAATTTAGTTTTTAAATATATGGATATTATTTTTTACTATTTATTTATATAAAAATTTAAATATAACTTCGAATACTAGGATAATTCAATATTTGAATTCAAAAGGATGTGAATTCATATAGTAGAAATCCACTATATAAAATTCAAATATTTGTAGCCGGTATCATTTGGTTAGGTTCTTGATTTTCATTGGATTTTATTTTTTGGTTTCAGTCAACATTTATATTTTTTTTAATAATTGTAAATGTTAGTTAGAAAAAAACGAAGACCGTATTGGAACCAGATCAAATCGATTCCATCGGTTTTGATCTTTGGTTTTCATAATTTTCTTTTCTCAATTCAGTTATGATCGAGTACAATTTTATATCATTACACATCCGTAACCAATTTAACTTAAAAACCAAGTTTTTAAATTTGTTTCACTCTTTGTAAGGTTTTTAGTATATTCTAGGGTACTGAATTTAGGAAAATTATATGACCCACATAATATAAAAATATATTGTCGATTGAGCAAAAAGAATACTGCTTATGTGGCAGTATATCATTTCTTTAATCTCAACCGTTAAAATCAACCTTAACAAACATTGCAAGAAACTTGAACATGTGCTTTAATTAAACCTATGTTTTTATCTTTTCGATTTAGTTTTGATATACCAATCCATAATTTTAATTTTAAATTTATCAATAATAAAATAAATATCAAACGACGAGACATTTGATACTTAAATTAATATCGGCAATAAAACTTATTATTTTTATTTATCATAAAACATACTAAATAATTTTTTTCTCCCCGTTCACTGAATTTATTTATTTAGTTTATGTGAAAATTATTTTCATAATTAGTTTTGTTAGAGAACTATTTTCATTTTTTTTTATTTCGTTGTCATTCATCATTTACTTTTAGAAATTCTTTTTTTTTTTTTATTTACTGATCAGTTTCCCATTAAATCGCATGGCAGAGCAAATAAGCCAATTATACTATTTAGTCCATTTGATTAAAAGCAAACAAAAAATAAGTAATCATATCTTTAGAAAAAAATTTTTAAATTTATAATTTTTGGAGATAAAATGGCATTATGTGTTTACAAGAATAAATTTACCACTTGCTCTATCCTCAAATATAGTGTCTACGTTTCAATTTTAAATTGCATTAAAAACAAGTGTCTGTTTATAAAAAGTAGATGTTTATAATTTCATAAGTTTCAATAACTATATGCTTATCAAACAATTGTCTTTTTTAAAAATTGATTATTTTTACCAACAGAATGAATAATCGTTTTAGTATATCAGAGTTATAGTAACTAATTTTTTCTATAATGATAGGTCTTTACTTGATAGACATTTATTTTAGGGGGAATTTCATATATATCAATGTAAACTTTCAATATTACACATATATTCTTACAAAATTCTTATTACATGTATATCTTCTAAACCTTTAAATCTCACATATATATCCAAATGACTATTTTAAATTTAATTACATCATTTAAAAAAATATTAAATATCATTTTTTAATTAGTTTATTATTGAACTAAATTATAAAATAATATTTTTTTATTTTTCTAATTTATTTTTGTTGGGATTTAAGATGGTAGTTTAGGTATTCAAAAAAATTTTAAATGATAAAATAAATTTAAAATAGTCATTCTGATATATACGCGATATTTAAATATTTAAAAGAATATATATGTAATATGAAATTTTGCAAGAATATATGCGTAATATTAAAAGTTTACAATGATATATATGAAATTTCCATTTGTTTTAAGATGGATATGATAATAAAAATCAATGATGACCGGGGATAGGTTTTGAAAATTGTTAATTTGATTAGAAGAAAATATAAATTTGGCAAAAAAGTTTATTAAGTAATATATAAAGATAAATAAACTAAATATAAAAATAATTACAACTTTTTGAAAATAAAAAGTAATAAAAATAATATTAACAATAAAGTTATAAATAGTTGAATAAATGTTTGTCTTTAATTGTAATAACAATAATATAACTTATTAATATACCAATCTATTATATATGTGTGTGTGCGTGCAAACATTTTACAAGTTATTTAATCAAGTTTTTATAATAATTAATAAAAAGAGAATACTTTACTTTATTTAAGTACTTAAATAGATAATAATAGTAATAATAAAAGACAACATGTTAGAAAACATTATAACTCTACATAATAAATCATAATAATAAGAAAAAAAAATATAAATATAGAATAAATAAATAATAGAATAAAACATATATAACAATAATATGAAAAAGAGAGTAATTTATTGGTAACAATACCTGAAACAAAATTAAAATGGGTAAAATGATTTTTTTTTATAAAATGTTGGTCAAAAGACAAAAAAAACATAACAAAATGCTACTATACTGAAATTATAATTTAGACGTAAAAATAACGGTAATTGTGTATAATCACAGAGACAAAAATGTAATTTACCTAAAAATTCGAAGTCAAATAATTAGTTAAGAACTTTGTAACACACCCGAAACACAATATAAATGTCACGTACTACAAACTGTCAAGTGGCATCATACACATAGATACATTGCTACAACCCAATAATTATACAACCAAAACATGAGTAATTAAGTCAAGTACAATACACATGCACATACACAGTGGATGGAGCATACTTGAGTACAACAAACCAGTTATCACTCCCTTGAGTCCCTTAGATGCACAAGTTTAGTAAAATAGATTAGCTAGTGAGAATGCAACTTGAGTGGAAACAGGCCTACACAAACATAACCATGATTGGTTAACAAACTTATATGATCCTATGATCATCTTCATTTCCACCGTATCGAACGCTCCTTAAAATCTCTAAAAATGTCCTAAACTCCTAGCGCGAGTAACCCCTGTTGCATAATATTTTTTCACAGGTTCTTAAAATATAGGATGATATTAACTAAAGTAGGTTTAAAAACAATAAATTGAAAAATAATGAAGTACTTTTTCATGTAGTGTTAGATATGTCGTTATGCGTTCTAATTAAAATCATCAAATAATTGGTACACTCCTTTCATTTGGTAAATTTTGAATTGACATCATAATTAATAATTTACATGTCATTTTTTAATTGAATGATTGTTAGTGTGTGTGCATAATAATTAATGGTTTTTCACATGTAAGTTAATTATATGTATTTGTATATATCAACAAATTCATACTAGATCTGGCAATTCGTGTATTCGTGTCGTGTAACAGGTCAGACACGAATTTTATACGACACGAATTTGTCAAACCTGTACACAACACGAAATAAAAAACGTATCTGATTATGAAACCTGTACACGACACGGAAAAAATTCGTGTTACCTGTGACACGACACACAATTTAGCCGTGTCGCATGAAAACACGAATACACAACCTGTAAACGAATTAGACACGAATTTTTAACAAACATATGAACTTATAAATCCAAAATTTCATCTTCCAAAACATCTAATTCCAAATTTCCAACATCTAAAACATATAAATACAAGTTTTCACAAAATATATAATTCCAAATCCTAGATGTTATTTTGAATATGAAATTAAGGACTTGGTCAAAATGTTTTAAAACCCTAATTTTATTTGAATTTCGTGTCTTAGACGTGTCATCCGTGTCACACGTATTTTACACGTGTCTTACACGTGTTTATACAGGTAAATTCGTGTTTGACACGTGTAAGACACGAAACATGAATTTCAAAAACAGGTCAACTTGTTTTGACACGAAACATGAATTTACCAAACCTGTACACGAAAATTTCGTGTTGTATACGTGTCGTGTCTGTCGTGTCGTGTCCCATATTGCCAAGTCTAATTCATACCAATGGGAATTAGCCAATTTGGTAAGAGGGGTGAGATGCAAGTATGAGGTCACAGGTTCGACTCTCGTGGGATATAATTTGAAATTTAGGTGGCAGAAATAAGATCTGCACCTGGGGCAAAGTGGTCATTTAAGAGTAGGAGTAGATTAACTTGTCGTAAAAAAAAAGACTAATACATCATAAATAACATCTTAATGTTTGAATTTTACTCATTCCGACGTAAAATGCAAGCAATTAAAAGGTTGTTAATAGTAAGTCAGTTACAAATTTTTGTATAAAATAAGTCTAATATAAATTAACACAAATTATGGAGTAATTATTGGTATAGTATACGTACGTACGTGAAAGCCACGTGAAATGGAGAACGCCCATACCACAAAACAATAAAGAATAATGTATACAACATTACAACATGACCATGATGCCATTTAACTCAAGTTCTTGCTATTTTCTTTTAACAGGGCATGTTAATATTATTTTTAACCATTCAATTATTTTAAATATATTATTTTAATTATCAAATTTACACTTATTAATCTTTTAAATATCTTTTTCATTTTTACTTAAGTAACTTAATTCTTTTTTTATATATGTAGTTACTAATCCAAATTAATATTGATGTCACATTCAATTTGTAGACATTAAATTCCAATACATAATTGTTATGAAAAACACGCGATAAACCATTTAAACACACACAATCAATCATTGATAAAAACGTAGAAACAAACACATGCGTTTAATGTACAACCAATGTGAAATAGAATCAAACTAGAATAGTTAGTATACATGCAGGTCTGTAGTTAAATTGTTGAAAGACATATGGAATGAATGATTAGTTGTTTACTCTTTCCTCTAAAATTTAATTCTTTCGCGTTTTGTTTTTCTTCCTTCCAAATTCTTTTCTAGGAATTTGGTTATTGGTTAACAATTGAGATTTATCTCAATCATAATCAATTGGGTTGTATCATTGGTGTCAATGTCAGTCGTTTCTTGGAACTTCATCAAAGCTGTACATTTCTCGGTCTGTCACCATAGCTATAACAGGCAATATGGAAAAGAATCCGAACAACAAACAAGATCAACCAAGTTTGATGATTCATCTTCTATTAATGATCAGACCAAACAACTAGAAAAGCATGAGGTCAATGAAGGATTAGAGGTAAAAGTCAAAACTATTTTAGAGGATTTTGGTGCTAAAATAGAATGCAATAACAATCATTTGGAGCTTGAAACTGTAGAAAATTCAAGACATATATCGAAGATTCACAATTTGATATCGGGAATAATCACCAATTGACTAAGCTTATGGCTGAGAATGTTATTAGGGTAAACAGAGAGTTCGTTAATGATATTGATACATGTATGCATGAATCATGATGGTATGACCTATGTATTTCTGTTTAGCTAGTTATTGATGATAAATTTATTGTATCACATATTCACATGTGTGGTAATTAACAACCCATGTAGAATAAAATTACTAGAATAATTAGTATACCTACATCGCTATGTTAAGATAAGTATTGCCATTATATACTTAATTTGTAGTGGTTGCCGAATTTCTCTGGTGTCTTTTTCTTTCCAAAACTCCTTCACTAACTAATTCTTCCTCCTTAGATTTTCTAGGAATATGATTATTGGTTAACCATTGAAATTAATTTCAATCTTAATCAATTGTGTTTGTATGCGATACTAATGTTATCATGATATGGTCAATTTTTAACAGTCTCATCTACTGGGAGACATCACTTTGAATTTAAATTAGGGTTTATTATGTAAAAAGCAATCGTTTTTATGATTTTTTGCAATTTTGTCTTTCCATGTTATTTTCTAACAAATTAGTCTTCAATATAATTTGTTTTTCCTGATTTTATGAAATTTGACTGTTAGAGTCCGATTATAATTTTTAAAACCGGGTTTATTAAAAACTGAAAATCGGATTCCAATAGTTAAATTTCACTAAATCAAAAACAAAAACTAACTTGAGGACTATTCTAAGAAAAAATAACATGGATGTACGAAAACGAAAAAAAACATGAAAACATATTGTTTAATTTTTCATAATAAACCCTTTAATCTATTTTGAAAGAAGATATATAAATATATTAATTTGTTTATTTATGTTCATTTGTATTTATGTGTAATTACGCTTTGTTTGTTATTTTTATTAACACGTGAACATAAATAAATAATAACAATAGTGTATGATCATTTATTAGTTTGATTGATGAACGAGAACATGAACAAGCATTGTTCATCTTGGTCTGATTCATTTATAGACAACAAGAACAATTGCTAAAGATTTATTACATATATTTAATGTTTATTGAAAACAACTTAATGCAAGATTACATTTGGCTCACAAAATGAATTTAAAGGAAATGAAATTGACTTATAATGTCTTCGAATTTCTAATTATTTGTAATAAAAATTTAGATATTTAACATTTCACAAGTCGTACCAATAGTTAATATTAAATACCATTCCATACATAAACTAATAAACATACTATATAAATTTAGTCCTTCAATTTTCATTTTGCAATCTAAACGAGAACAAAGGTTAAGAATCAAAATTTGATCAAATTGTGTTTCTGTTTTCAAGAAAACTGTATTGTGAACAATATAAAGCATGTTTGACGTTAAAAATAAGCTTTTTTTACATAACAAAAATGAAATCATATGTTATTATTAATTTATGCAACTTGTGTTGCATAAATCATTAAATCGGCAAGTAAAATATAATGTCACTTTTATTATGTGAATTCGGATCGAATAAAATGGCAATGTTAAAAATAGCAGCCATTTTTAATTATTTTTATTAGTTATAGTAATATTATTTATTATTTATCATTTATAGTATCAATTTTGTATCATCAATAACATTAATTTTTGAATTTTTTATAAAAACTTTTATTATAACTTTATTGTTATAAGTGGTAAAAATACATAAAAGTTGATACTATTAATGATAAAAGATAATTAATTTGTTATAAATGTTAAGAAAACATAAAGTAACTACTATTTTTAGCAATTGGTCTTTGAAAAATGATAAAGAAATGTAATCTCATTTCAAATTTATGTGTGTGTAAAGTTTCTTTATATTGATGAAATTCTGGTAAACATCATTTATATTTACACAATTCTAATCTTTTCAGAACATTGAAACTATATAGGTATAATGACACCGAATAGATATATATTTTTTGAATTTGTGATATACTTATATAACGTACTTTATTTATATATATATATATATATATATATATATATATATATATATATATATGTGTGTGTGTGTGTGTGTGTGTGTGTGTGTGTGTGTGTGTGTGTGTGTGTGTAGTGTACTTTTAAAACTGTTTCAATTATATAATTGGATGTTTGATGACTAGGACCAACATGTGACCATGCTTATCCAAACTTTATTTTTGTGTACGTAGGAAAAGTATTTTGGTTTCGCTGAAAGGATAATCTATCATTTGAGAGCCTTTGACGACTGATCTCATGACCAACATGAATAATGTAAATTGTGTAATCCACAACTAAGAGACGTGACCAAGGTTTAAATCATAAACCCCTACTCACTCTCTCTCTCTCTCTCTCTCTCTCTCTATATATATATATATATATATATATATATATATATGTTTCACATTATGAGTAATAATGACTTTGATTGTGATAAATTAGTGATTGAGAACATGATATATATATATATATATATATATATATATATATATATATATATATATATATATATATATATATATATATATATATATATATATATATATATATATATATATATATATATATATATATATATATATATATATATATATATATATATATAGAGGGAGGTTCAATTGAGAACTTTTATGCACCGAGGTACAAAAGTACTCATATCATCCATTAGATCAAAAAGTTGTATGGATTAGATTAATGGCAAAAGGGTAAATAGTTGGACAATTTAATGCATATTGTGCATTATAGAAACAAACAAGGAAAGGCATTTTGGGGAATGTGCATACCTCATTAAATTTAATATTTCAACAAATAATCAAATAATAAATGCTAAATAAATTCAATTGATATATTTCCAAATTTAACAAAAATCACACAAATTCAAAAAAAGATGATGGAGATCGATGCATTTCATCGTAATCGTGTTTATTTATGCATCGTGTTAAAAAAAGATGCATTTAACAAAAAAAATACATAAATTCATTTGTGCATCGTGTTCAACTTGTTCATCATTCATCTATGCATCGTGTTCGTCGTTCATATTCTTCATTCATCTATGCATCGTGTTCAACTTGTTCATCATTCATCTATGCATCGTCATTGTTCATCATTCATTTATGCATCATCATTTTTCGTTGTTCATCGTTCATCATCCATCTATGCATCGTCATTGTTCATCATCCATCTATGCATCATCATTATTAATCATTAATCATCCATCTATGCATTGTGTTCTTCATAATCATCATCGGTTGCATCTCTTGTTCATGTTCATTATCATCGTTGTTCATCGTTAATCTTCGTCTTCAAATCATCATCACTATGAAAATCATGAAGAACACAATTAGAGAGAAAAAGAGAGAGAGAGAGAGAGAGAAATGGGGAGGAAAATTAGGAATGTAGTTAATATGAGATTTTAATTCAAAATGTAACTCCTAATTATCTTTTAATGACTTTTAGATATAAATTAATTATCATATCTTTAGTTTTTCCTAAATGCCCTTTGTGCACCCTTGGTAAATTATCTGATGCACAAAAGTTCCTCGAGGTTCTCGATGCATAAAAGTTCTCAATTGAACCTCAATCTATATATATATATATATATATATCATGTTCTCAATCACTAATTTATCACAATCAAAGTCATTATTACTCATAATGTGAAACGGAAAGAATCCGTGTACCGTAGGATGAAGGGTGAAAATTGGGCGATGATATGGTCAAGAGAAGGGGTATGAGAATCGTGTCATTGGGAGTGGTGTCATAGGCGGACAATCAGTGGTACTGCTAGCTAGGTTTTTTGTTATGGTAGAATTCAAAAAACATTAAAGACCGTTATATTTTAAACTTTATTGTTTCATTTAAAATTAAATTTCATATAATTTTAATTTAAGCATTTTGAAATCAAATTACATTAAAGTTGAACTAAATATGTTACTTTTAATTATTTTTTCAAATGGCATTCATTTTAAAATTGATGAATTATTTTGTGGTTTAGTTGGATGCCCTTAAATGGGTCTACTAATCAGCAAGTCCAATTTTATTTGGATTATATATATCGTCAATTGTTTAAGATAATATTTGTTTGGATAATTCGATCAAAATCTTTTTTAGAAGCACATGAACATTTGGACAAGGACCACATGAATTAATAATGTTCCTAAGATTTTCCCAATCATTAGAAAATTTGACTCCAACATGTATTTTTATTGAGAAAGGAGGTTATTATAGTTACATTTGAAGGTGTGTTTGACTTTAAACATTTGTCAAACTAAAGGATGTAGAGTCTTTATGAAAGAAAGAAAGTCTATTATCAGCCAATCTGGTATTGTAAGCAGATGTTTTATACTGTAACCATGTAAACTCATGGTATAAGCTTTCTTCATCAGGCTCCATCAATGAATCCAACGGTGAGATCTTCTCCATCAACGGTGGACCTCCGAAGTATATCATCGACACCCTTGCCTTCAACCTATCTACAACCACTCTATGACGTACACTTCTAAACCTTTCATTTGTGAGCACCTTCAAATACAATAACAATTATATATATTTTAGTAAACTTCAAAAAATGATGTATTTTCTTATAAATGTGATATACCTGTAATAAATCATCGACGGTGACGAAAAAAGAGTAGTGATCAGGTGGAACCGCAACCCATGTTCCATCAGCAAGACAAATTTGAAGGCCAGATGTTGTGTTGGATCTTCCAATTGAAATGAGATGTGGGTCCGTATGTTCTCCGAACCCAATCCGGTTCTTGCCACCACTTATGTTCATGGTCCGACCGCCTGGCTCGACTTCGGCGTCAGGGTCAGGGTCCGGACAAGGTGGATAGTGGTTGAACCTCAGGACTGTGTCAGCTTTCTCATCACTTAACATCCTGCTTAACACATTTTTTGGTTCTATGTTAAGCCCCTCCGCCATTAACTCCAGTATTTCACAACCCAATTTTCTTACTGCTTTCACGTACTCTTTTGCTAGTGACCTTCATTCATATTCATAGCACACAAAACTTTTATTAAAAATGGTAAATTCCAGAATTAGAAATAGAGTAATTGCTAACAACACTCCAGAAACAGCTAAGCGCAGACTTGAATATTTAACTGCCAGGTATATTCTAATATTCTGACAGATGAATAGTCGAGGTGTCAATTTAAATACTCAAATAATTCCATTGATGGTTAATATATATACACTGTATTTTAGACTTTATAACGATGTTTTTTAATATGTTTATTAATTTTATAAAACGTGATCAAAATGTTTTAATGTTATTTCCAAAAAGATATAAAAGTATATATATTCCGTTATAACTCGTTACCTTTTTAGTATTTTTTTTCCCCACTAACTATTCTTAGAGGGTGTTTGGATTTGCGTTTGAAAAAGTGCAGTAGCGTTTTGGAAACTAATAATCAGATAATTGCTGTAACAAAAAGTGTTGCAGGAAATGTAGTGTTTGGTTTAGCTTCTGCTGTTTGATATCATAATTATCAAATAATCAGTTTTTAAAGTGTTTGGATTTGCGTTTTTACTTGTAAAATGACCAAATAATCACTTATTAAGCAAATAAGCTACACTTTTTAACTTATGAAAAAGTGTGGTAGGACAAACGGTAAACGCAAATAATCACTTATTAACGTATGCAATCCAAACACTTTAAACCAATTATTTGTGTTATTGTAACGTAATAAGCTAATAATCACGTTTATAACGCAAAACCAAACACCCTCTTAGTGTGTGATATATTAGTGTCGGATCGGGACTTGACCGAAAAACTGACAAACAAAACCAGACTGGAACCGGTATCATTTACTCCGGTTCTCAGTTCTAGTTTGTTAGTGATTTTCGTTCTCGTTCGGTTTGGTATGATTTGGTTCAATCCGGTTTTACAATTTTTCTTTACAAAAGTTGAAAAAAAAACAATACTCAAACCAATACCAGTACCATTCGGTCCGATTCTAAGTTCTATTTTTTTTTCCCGGTTCTCAATTCGGTCTGCTTCGAACCTGGACAGTTTGCACACCCATATGAGCAAATGTCTTAAGAGCAGATGAGATCATATTAATGTTAATTAATTGGAGGAAACTGAAAAGAAAATAAATCTTACAAGAAAATTCCCGAGGTTGTCGGGAAATCGTTAGACGTAAGGAGAAGATACTCAATCCATCCGACATCTCCATTCGGTCCTATTTTGTTGCTACCATACCGAAACGGATTTGGAGGGCAATACTTGTCTTTCTCGGACTGATTCATGTTGAAGAACCCAATGGCTTCGTTTTCTAGTTCGGACAGGAGCAATGGCGGAACCCCATGGTTGATAACCTTAAAGAATCCATACTCTTGGCAGGCGTTGACGATGAGATTCTTAGCGTCGTGGGGACATGAAAGGTCGATTACCGGGATACCCGTAAAACGGGTTTTGTTCGGCTTTGAAGTGCATGTTTTCACTATGGATTTGTTTTGGACTAGTGATGGCATGACCATTTTGTTCGATCAGCTTCTTGGTGGTTTGGTAATTGTGGCAATACAAAGGGGGAACAATCTACCTATTTATACTCGTTATGGAGTTGTGGCCACATACATATAATTAAATACTATATTGCATATATAATAGTATATTGTATATATTCATCTTTTTAAAAATTTTGAGGAATATAAAATCTATCTATAATAAATACTAAAGCGGAATTACCAGTGTCATGTGTTACTTTTACAACTCATGATTATTCATTCTCCAATATTTTATTTTTTAGGATTTTTACGTAAATACCTTTAATTTAATTATTTTCGTGATTAAAACCATCATTAATTTTTGTTGTCATAAAAAAACCTCAACCAACTAAAATGTCAGGAAATCGGTATGTTACGTGTTGCAACCAGTTACCTTTATTTATGACGAGTGCTCCGACAACTGATTTGATTTCTCGTTTAGGGTTATATGCATTTTAACTTTTGACGGTGATACATCCACCTTCAATGAAGCCTCTGTCGACCCTTGAAGCATTTGAAACTTCGATTTGTTTATTCTCGGATTGTTGATTTAGGCTTTAGATTGAAACTGTTAGGCTTTAGCTTGTTGATTTTTTTTTATATTTTTCATCCAAAATCGTTTGTTAATGAAAGGATTACCGGAGAAGGTGGTGGCCGGAGCAAAATGGTTGCAGGTCACATTTTGAAGTAAAATCACTATTTTGATAACTTTTAGTCAATTCGGGTTTTAATTATAAACATGATTTAATTTGAGATTTTTTCGCCTAATTTGTCACATCAAATTAATTACATTCAATTTTGATATTTTTTTCATTAACAAATTAAGTAATATAACATATTAAATTAATATTACCTAAAATAAATAGCTATCATTATTATCCTAATAATTATAATTAAATACAAATGAAGAAATTCTACCGACTTAAATGCAGAAATGTGGTAGTTATCATCTTGCTAATAAATTTTATAATTTAACTTTTGGATTAATAAAGTAGTTATATGATAATTAATATGTTCACGGAGGTTAGAATATATGGATAACCATGATAGTTATATACTTTTAAAACTAGATTAATACTCATGTATTACATGAGTTAATTTTAAAAACAAATATTTATAAATATGTATAATATAATAATTATAAGAATAAAAGAGTTTGTTTAATTTTAATTAGTTAGTTTTTAAATTAATGATACGATATTTGTATATTTAATTTGCTTTAAATTTTAAGTAAATTTAATAAACAAAGTGGTAAAAAGAGAAAGCGACACAAATTAAAGAAAAACATGACACATGTCATATTAGTTACTCATTTATAATAGTAAATAGACTGATGAGTTATACATGCAAGAAATACTTGAGTAAAAAAAAATTAGTTTTATAATAAAAATTGATAAATTAGTTATAGCTATAACAAAATTATGAAATAACAAAAACATAGGATTTTATTTGTAATTATTAAGAGGAAAAAAACTAGATTTGTAATTTTGTATCACTAAAGAAAAGCTAAGTGCGTGTTTAACAATAGGAGAAATTAGTGTGTGTGTGTGTGTTTAGTTGGCCTCTTTTCCACGAAATTCAACAAAAACAAGGATTTTTCAAAAACCTATCGAAATGTGTGTGTGATTTTTATTTCGGTTTTTAATTTTATGACTAAATAAATTGCAGTCCACAAAGAAACAAAATTTTTAAATATTATTTTTAAATCATATAAAAAATCTATGTAATAGCTATTGAGTTTTTCATAATATATAATCATGTAAAAGTTTTTTTAACGGTGTAATTTTTTTTTGCTATAATACTATAGAGATAAAATATAGAGTACTTAATATAAGTAAGATATGTTTGATCTTTTATTTTACTCAAAGAAAATGTGATAAACTTGATAATTTCACTGATAGAAAGAGTTGAAGAAGAATGATAAACAAAACATGCATAAAACTTGTACCGGTTCCAACCGGTTCGAGAACCGAAAAACCGGACCAGACCAAAACCATATTACAAACATTGGCCGGTTTTCGGTTTTCTTATTTTCCTAATTTCGATTTTCTTTTTTTTTTTTTTCAGTTTGGTCCAAATGTTCATCCCTAAAACTAGTATTAAATATATACTTATCATAAAATATCATTTAAAAGTATATTTCAAAATATTTGTTTTATATTTATTTTTTAGTTTTTAATATATCACATTTTTCTTAATTGCACGTATTATTGAACATTCATGAATGTAAACAAACGAGCAAAACATATGTTCATTCATAACCATTCATTTAATTGAAACGAAAAGAAAATATATGTTTGTTTAATAAATAAACGAACATAAACAAGCATTCTCATACGGTACATTGAACATTTAGTTTATTTACAATCCTATGTGTATTTTATGGATATGGATATGAATGGAGGTGAACCCTTCAATTTGAGAACCTTTCATGGATGCTTCACTTTTGGGAACCCTTCTTTGAAATAGGAAAGCATATTGATGTGAGGTGGTGAGTGTATTGTTGTGTGTTAAAATGAACGTGACAAGTTTGTGTTTGAACAACAAAAGGTAGAACTAATTGGAAACTTTGACATTGTCATTACTCCCATCTAGAACACCAAAATAAAATATATAATAAAACATCAAATACAGCTAGTCAGAGACTAGGACAATACAAGAAAATACAAAAAAGAATCAAAAAAAGGAAGAAGGACAAATAACCCATAACGACCAAACCAAGTGAAGTTTAAAAATATGTTTTTTAGAAAACAAAAATAGTTACAGTTTTTCACAACTAACTAAACAGTCAGTCGGTCCCCCTCAGTTAAGTCTTGCTTCCCAAATGAAAAATGCATAAAAATTCCATAGCTGAAATCACCCCACAAGTTTATACTTCATATATGATCAAAACCACCCTTGAAGGCTTTTCCTTTTTCCATTCGACAGCTCGCCAAGTATCTTCTTGGTTCTGCTTATATATACTCTTTCCCCCATTTCTTTATTCTTGAAAATCGAATCTCCTCACACATCCTCAGATCTTTTCTCTTCTGTTGTGTTGAAATCATTCCCATAAAACTATGGCGGATGAGCCTTCCATGACTCGTTGGTCCTTTCAGGTGATTTCATTTTCCTGGAATTCCTGTTTTCTTTCTTTCTTTCTTTTTTTTACTGCTTTTATGAATCTCTAGTCGCATTCAATCGCATTTAGGTTACGGAATTTTTTCAAATCGAAGAAAGTTACCAGTAATGACATCACAACTGATTGCTGTTTGTGTTTGCTATGAAATTACTACGATTTTGCAGCTGAGAATCTTATAATTAGAATGTGATTCTCCTCATGGATCATGCCTAGTTTAGAATCTCGTTCCTTTTGTTTTGTGTCACCAGTACTAGGGTTTAGAACTGAGAAACTATAAAATTCAACATTGTCTCTTTCAAGAAGCAAATTGAATATTTTTTTGTTTATTAATTGGATTATGGAATGAAAATGTGAATCCATGTACTTAAGAGTAGATTAATAACTAGGATGCTTTTATTTGGAGTGCTCCTGAGTATAATAAATCCGTTAATGTAATCATGAAATTTGCAGATTAACTGATCTACATTTTTTGGAGAAAGAATTGAAGTTAGTTAGCAATTATTTGATTGTGTTATGATGATTCTGTTTCTTCTACATCTAGGATTTTAAGATGTATTATGATATTAAGTTCGGGAGGAAAAAGGAATCCAATCAGAAAGATGATGCTGTGAGCAGTCAACAGACTGCTGGTCAAGCTTCATGTAATGGAAACTCATCACATGCAACATCAAATGGCAGTGGGCATCGAAAGCACACTGCTGAATTATCTATATTTGAACAGTACAGACAGGTAGGTCAAATATGTATACTTGCCCTGATGAAACCCTTCCTTGTATAAGAAAGAGAAGTCGTAGTTTGAATGTAAAGCTGTACCAAAGTTCATTTTAGCAAGGATAACTACTTTGGTGTTTGTATTAACATTTTGTTATATTCAGGCAAGAGAGACTTCAATACCCAATGGAGTTACATTATTGGATGCTGAGAAACCGTATGATCTCTTTTTCTAGTAATTTTGTTTTCCCTATATTACTTCTACATTTACCTGCTGTGAAAGCAAGTTCTACTGATACTTCTGATATCTGATTGATACTTGTTGATTTCAACTCAGAGAGTAGAAACACTGATGTAACAAACTCTAATGGGAGAGTGGAAATGTACTCGATCTAGACCTATAGGGATTGGAAGTTGGAACAGCTTTAAGTTTCTAAAGTACAAACATCATGCCATATACTAACTTATAGTTATGTTCATCTCAATAACATGTTACTTGTGCATACTATATACATTTGCTGATCGATAAAGGTCCTATTCCGCACATCATCATATGTTTGAGATGAACCTTTAGACACTCATCATGTTTTTAGTTATATAAGAGATCCGCCATGACTTACCTTCATCAAGTCGTACCACATGCACCCAGCAAAATCTGTCTTTAGTACTTGTAAACACCGTTTTTAGGGTGTGATTGGTACAATGGAATCACATAAGGTTTACAAGCTTTTTATCATGTGAGGGGAGCTTTGATTATCAATGGAAAGAATTAGAGAATTGAGTAAAATATAAATACCATTTCTCTCCTTTCCTAATCAAAATGGAGAGAATAAAAATATGGAAAGGGAATGAAGTTTTTTTTAATGGTTTTTCTTTCATTTTCTTTGTCAATCCCTTTATTTATGTATAACTATCATCAGCTAATAAAGCTTGTAAATTTAAACAATTGCATTCCCTATGATTCCATCGTACCAAACGCTCCCTTAAGTTCTTTAGATTCATTGTAACAGGAAGCAATGCACATCAAGTTCAAGAAGTGCTGTAATCGTCTAGTAGTAACTAAAAACTTTGTGGAAGAATTATCAAGATTTGTTGTGTATTAAAAATAATAAAGAACTTTGATTTGCATATGGTGAAATTACCAAATATCTAAGTGAAGTGTACCGTTTGGAAGACCATTGACTTTTGATGTTTGATTTCTTTTTTTTTTCTTTTTCGTTTTTTGCAGGAAAAAATCTCTGCTTCCTGCTTTTGAATCAGCAGAAATGCGAACATTGGCAGAGAGTTTAACTAGGTAATGATGGACTGCTCTTCTTCTGTTTTTTACTACTCTAGTTATGTTTAACTCTGTTTATTTGTTGAATTGTTTCAAGTACACATGAATTTCCTTATAATTGTTGCATATACAGGGATATCATTCGTGGTAGTCCAGATGTGAAGTGGGAGAGCATAAAGGGGTTAGAGAATGCAAAACGTCTGCTTAAAGAAGCAGTTGTTATGCCAATTAAATATCCCAAGTAAGTGTAGTGGTAAATAAGCCAATGTATGTTTTACTGGTTGAACAGAAAGAACATGATGTACAGATGATATAAAATGTGAACTTACCTAGCCTTATCATATATGTATGTGTGTGTGTGTGTATCTTCTTATTTGTCGTACTGTTTTATTTGTTTTGATTGCTTGACCTCTTCTAAATCTAGTCTAATTTCAGTGGTTTCATTTCTCCTTTGTTTTCCTTTTCTCGAGAACCAGCAAACACAGCACACTGATCTTAAAGCATGAATGTAGAATACTCATTTGGATGAATGACAACTGGTCCATTTGTAGGTACTTCACTGGTCTTTTATCCCCGTGGAAAGGCATTCTGTTGTTTGGTCCTCCAGGAACAGGAAAGGTTTGCAGCTTCGTATTCCTTTTTTTTTTGTTCAAGATGCTTTTCAACTTGATCTTTTTATAATCAAAATGGATTTGTCATCACTGAAGAAAGATATATTGTGTATCTAGACAATCTATTGACAGCCAGTGGGTTGTAGGCAGCAGTCTTGCAGATCTAAAAAAACACCAAACATTCTTTATTTGACTGTGTATTGAATCTTCTTTCAGTCTGTCCTCTTGTGCATTCTTTACATTCCTCACCTTTTCTCATTTTTCTTTAATTTTACTTCTATCTCAATTACTTCCAAGTTTTTATTTATTTATATGTATCTCTATAGTGCATTTTAAATTGAAGGTAAAGCTCACTGTAGATGCATGACACTAAAACAGAAGATTTGGAAAAAATGAACAAGGGCATAATGGATAGATAACAAGGCATATTGTAACACTTTATTAAAATGTTTCTCAAAAATATGCAAATTAAGGCATGCTCTGTACCTCTATGCCATGTTGTAAGGTTGCTTGAAAGTGATTTAATTTTCTCCGGGATAGTGGAATGCACACCACAAGGTCTGACATGAAGATGCCTTCAACTAAATGGAGATGACTTCCTGCCTTCCCAAGGATTTTTTTCATAGAAAATCTACGACTGTGTACAATGAACTTCTCAGGCAGTGGGTGTTTTAAATGAAAAGTGTAAATAAAAACAACGGTTCAAACATCCCAAACATACTGCAGGTTCCATTTCGATCATACTGAATGTGGAATACATTTTGGTTGTAAATGTCTGTATTATATTAGTGCTGTTATTGGCAACCATGGAAGGTTGAAAACGAACTTCAAGTTTGTAAGAACCAAGACAAAAGACTTGCCAAATAATATTCTCGAACGATAATAGTACATGCATAGACTTTCCGAAATAATGTCCTAGTTATGTGATAGTTATACAATACGTCTCCATTTGGAAAAGGACACAAAGCAACCCAAGTTGCCTGTACTTTTTGGTAGTGTGGATTTTTTTTTGTTAAACAGTGATATGGAAGTGGCATTTTTGACCAATTTATATGTGTTTATGTATTATTTATAATGGGTTAAATGGGTAAAAGAAAAAAAATTATATCATTCTCACTAGGAAACAGTTTAACCAGTGAAAAGTCGTCCAAAGTATATTTGTAATGGATACAACCTCCTAAATCGCTTTATTAAAAAGGTAGACAATTATTGTAATTATATAGTTTTTTTATTAATTTATAACACAGACTATTTATAAAAATTTCTACAAAAGCATTTTCGGTTGACCGGTAACCCGGCCCATTTTAGTGTGCACACCAAAATACCCATTTTGACCTGTTACACAACTAGCCTAACCCACTCATTTTGTCGGCTTTATGGTGTTACTTTGTGACTAATTATGCATATGTGAATTAGCGAACTTTTCTTAACGTTCGGTTCTAGAATTTCTTAATACGTCTCTTTCTACCCTGGTTCTCTTTGAGCTGAAAATATCATTTGATTTTTCAGACAATGCTCGCAAAGGCTGTTGCAACCGAGTGCAATACTACATTTTTCAACATTTCAGCATCATCCATAGTCAGCAAATGGCGTGGTATGCCTTCACTTATCCTATATAATGTTGTTCCCCGTTCAGATGGAAAAAGGTTTATTGGTGGCAGGCCAATAAATCTCTGCATGCCAACAAAAACGATGAAGACAGTTGAAATTCTGTGGAGTTCCTGCCTTTTTTTCCCTTTCATTTCCTTTTTCATTTTTTAATCTGAAATTAGTAGTTTAGTATAGGTGTGTTTTACTTTAAGTGTTAGCTTTAGAATGTACAAAGGCTTTCTAAGAAGATATAGTAGGATTTATCTTGGTCAAATCTTAGGAGACTGTCGGTATACCAATTGAAGCGTTTAGATGAGAGTTGCTTCTGGTGGCAGTTGACACTTTATATCTGAATGTATATGGGATAACAGGTGATTCCGAGAAGTTAGTAAAGGTGTTATTTGAGCTCGCAAGACATCATGCACCTTCAACTATATTTCTGGATGAGATTGATGCAATCATTAGTCAACGTGGTGAATCACGAAGTGAACATGAATCAAGTAGGCGTTTAAAAACAGAGTTGCTTATCCAGGTAAAATCTGTTCCCTCAACTGCAAATGTCCGTGGAACATACCAACTTATTATAAGACAGCCTTGAAATCTCCATCCAGTACATATCATGAACTTGTGTGTGTGCAATTCTAGTTCCATGGATGCATTCCCATTCCATAGTGCAAGAAAGCATGCATACAAACATTCCATAATCAACCACTCCGTTCATTTTCATCACAGAAATCATGACATGGTGCATCCCAACAATAAAAAGTCTGTTATGTGCACTTTCTATTATTGAAAATACAGCCTTTTTTCAGTAGCTAGGCATCTTTCTGGCAATGATGTGGTAGTTCTTAGGAGATAAGAAATATGATTACTTTATCGTATTAATTTGTACATGAATCTATTTGAACAATGAGTTTCACTGCACTTATTATTCAATCAAACTGCCATATCAATGCCAGTCAATAAAATAACACATGTGGTTTATTTTATTTTATTTATTGAACCCAGGAAATTACACTGGAGGGGCAAAACTTTTGCTCCCAACATATTGATGCATCCTTAATCGTTAAATGGACATGGCCAAGGGTGGTATTCAAAATCATCACTTTGAGTTCATCACGAAGATTATTAGTGAGCAATCAGTTATGTCCAACTGGCCAAATTGTTGTTAAGTTGTAGAAACTTATGATGCCAGAAGAGTTAACCGCCGCTAGGAAGTGGGATTCCAAGGCCGAAGCCTGGCAGGGATCCCATCCCCATTAGGGTTTCTTGGTTTAAGTTTTTCCTATATGTATATGTTTGTTTACATACATACATATATGTATGTGTGTGTGTGTGTATGTATGTATGCATAGATTTAGGATCAAATGAGAATTTAAATATATCTTGAGAAGTGTGAGAAGCACTATGATTCACTTATGTTGTACATGATTCACTTATTTTTGAATTTCTGATTTATTATTTATAAATTCAAAAACTAATGAATCAATGTAATAAAGTAATGAACTGTTGATTAATTTAATCCAGAATTTATGATTCATTATTTATATATTTAAAAAACATTAAACAATATGCAAAAACATGAATCACTGTGTTTCTCACTCTCAAGATATATATGGCTTCTCATTTGATCTTATATATATATATATATATATATATATATATATATATATATATATATATATATATATATATATATATATATATATATATATATATATATATATATATAGGGGTTCAATTGAAAACCAACATGCATCAGGAAACCAATATGCATCACAAGGACCATCAATGCATCATAAGGATCATTAAGTGCATTTAACCACTTTCCTTTAGCTCACTTTAACCACTTTCCTGTAAATCAAAAGATTTAACCACTAAATGCATATGATACGTTGCACAACTAGATGCATGAGGCATAGTGCATGTGGTTTCCTAAGGTTTCTTGTTGCATGTGGTTTTCCATTGAACCATCCCTGTGTAAAATTTAAACTTAATAAAAAGGTAATAAAAGAGACTCACAAGCACGGCCGGCCATGGACATAGATCATTCTTGAACCCATCCACATATGATATGTGTTATTTTTCTGTATTGTCATTTGTGTGTTTACTTTTCCATGTGCCGTTTCTCAACAGTTGTTCCTGAGATTTGTCCAGTTTTACCTTATTTTTACTTAATTATTATCCCTTTCTGTTTGATTGCAGATGGATGGTTTGACAAAAACAGATGAGCTCGTCTTTGTATTGGCAGCTACAAATCTTCCTTGGGAACTGGATGCAGCCATGCTCAGGCGTCTTGAGAAGAGAGTATCCTTGCCATATATTATTTCCATATTTAATCTTTGAATAAATAGCTGTTTTACTATTTGAATCGTCCAGATAAAACATTATGGAGCGATTTTTCTTTAATTATTATTCAAGATCCTTGTACCTCTTCCAGAGCCAGAAGCAAGGAAAGCTATGTTTGAGGAATTATTGCCTTCGGCACCTGAAGAGGAAACATTACCATATGATTTGCTGGTGGAGAAGACCGAAGGTTATTCAGGCTCCGATATACGGCTGTTATGCAAAGAGGCTGCCATGCAACCTCTTAGACGTGTAATGGCTGTTCTGGAACAACAGAACGTGTTGCCTGATGATGGTATGTTGCATTTACTACTTTTTGTCGGTAATTCAAATGGAATTTATAACGTTCTTTGGAAAGCCGTAGAACCTCGATGCACATCAGGGAACCTACTTGGTCCCTAGCAGACATTCAAGTTTTTTCATTTAAGCTAGTAGGATAGTGCTAGTGCATATCCTAATCGGAAATTAACATGGTGGTCTGGTCTTGTTTTATTATTTATTCATTTGCAGAGCTGCCAAAAGTGGGCCCGATCAAACATGAAGACATTCAAACAGCATTGAAGAACACAAGGCCTTCTGCTCATCTGCATGCTCATCGTTATGAACAGTTCAACTCTGATTACGGTAGCCAGATACTCCAGTGAGGGAACACCCATGTATCATTCTTTTTGTTTAATTCTTTCAACATCTTCCCTCTTTTCACCTGCGTAACTTTTCAATTGCATGCCTAGCTTGTTTCGGGACACTGATAATGAAGATTTTCATTTTTGTCATTTCATTCCCAGAAAGTTATGCACATATATATAATGACACCAAATAGTTATGCACTTTTGAGTTTGTATACATTTACGTAGTGTTTTTTGTTGCACATTCTGTAATGTACTTTTAAAAGTGTTTTTAGTTAATAATTGGATGACCGGTAACAACATGTCACCCAACTACCTAATTGAAACACTTTTGAAAGTTTGATTACAAATGTGCACAAAAGAAAATGTAACTTACTTAAATGTGTACAAAAATAAAGTTTAACTAAGCATGACAACTTTTCATATTCTGCTACTTTTCATTGGCTTCGTGTCTTTGATTTTTTGTATTTTCAGCATCCATCTTGATTTTCTTTGGATTTGCATCTTCAAAATATTCTGACCATTTAACATATTTAAAACCAAAAAACGCAACTGAATTTCATTCCAACGAATGACACAAACTATTAAAAAGCTGTTGCAAAGATTTTGTGAATTATTCTTTCAGTAATTAGGAATTAGTTTTTTGAATTATTCTTTTAGTATCAGAGCAAGGTGAGAGTTTGTGTGCCCCAAACAAGTGAGGGTTCAAAGAGTGAAAACACGAGCATGTGAGGGAGTGAAGGCACGAGGTGTGTGAGACTACAATCGAGCATGTGAGCAATGGCAGACGACTCCAGCAGCTTTCAAAATCCATGTGTGCCTAGGTTTGATGGAGACTGCAATCATTGGTGTCTACTAACGGAAAATCTGGTATGTTCCAAAAAATATTGAAGCGTGATTGAAGGTTACAGAGAAGTGCGGCCTGGAGATCAACTTACTGCTGCACAATGCAAGTCTTTAGAGGAGGCAAAGCTCAAAGATTTGAAAGCCTAGAACTATTTGTTTAGATCCATCGATAAGGCTATCTTGAAGACCATCACTCAGCTAGCCATGGCAAAATAACTTTGGGACTCCATGAAGGTCAAGTATCAAGGTAATGCAAGGGTGTAGATGGCTCAACTGCGGAAACTTTGCAGAAAGTTTGAGACACTAGAGATGAAGACAGGAGAATCGGTGACCCATTACTTTGGACGAGTATTGGTTGTCTCAAATGATACAAGGAATTGTCGAGAAGACATGGATGATGTCAAATTGTTGAGAAAATACTAAGGACTCTCACAGAATTTCAATTTTGTGGTTTGTTTGATTGAGGAGTCGAAAGACATTGATCGTCTGATGATTGATGAGTTGCAGAGTCCATTACTGGTACATGAACAAAAATTGAAATGCAAGGGCGATGACAAACAAGTACTCAAAATTGAGTATAATTCCAACCATGGACGTGGTAGAGGAAGTCGTAACTTGCCAAGGGGAAATAACAACTCAAGATGATGCGGCAGAGGTTGCCACTATCGAGTGTTACAAGTGCCATGAAACTTGGACATTTTGCATATGAATGCCCTGGTCTGGTGGAAAGAGAGCGAATTGCGCAGAATTTGATGGCGAGGAGTTGCTTTTAATGACAAACAAAAACTAAACCAATCAACATTAAAGAGACATCACGTCTAAAAAATTTAAACCCAATTTCGTGGCTTTATTTTTTACTTTTTACAAACTCTATTCCTTCCAACTTGATTACCTTCAACAATCCTGCTTACGACAATCATCTTTGATGGTGGTTTTCAATAATTTCACCTCATTCGTTTGCTTAAAAGCCTCTTATTATGGTTATTCACGCATGAACAATGTATAATGGAACTTCAAAAGCATCTTTTTATCATATATTAATGTGCCAACAATGTACAATGCGATTTCAACGATCAGTTTTCTGTAACCTTACTTTTTCCCACCTTTTCACAAGACATGACATTTTCATTTTTATTTTTTGAAACGCAACAAAATTTTTTTATTTATTAGGAAACTAAAACATCCAAACATCTGGAATCATAAATTTGTTTGGTATCGGTATATGACTTGAATGGAACATTTGTAATGCCCAGTACCAATATATTGTGATGCTGCTGTTGAAAATGGAAATTTAGGCACAAATAAGACCCAGGGCACTATTAGAAACCAAAGAGAAACCATAAACATTGTTGAAAATGCAAGCATTCTTCAACATAAGCAGCAAGGTTTACATAATGCATGACCATAATAACCAACCAAATCCCTCTTCATTCTAAAAGTGACAAAAGAATCACTGCACTTATCGATAGCTCTTCATAGGATCTGCCGCCTTACCAGACCTTGCATCCGTCCATGCTTTGGCAATTGTCTTCTTCATTTCATCATCACCTTCCTCGTACATATTCTGCACAAATCACTCTCTTTGATTAGCAATGAGTAGAAGAAAGGGTAGGGAAATAGAGAAAGCATACCTGTCAATTTCTACCCGCTTACTTGTAACTAATCAATTTGGATAAAACATGGATTCGTAAAAAACCTATAATATTATTATTTTATAAGCAGGGTCTTTGTTATCATATTTTTAACACATTGATTATTTACAAATTTCAGAAAACCCAAGTGCAGAAAGCATAGGTGGAGTCCAACCGACTGATACGTTTACACATGTACTAAGAAATTATCCATTTTTACCCTGACCCAAACCCATTTAAAACCATTACCCTACCCAACCATAATGCCAACATTAGTTAAGCTATAAGTACATGTTTGCACATGGAATACCTTCATTAAGTCCATAATTCCTGCCATGGGGTCACGCTCCTTGTCCAGACTTGGTTTAAGCTGAGAATCCATATAATCATAATAAGTCAGTCTATTACATCACTTCTTTTAGGAAATAGCAAGCCATCATTGGGTGCAAGCAGCAATTACCTTATCCTCCTTGAAGTGCAGATCCAACCAGCTACCTTTTGAAGCCTTAACCAATGATATAATTACTTTTGTCGGTTTAACTAGCACTTTACATTTCTCCGGTACAATCTCTTTGTTTAGTTTCGGTATGGCACATCGATAATTTTTCCCTTGTACATCATGAAATTTCACATCAACAGACATGGTATTGAACTCTGTCTGAACCTTTTCCTGATCAACTCCCTCCAGAAAAACATAGATCTGAAACAAGCATGAAATAAAGCCCATCAGTAGAAATGATGTGTCCCAATAGCAATATACCAAAAAACCTGGGTGGGGGCAACTAGAGCTGTAGCATAGAAAAAACAATCATGACTGACAAAAAAATCATCCTGTATGCAAAAAGCACCAGCCGCTAAAGAGAAGTGCCTTCCATCTAGAGGTCTGCATCTGGTTGGAAGCAACCAGACTGAAACCAAAAACAAAAAATAACACAAATGGATATTAAACCAATTTAGAACCGATTCAGTCCCAAACAAGACTGAAATGTGAACATAATAACAAGTATTTAAGTTTGTCTTAATATCAATTACTATTGGAGCTGATATCTGAAAACATTCTTGACCCAAAACCTGGTTTCTATAAACATCTAAAACTGAGAATCGAACCAAACTTTGTCGGTAACAGTGCAGTCTGTTCACAGTTTGGTTCTTTGGATTACTGTCTAGACTTAGTCTTGCACATCCCTGCTTCCCTCAGAAAGTTGATAAGAAAAATGAACATATGCTACTGACTGACAAGCAATTGATCTGATTTTTACACACTCACCTTGACTTTGTCAGCATCTTGAGCCCAACTAAACGACCCAAGTGTTGTGTACTTCAACGCTGGTTCAGAAGCCACTTTTGAATTTGTTGATGCAGGGGTTGGAGTTGGTGCAACTGAAGCAGCATCATTTGATAGCTGTACAAGGCCAAAGGATACTATTTAGAACAAACGATAAAAGATAAAATTCAATCAAGTCTTCACAAGATTAAAAGTTAGAAACTTAGAATTGATCTTGGTGGTACACAAGGACAGGCTTTAAAAGGTGCTATCATGTTTTTTACATTTCTTCTGCATATAATCATTTTTGTCTCTCATTTTCCTTGAAGCGCATAAAATTTACGTGCCCCGACCTTCAAAAGAATATATACCAAGATTGAAAGAGAAAGACTGATCAAAATGTCTGTGCTATCAAATTTTACGTATGATTCAAAAATAATAATAATAATAATAATAATAGCTCAGAAGCATCTTACCATGTAACACAGACTATAAGACATGCTAAGATTGTATAGTAAATGTGTCTAACAGAAGCTCACATGATAACATTAACATCGACGCATTTCACACAAGTCCATAAAAAAACACTTCGAAATTTATGTTACTATTAACTTGTATTGATTATCAGTACTCCTATAAAGCAGCTTAGAATACATAATTTACATCTTATTGCGAACAAGAAAAGGATTTATAATCTACTCCTCGTTGGCTGTTGCTAAAGATTGCGATGTTGATATCAATTGAATAATGTACACAATATTTTAGATAATTATGATGATATTTCATAGATGTTGCAGCCTTGCCAGTGGAATTAATCCATTGTGTTAGCTGATATTGAATGGTATAACTTAAAACTACAGGCCCTCAATGATGAAGTTATGAATTATGATTATGTATTAGTGGAGCAAGAAAAAGCTTAGCTTTGGACGTTTTCCCCTTTTACTTCCTTAATTTGATTCCAAGTGATAAGTACACAACTTAATCCATACGACCACTACAACCATCAATTATAATGAACACAAAAGAGGCAGGAAGTGTAACCGACCTGTGTTAAAAGTAATGTAACATATACTAGTAAACTAAATGTTTTAGAAGACTAACAGATATCAATGTTTATCTCGTGTTTTTAAAAAAGAAATCAAAGCAGTTCTAATTCCTTGAAAAATGCAAATCTAAACATCATAAAGGGAAATAAGTTACAAGTCAAATACAAACTAATCAAATACTCCCACACAGCCTCACTGCACCACAAGATGGAAGGTTTGCTTATTACTGTATGTGGGGCTTTTAATTTGATATTACCACCGCTTCTTTTTCTTCTAAAATGTCATTGAATAAGAATGCAATGCCAATGCTCCACGTTTTCCTCCCTGTAATGTGCTAAACATATCCATTTGTCTAACAAGGAGATTGGATCAACCAGAAACTTGTTGCCCATCACAACTCAAAACTATGCATGTCTATTGTTTGCAGATTCTGTTCTAACTAATCACTACATACCAAGGAATCGAAACAGAAACAAATAAGAAATCATAACCCAACAAAGGACGGGACGCTAAAACTCAATCACAAGTTCACAACCATAAGAAATGATTAAAAACCGATACATGATTTACAAATATCTGGATTCAAACAGGCGACTAGTCCCTCAGTTTCGACATATATTAAATTCCCTAAACTTTTAAAACTTCTTATACAGACAAACATCATATGCTTAAACCAGTAAAAATACAAATTCATTGATGAAACAAAAGGATATCTACGTGACATCAACGGCTGCAAATTAGAGATGCAACTATAGGTCACAAACAACCACGTCATGATCATAAATCTCAAATATATAAGAACCAAATCATATAAACACATAGTCAGGGAAAGAAAAACTAAACCTTTTCGAGGTTTCGGATCTCGGAAGAAATGAGAGAAACGACGCGTGGCCTCTTGGCAATGGTCTGAAGGTGTCGCAGTTCCTCCAAATCAAGAGACAAATCATTCGCCATGTCGTTCTTGAGAAAGGTATTACAGCAAATAAGCAACCAGTGATTCTGAGAAGATGAATTCGAAGCGAGAGGATGGATGGGAGGTTTTTAGAATTCACCCGAGCCTCGTTCGTTACTTCCAGAATGATCGGGAACATGGACTTTGGACTCGCAACTTAGTGGGCTTTGAGTTATTATTCGGCCCATTTTATAATCTTTCTTTTTAACAAAAAAAAAAAAGAAAAGCGTTCTATCAAATACTTTCTGGAATAATCATGTCACTCCTCTAATTAGGTGCACAAAAAATCTGAATATTCGATTTTGATCTGAAACCGATCCGATTTCGGTTTGGGTGTAACCGGATTTCTTTCCCCTGGCTGGTTTTTAAGCGAACCGGCTATTTTGACGGGTTATGTATTTATTTGGCCAACCGGATTTTTTACCGGATAAAAAAACCCGGTTAAAAATCAGGGAAAAAATACGATTTAGAATTATATATTTCTAATTAGTGGTTTTAAACTTTTTATATATTTATAATTGTATATAATATTAAAATATATTTGATTGGAGTAAAATATATGTGTTTAACTTAATTTATAATTATATATTTGTAAGTGTAATTATAAAAAAGTTGGTGTGTTTGGTATAAATGTATATTTATAGATCTATAATTCATAATTTATAACTGTATTTGTTTAATTGATTAGTTAAGTCCAAAAAAAATAAGAAAGCAAGCCCAAAAAAGAAAAAAGGAAAGCAAGCAAAAAAAAATCTGAATTTTATATTAGAAATTGTTTTCTTTAACATGTTTTAGAAAAATCCGGTTTATTTACATATGAAACTGGTCATATAGGTTACATTTTTTGGGTCCAAAACTGGTTAGGATCCGAACCGATTTTTTTGAAAAATCGGTTTTTTTGGCAAAAAAAAAAATGAACTTATTTTGTACTTATAATTAGTGTTTTTAAACTTTTATGTATTAATAATCAAATATAATAAAAATATATTTGATTGGAGTAAAATATATGTGTTTAATTTAATTTATAATTATATATTTGTAATTATAATCATATAAAAAATGATGTGTTTAATATAAACGTATATTTATAATTTATAATCTATAATATATAACCAGTTTCTTTTTCTTTTAAAAAAAAAAAAAAAAAAAAAAAAAAAAAAAAAAAAAAAAAAAAAAAAAAAAAAAAAAAACAGACCAGATTATTGTGTACCTATACTCCTAGTCAAGACAAATCAATATTTCCTCATCGGCTTCTGTCTCTAAACCCCCTTGCCTGCCTGTAAACACCCATCATTGCTATATCAAAATCGATAAAATCCTACCTGCAAAAATCTAAAAATGATCTCTAATCTTTGTCTATTTCTTCTATTGATAGATAACTGATTATAAAGAATTTACGTGAATTTTATTGGTATTAAATTGGAATATATGATCTTGATTTGTGTATATGAATGCGTGTGATTTCTTATTTCTTTCACTTTTCTATTGTCTATGATTTTGATTTGGAATAAATCCACTGTATGATATTTGATTTTGTTCGATTTGAAATATGTTTTCACTTTTCTTAATCAAATTGTAGGCATTTTGTTTCAAATCCGTGATTGAGTAAAAAGTTTTATTTTGGCATATGATGTTGTAGTAGTAGGCTAATAGGCGTAATGTTTTCATTTACAACTTTGAAAACTAAGCGCATGTATGGTTCATGGAATTCTAAGAAAATCCGTGGAATTTGAATGTCGATTTGTCTGTTTGGTAAGTTTAGTGACAGGAGAGAGAATTTCTTCTGACATAAAATTTCTCTCTCCCCTTGAATCTATTTTCTCCCCTGATTTCTAAAGAATATCAGTTTTATTCAATTCCTTTCTCAAAGTTAAAACATTTTCATAGAAACATAATACCAATTCTAACCCAAGCAACACAATATGACGCCTCCAGCCAGTGGCAGATCTAGAAAATTATAACATTGTGGGCAAAAAAATCTTATCCTAAACATAAAAATGGTTGAACGATTCAATAAAGCAAAATGATAGACAATGTTATACAGTACCTAGCTAAACAATCAACCTACAAATATAAAGAACAAACCAATTTAAAACAACACTACAATTAATAAAAAATGAGCAAAGAAACCGAAAAAAAAATGAAATTAGGAATCAATTAGCATCTACCTATAATTGTTCTCTACGAGTTTTTATTTTTGGAAACGATTAATCGCATCTTCGTTAGTAACCTTGACAATTTAGACCATTTAACAATCCTACAAAGAATTAATCAAGTGTGAGTAGGTGAGTCAATTTTTCACTAAGGGCTATAAAAATTTTTGGGCTTCTAGAAATATAGGGGGCTTTATAAAAGTTTGTGGAGGGCCTCGGGTGTTTTACATGGACAATACAAAGTTAACTTTGCAATCCATTGAGGGCCCAGCACCCCCCTTTACAAAGCGTAGTTCCGCCCTTGCCTCCAGCCTCTATAATCTCATTCATCCAGACTCTTTCGTCTCCTTCGTCTTCATTGAAAACAGGTAGTCTCTCTCTCTCTCTCTCTCTCTCTCTCTCTCTCTCTCTCTCTCTCTCTCTCTCTCTCTCTCTCTCCCTCCCCAACCCTAGCAAAGCAACGCAACACATGCACGTCCAGTGGCGTAGCCAGAATTTCATTTTAGGGTGGGCCAATTATATTGGTTCAAATCGATAAGTACTGAAAAATGGCAATACTATAAATTGTGGTTACTATTAATTTGCTCTATAAAAGGTTTTAATTGTTTTCGAATACGACACTTTTTTACATGTAAAAGTCATTGAATAAACATCTTAACAATGAACATTATTATGTAGACTCCACATCTGATTTATGGTTAAATCAATGTAACCTTAAAATATTAGTAATAAACATATTCAAATTAATGATATAGAAGATAACCGTAAAAATAAAAAGAGTAGAGAATACTTGGTAATGAGAAAATTGAGGACATACTTATTCCTTAACATATTATGTTTAGTATTTTGAACCAACGGTAAGTGAACGTAAAGTCATATTTAGAAATATAACGAGTTAAAATTTATTTTGAATTGGTTGAAATTATTATTAATAATATATATATAGTTTGTGTGTGGGGGTCACCAGTATGTATGGCTACGCCCTTGTGCACGTCTTTCATATTTGTCTTTGTCTCAATTACTTCATCATCTATCTAACCTTTTTATTCTTGTGTATTTTTCCGATTAAAACCCAAGTAAATGCATCATTGTTCGACATATCTAGGTATTGTTATTCTACTAAATCTATGTAACCTTCTATTTGTTATTTTTTTTCTCTAATATCCTGCTATTTGTGTCGACTTATTGTAAGTTGTCTATGATTTTGATGAGGATTTTTGTTTTTTCCTGCTCCAATTTTTACCATTGAATCAGTTGATGGTGCATAACTGCATATTATGTATTGATGTGATTTTTAAATTAGATATTAATGACAAGTTGTGTCTGTGTTTTTTTAGATAAACGTTAATGACATCTTGTGTCTATGATGGTGCATATATGTTGATGGATTTTTTTGGTTAAATGTGTACGATTTTTTTAGATAAATGTTAATGACAACTTTTGAATTGATGTGATTTATCATATAGATGTACTAATAAATATATTTTTTTTAGATATTGTGTATTGATGTGAATTATTAAATAGGTGCATTGATGTGGATTTTTTTTTACATAAATGTTAATGTTAAATTGTGTATTGATCCTTTTAATTTTTGGCTCGTTGCATGCTATATAAATGGCCCAACTTAGTTTAACATCATAAAAACATAGACTTATTAGTAGTTGCATTTTTAAACCAAATTATGCTAGCTGTTGCATGCTTTTTCAATACAGTTTGTCTTTTGTTAGTCAAATTCTTGGTTGAAAAACCATGGATTCGAAGCATTTCGTCCAATGTGGACCGATACTTAATGTTACATTGTTATGCTTATGAGAGTGATACTGTGTGCATATCACAACTTAGGAGAATGTGTTTTACAAAGTTGTGTGACATGCTTGAAAGATTACGTGGGGTAAGGGCAAGTAGGAATATAAATATTGATTAACAAGTCACGCTTCTCTTTACATGTAAAGAATCGGGTCATTATTTGTCACATAGTTGTGCATAATATAAGTATAATCATTATATACTTTTCTTTTTATTATAGCTAGGTTCACAAAGAATGGGCTAAATGGAAAAACAAACGGTTTCCTCATCATCAAGATCTATGTATTGTTTTTGGAAAAGATAGAACGACCGAAAATTTTGAGATGACAAATTAAGACAGTATAGAAGAAATGAGGAAAATTTTGAAGGTTGTTATGGACATATGACTACAAATGTCCAAAGTGAGAAAGTCTTATCCGCACGTACTGTTAAAGTAAACACAGGATTGATTCAATTACGAATGACATCAATAGTGTGCTTCAATAATTGCAAACAAAATCCATGAATTATCGAAAACAATGAACGAGTCTCTGTGAGCTAAAGTTGATTTGCTAAGAATGATGGGTCCAGAAACCACCACAATAACATTATTATCTAAGGCGATAAATTAAAGGCAATGCAAAAGATAACACATGAACCGAGATGTTGTAATATCATATTGGGATTTTGACGAACAAGCACGTGAAATGTATGCCGAATGTGTTGGAAGAATGAATCTTCATGTTGTGAATACAAGTGAATCCTATGTAGTTGATCGGCCAAATACCGATATTATTTCTATATTGCATCCGTAAAGATTAATAACTTTAAAAAAAACTCTTTATTAGAATTAGAATCTTGCATGCTCTTAACTGTCAATTAATTAAGATAAATATATTATTATTTTTAAGTTGTTGTTGGTCCTTAACATGTTAATTAAATTTTAAGATTTATTTTCAAAAAAAATGACTTGCGACTTGATGAACCGGTTGCAATCTGTTGACCAACCCTTCGTCTCTGACAACCCTTCTGTCCAACGACCTCTCTTATCCGTATTTTATTATTCAAATTCACATTTTGTGTTGATTTATTTCTTTAAATTTGTGTTTTTTTGTTGGGATTTACATTTTCAGTGAAATTCCAGTAGTCACTGGTGAGTTGTCGACGGTGGTCTGTGACTTTCAACCGTAATATCCTATTTTCGTGATATTTTACCGATTGGCAAGTTGTGCAATTAAAATGGTTGAATGTTTTAATCGTAAAATGGTCAAATTTAAAGGTTTTTTACAAATATATCCCTAACAACAATCCACTTTTACTTTCAATTTCAACTTTCTAAATAAATAAAGATGTCACGGTTACCATCGGAATTGAAGAGTAAGTTTGTGTCAATTTCACAAAAGTAGTGTAGGGAACTTTTAGTTCATGACCAATATTTTAACTTTGTTTGATTAAAAGGACTGTTTTATATTTTTAATTATTAATTAAAATCATTATTTGACTACAAAATACAAATACAACATATATTGCATGATAAATTTATCTACAAATATGTATTATTTTATATGAGTTTATATAACTGGTTTGCATACTAAACTTGTCTTAGTATCAAACATGATGACCCAGTAAAAAACGTATCAACTACTTTAGATGAAAACAAAAAAAAAAAAACGTTCCTTACTGAATTGTGGACTAATAAAACTTTCTCGATACTCATAAATAAAAATCAAAATGTCTAAAGGATGTCATTTTCATCCGGTTAGTTAACACGTCATTTATAGACATTATATAGATAGTTTATAAATGAACGTACTGTTGTTTTATACTCGTAGACCGGGAAACAATTCTAATGCATTCAAGCAAACGGGTTGAACGGGTCGACGAACAAAATACAAAAAATTCCGTAACCCATTGGATCAAAATTGTCACCCTGATTCGTAGCCTTGTAAGTTCAATGCTTGGATTTCTTATTTCTAGCTTTGAGATCTCATCTTAGAATCCAGTTCTTTTTTTTTTTTCTGTTATGTAATGGTTAATTTTGTCTGATTCTTGCTAGGGGTGTAATCGAGCCGAGTCGAGTCGAGTATCACCAATCTCGAACTCGAACTCGACAATAAAACTCGAGCTCGAAACTCGACTCGATAAACTACTCGATACCTGAGCTCGACTCGACTCGACTTGATTAAATTCGGGATAAAGGAAATCGAAATATAAATACAAAATATTCATTCTAATTTTATCCCAACAACAAGTAAGAAGGGTAAAAATGTAAGAATGTAATTTTAGGTTTAAGATTATATAGTTTGATTTATATAAAAGTGATAAAAATATAACATTACAAAGTTGAAGGGTAAAAATATAAAATTGTAAACTGAAGCTCGATTAGGCTCGCGAGCCTATCGAGCAGACTATTTTAATACTCGAGCTCGACTCTATTACTACTCGAGTAGCTCGGCTCGATTAACTGCGAGTCGATTTCGAGTTTTTTACGAGTCAATCCCGAATAGCTCACGAGTTATCTCGTCTCGTTTACACCTCTATTCTTGCATACATCTATTTGTAGTTGGTTCGTTTAAATAATATGTTGTATTTCATGTGTAAAGTATAAAGTTGATACATATATAAATATTAAAGCGGAAAGAAGGGTAAAAGTAATCTAAGCAATGCTTGTTAAGCATAAAAATGCGTATGGCCTTGAAAACGTGTTTCTAGCTTTTTAACCTTTAAAAGACCAATCACGTGTCAATGGTATTAATGTTTGTATTTGTTTTATTTTAGCCGACTGCACTAAGATTTATATATTATTCGAGATTTTCCTATATTATTATACTCACACAACCTTTTATTTTAATATATTTTATATATAAGACTAATTAATATATATCATTTCCATTTAAGAAATTTGAACAACATCCATCTTTATTTTAACTTTAACTTTTTTAACATTTTATTCGCTTTGATATAAATTAACATAGATCAAAGAAATCTACAAATCAATGGATCCTTGTTCAACCATATTTTTCAAGTAATACATAATTTAATATTGGAATGTAGAAACCTAAAATCAAAGGGTTCTTAAAACAAATTCTTTAATCCATAACCTAAACCTGACTGAATTTGAAATCATAACACAAAAAATTATCACAGAACAAATCCAATTACCAAATCTTGAAGCCTTAACAAAACTCAATCAATGACGAAGAAGTCGTTATTGTGGAGCAAAGACGCGACTATGGAGGAAGAGAGATAATCAATAATTGAATCTTCGTTCTATAAGTGGTTGGTGTGGTCAATGTCTTGACTAGTGGTGACAGATAGGGGAGATGGTGACGCTGGTGTCGTGTGACTACTTTGGTGATGTTTTGACCAGTGGCGATGGTGATTAGATTGCTCTCTTAAACAAATTTAGAATCAGAAATTGGAGTAGGAATATAACACACAAAGGTAATCAAGCGCGCACACACACACAATCAAGCTCCATCAAACCAACTCTGGACCCAATTTTGAGCAGAAATGAGAATCATGAACGGAATTCATAAAGGATTTCTCTATCTCATAGTCGATGCTCTTGTTGATATCGATTTCTCTACCGTCTAACCGTCCGTGTAGTAAAGACACAAACATCATGATGAGGTGTGTGCGGCTGGAGAGGATGACGAATAGGTGTAAGAAGATTAGACGACGATCTGTGAAACGAAAAATATTACAGGAGATTGTATGTGTGACTGATTGTGGACGATGATGGTGGTGTTGTCCTTGGTTGGTGACCGGTTCTAATTAGGGGTGAGCAGAAACCGAACCGGAAAACCAAAAAACCGAAAAACCCGGAAAAACCAAACCGAAAAAACCGGAAAACCGAAAAAACCGAAACCGGAAAAACCGTTTTAAACGGTTTGGTTTCGGATTGCACCTCAAAACCGAACCGAATAAACCGAACCGGTTATTATATAATTTACATTTTTTTTATATTTTTATTATATACTTATAATCTTATATATAGGATTCTAGGTTTAACCTTTCACACTTCACAGCCTCCATTCCTTGTTTCTGCTCATCGGCTACCTCACCCAACACCCTTCTTCCTTCTTGGCTTCTTGCGATTCCACGGCCACCGGTGGCGGCCACACCTCCATCTTCTTGCGATTCCACGACATCTGCTCTATCTACGATTCCACCGGCGGCGGCCACACCTCTTCCTGTTTCGATTCTGCTCACGGGATTCCACCGGCGGCGGCCACAGCTTCACGGCATCTGCTCTATCGAAGCATACATGTTCTGTGAGTTTAATTTGATTTACGTTTTATAGATTTTGTGAGACTCATTTTATTTACGTTTTTTAGGTTTTGTGATGTCAAATTTTGAACTTGAATATTGTACTTTGTGTGGAATGTTTATTTAATTTGTTGGTATGAACTTTGATATTTGGAATTATATGCTATTATGCTTGATTAAATCATAGCTTAATAGTTATTATTATTAGTTTGTTATATAAAACAACCAAAGTTTAACAAAACTCAAACCGGTTTTAAAAACCGAAAACCGAAAATCCATGGATGCACACCGAAAATCCGGAAACCCAAACCGGAAAACCGAAAAACCGAAACCGAACGGTTTCCAAATTCCAGAAACCGAAATTTTCGGTTTGGGTTCGGAGGGAGGTAGAAACCGAACCGAACCGCCCCGTGCTCACCCCTAGTTCTAATGGCTGCGATGGTGACTGTATAAGTATGTCATCTATGTATGAAAGAGAACGAGAATGAAGGAGGAAGAGAGTATAAAAAATGTATATGGCTAGTTTGTATTTATTTTTTGGGTAATAATAATAATGATATATTTATTTAAAGCCTTATTAATCATTTATATGGAATAAAGAACTTTAGGGACGAAAAATGTAATCGAGAAAATGGTAAAAATGGTCATTTGTAATATAAATAATACATAAAATATGAATTACTTATAAATAAAAGAAAAAAATAAGGGATACAAAATAATAGTAATTGAAAATTTTGGTTATATACAAATGGATGGTGTTCATTTGATAAATATATGCCATATTAATTTATGTTTTATTATTTAACTTTGAAAAGCGCATATAATTTTTTATTCAATGAGGTTAAGAGATTATTAGATTAATTATTTATTCAAAAAGATATTAATTTTTTCTTACTGTAATTATATTTGATTTTTAAAAAATGATAAATCATTCTTTTAATTTATAATGTATTTATTTTATATGCTTAATTTAAGAATCTAAATAAGAAAAAATACATGTGGGAGACAAAAATAAATGTAATACAAGTTAACGACGTACGACATAAATTATTTGTTTTTTAGAATCTAAAGTTTACTTAAAGTTACACAAACAATTACTTATTTTTCCAAAGAAGTTTCATGAATAAGATTTCTGTTATGAATTATAATTTTGGTTATGTTCCCAAATAAATTATGAATAGTAATTACTGTGCGTCATCTTTCTAAACATTTTATTTCTTTAGTTAATTTATTTATAATTACTATAATTAAATATTTTAATTTAAAATGGAACACAACGTATATAATTTTATTATAACTTTAAAAAAATTACAAAATGTTTATTACTAATACAATATTATTTTTATTTTATGTGTGTGTGTTAATTTATGTAGTAATTAATTCTATTTTCTATTTAATTTTTAAAAACAAATTAGATAATTAGGTTAGGAAAGTTAGTTATATTAGAAAATTTAGACAAAGAAATTATGAGTAGCCGACACTTGACGCTAAAAGGTTTTCTTTTATTATGATATACTAGTTTATAACCCACGTATTACGTGGATATTTTTATATAAACTTATTTATATAAAATGTATATGAGTAAAAATAAAAACATACAAAAACAATAATTGTGTTTATTTTTTATTATTTACAGATTAAAAAATAGAGTATATTTATCTTTTTTAAAATATTAAATTGTATTTATCTTTTATTTTTTATAAGTTGTAATTATCTTTTTGGTGAACGTAGATGTGACACGTGACATTTAATGTTTTCCTTTATTATACATAATAATAATTTCCACAACTAATTCAAATTATTACATTTGAATCTAATTATGATTATTATGGATAATAATGATAGATATTTATTTTAGGTAAACATTAATTTTAAATGTTACAAAATCTAATTTATTACTGATTAATTAATAAAAAAATAAAGTTAAAATTTAATGCAATTAAGTTAAGGTGTTAAATTTGAAAAAAGATGTGGAAAAATAAAATTTTCTTGTATTGTAGAAGTGACATGTGACATGAATTGTTTTGTTTTATTATAATATATACGTTAATCAACCCAATTATTACATGGGTTGATTTAGAAAATACATATTTTATTATATTTAAATAAATTATTATAAAATTAATATATAATTAAAATAAAAAAAATTGAAAGCTAGTTAAATTAAAGATAAAAAAATACTTAGTTGTTTGATATTAATTAAAAAAATATTATTATATTGTATTATTAAAAACAGATAATATGTGTTTGCAAAAAATGTTTCTTTTAATTTTTATTAACTTCAAATATGAAATATCAATGTAAGAAACAAAAAACTTCAATTATGTGAATGTGTATATATTTTGAAAATGATAAAATATAAAAATGGAATATCTGAAAATCAACAATCAAAATTTATCATGTTCACAATTGAAGTTTTATCAATTAAATTTTAAATCTTGTTAGCAAAATAATTAACAAAAAATTTTAACTTTATTTACTACACTTCTACGTTAAAATTTAAATTTTTACATTTGAATTTAACTATGATCATTAAGGATAATAATGACACATATTTATTTTAGGTAAATATTAATTCATTAATGAAATTTTTTTTCAAAATTTAATGTAATTAAGGTAATGTAGTAAATTTAGAAAATGAATTAAAATAATGGCATAGGTATAATTATTGATTTTAATTAAGGGTATAAGAGACATTTCATAAATAATAATGAGTTGTCATTAATCTGGACCATTGATTTCTTTCCATCCAATGGTTCAGAAACTCCAAGTGGTTTTCTTATTATATATAGTATAGATAGATAGATTATAGATAAACAATGTTAATATTATTAGTAATATTTGATAACAATATATCATAGTAATTATAGTTATAAATTATGATGATGTTGGTATATCGGAAGGTGTTTAACGAAGTGTAGTGAAGAACAAGACCTTACCGACTTGACCTAATAGGACGAGCACCTTTTCAACCTCAAAACTTTTTCTAACTAAAAACCATCAAATATCATCATAGTTTATAAAATCTCACTTCTTAACATATGTATTTGATACATTTTTATATAGCACTACAAGAAAAAAACGTATTTGCAACGTAAGATTCTGCAACGAAAGATGTCGTCACCAAAGGCCCACAACATGACAAAAATTGTTGTTTTTTGACTTTCTCATGTCAATGTTAGTTCTACCTCTGCCAATGTTAATCTATATTTTAATTGCGACATTTTTTGGTACCGGAGATATTTTTTTTAGCACTTATAAATGACTTTTGGCGACGCAATGGAGTTAGCCTTGTTTTTTTATTTCTTAATTGAATCATTAAGATGTCATTTTACTTTTAAATGACTTCTTAATGGTTCAATTAAGAAGTAAACAAACAACTACTAAGAAAAATAGTTTTCTTTAACTCTTCCTAATTTTCATTTTGTTAGTTTATTGACTTGGTCCATTGTGATGAAGTTCTTTTCCGTTTAGTTCGTTGTGTTTGGTGTTTTTAAGAAAAGTGAGTCTAAATTTTTATTTAAAATATCTTAAGTGTTGTTATGACTTATGATAACCAATAGTTTTTGTGTGTTATAGTAGTTTATAATTTTCAATCAACAATCTATCTATTCTATTATACGAGTAACTTGATGACACATGACACCTAGATAGAGCGCCAATTGGCTAAACATGGGATTATCACGTGTACCTAACAATTTCCTATTTAATTTGAATTTAAAATTTGTTTTTTCCAATCTATCTATAAATACTATTAAAAGAGTAACTATTTGTCACGTGTCGTCATTTGCTATTATCACGTGGCATCACCTCCTACAGTCATTTGGATCTTATATTTTTTAATTTATAATTAATCCATATAATAAATAATTTAAATAATATCTAATCCAATCTAAATATTATTTAATATAAAACTCAAATTTGAATTTGAATGATAACTTTTTTTTATAAATTTATATTTATTATATTATGTAAATAGATATTATAAATTTGATAAAATATATTTAAAAATTATCCTACAAGATTAATGAAATTAAAATTTTAAATTTATACCCATGTTATACATGGTTTATAAACTAGTTCATAAATATATGTGTAATTTAGGCAAGAAGAGTCGTGACTATATTGACAGTTGACACTTAAGGGCTGCATAAACGAGTCGAGTCAAATTCAAGCTTGATTCGTTTTGGGTAGGCTCGAACTCGGCTCTATAGCTCAATGACTTTTTTAAATGTATGCTCGAGCTAGGCTCAAAAAGCTCGAATATCTATAAATAGTTTTTGAGTTCTTTTTTTAGCATATGGTTCGAACTCAATAAATTCATAGCTCGATACTTGAAAAAACTCGAATTGCTTAATAAAAGCTCGACTCGATATGTATATATAAGGCTCAAATGTTTGATACTCAATTTACTTGATAAACATGATATAATGATACATATATAGATGCTCGAAAAGCTCGATAAAAACTCAAGCCGGGTCATTTAAAGTTTAAGCCCAGCTCGATAATTTTTTCGAGCTCGAGTTTTAGGTTCGGGCTCGAGATCGAGCTCGATAAAAGTTCGGCTCGTTCAAGCCGATCTCGAACTGCTTGATAAAAACTCGACTCGTTTGCAGCTCTACGATGATATTGGCTCGACAAGTTGACCAAGGAGTGGTTCCAAACGATTCGAGCATTAAAAAGCGCACGCCAAAAAGATTGTTGAAATACAAAACAATTATCAAAGACAAAAAAAGGCAGTTAATTTGATATGATAAAAAAAAATTGTACCACAAGAGTACAAGTTATGTTGTTATTTTAATGGTTTACTAGTTTATAACCCACGTATTACGTGGATATTTTTATATAAATTTATTTATATAAAATGTATATGAGTAAAAATAAAAACATAGAAAATAATAATTGTGTTTATTTTTTATTATTTACAGATTAAAAAATAGAGTATATTTATATTTTTTTAAAATATTAAATTGTATTTATCCTTTTTTTTATAAGTTGTAATTACCTTTTTGGTGAACGTAGAGGTGACACGTGACATTTAATGTTTTCCTTTATTATACATAATAATAATAATTTCCACAACTAATTCAAATTATTACATTTGGATCTAATTATGATTATTATGGATAATAATGATAGATATTTATTTTAGGTAAACATTAATTCTAAATGTTACAAAATCTAATTTATTACTAATTAATTAATGAAAAAAAATAAAGTCAAAATTTAATGCAATTAAGTTAAGGTGTTAAATTTGGAAAAAGATGTGGAAAAATAAAATTTTCTTGTATTGTAGAAGTGACATGTGACATGAATTGTTTTGTTTTATTATAATATATAGGTGAATCAACCCATGTATTACATGGTTGATTTAGAAAGTACATATTTTTTTATATTTAAATAAATTATTATAAAAATTATATATAATTAAAATAAAAAAAATTGAAAGCTAGTTAAATTAAAGATAAGAAAAATACTTAGTTGTTTGATATTAATTAAAAAAATATTATTATATTGTATTATTAAAAACATATAATATGTGTTTGCAAAAAATGTTTCTTTTAATTTTTATTAACTTCAAATATGAAATATCAATGTAATAAACAAAAAACTTCAATTATGTAAATGTGTATATATTTTGAAAATGATAAAATATAAAAATGGAATATCTGAAAATCAACAATCAAAATTTATCATATTCACAATTAAAGTTTTATCAATTAAATTTTAAATCTTGTTAGCAAAATAATTAACAAAAATTTTTAACTTTATTTACTACACTTCTACGTGTAAATTCAAATTTCTACATTTAAATTAACTATGATCATCAAGGATAATAATGACACATATTTAATTTAGGTAAATATTAATTCATTAATGAAAAAATTAAAATCAAAATTTAATGTAATTAAGATAATGTAGTAAATTTGGAAAATGAATTAAAATAATGGCATAGGTATAATTATTGATTTAAATTAAGGGTATAAGAGACATTTCATAAATAATTATGAGTTGTCATTAATCTGGATCATTGATTTCTTTCCATCCAATGGTCCAGAAACTCCAAGTGGTTTTCTTATTATATATAATATAGATTATTAAAAAAACCAACATGTTTTTGGTGTTTTCGTTTCTCCATGTTATTTTTTCTTGAAAAAACCATAAGTTATTTTTTTAATGAAATTTGGCTATTAAACCTCGATTTTTCAGTTTTTAAAAACTCGGTCTACTAATCTTTATATCTTAATAAATGAGAACATTTGATGCCACATGACATCACCTCATCTAACTAATTTTTTGTTTTCCCGCCTAAATCTTCTAATTTAATTCTTCCAATATACTATTGTAACTTATAAAATTTAAAACTAGAATTAATTGCTATTTAAAACTCCTATTAATGAAAGTTAATTTAATTAAATGACTTAATCATTTTATTTTACATATAATGATTTCTTTGATTTATTTTATATAGCTTAATTCAATAATTTCTTTAATATGTTATTTATCCCCAATTAACATGTTTTTATCTTTACCATTTATTTATTATAATTAAAATATCATAAAATTAATTTCATATTTTATACAACTTTTTTTGTCAGTTTAATATCAACATTTAAATTTTTTATGATAATATTTTAAATATATAAAAGTTTTAACATATAATTAAGTATTAAATATATCCATGTTTTTACATGGGTCAATAAACTAGTTAATAATTTTAATCAAACTCTTATAGTCAAATTTACAAAACTTTAAATAAAAAAAAAATTTAACTTGAGAATTTTTTTAGAGAAAAATTATATTGTTGGACGAAAACGTAAAAACCATAAAAACATGTTGATTTTTTCATAATAAATTCTTATTTTTATTGTTATAAGTTAGGGTATTTGTGCAATTTCTCATAAATGAAATCAGTTTGATTGATAATATTGTTTCAATATTTAAAACCGAGAAACGAAACATTTTATATCAATGTTGGTACGATATATATATATATATATGTATTGTTGGCTCCAACTTATGTGGATGTCCATAACATTGTAAATATTGATGGATGAGTCATGTACAAAAATTAGGAAATATTAATGGTGTTCGTCCTTTGGTCATTTGAGGAGTGTCGTAACAATGGACACGTAGTTGAGCTTTTATTGTCATTTATTGTTTTCCAACCGTTTAGTGACACGAATTCTATTATTAAGATGGTTTTTGTGTTTGAAAAAATGCTGCAATGTTTTGTAAACTAATAATAAGATAATAATTATAATAAAAATTGCTACAAAAAATTAATGTTTGATTTAGCTTCTGTTGTTTGTTATCACAATTATCAAATAATCAGTTTTTAATGTGTTTGGATTTTCATTTTAACTCGTAAAATGACCAAATAATCACTTATTAAACAAATAAGTTACATTTTTAACTTATGAAAACAAATGGTAGGATTAATTCTAAACGCAAATAATTACTTATTAATAAATGTAATCCAAACACTTTAAATAAGTTATTTGCGTTATTGTAACGTAATAATCTCAATCAAAGCGCAAAACTAATCGCCCCCTAATTATTTGATATTTTCTTTTAAGTTTAATTTAATTTCTATAATTATATATGATTTCTCTTCTATATCGTTACTTCCTTGCATACACCGTATAAACACGTTAAAGAGTGTTGCATATAGGTGTTAATGAGCAAAGTGAATGATAATAAATGGTGTTTTGTCTCTACCTCTTTAAAAAAATGATGGGTAATTTGGTATAGATTCTATGTAGAAATTATAAATTTGGCATTTTTTCTACTTTTTTTATAAATAGTAGCTTACTATTTTATTTTTATCGTTTATGCCAATTTACTTTTTTTTTTTTCATACCATTCAAATTATTGTATTTATTAAGACTTGTCACAATTGATTATTGTTATAAACAAGTTATTGAACACCTGCGCGTTGTTGCGGGGTCTAAAACATTAATTACAAAATTAAATATAAAAACAAATAAATAAAAATACTTTTCAAACAATTCAAACAACGAAACACAACTGAACCAACATCGAAGAGTGAAAATGAAAAGCCGATATAGATTCAATAAGCAAGACAAATAATACTGTTAGTCGGTTCTTATCATTGGTTTTCTAGATTTTGGAATGCTAAAATTACAAACAATGTCTTATTAAATCGGATCGGAACCATAATTAATTAATCAAATATTCATAACCATGATTTGAAAATGTGACATTTATTAGGTTTTAATGTCGATTTAATTTTTTAGTTTTACGATCAAATCAAATAAATATATAACGGTAATGTCTCTACTACATCGATTACAGTTTGGCAATGTTAAATTAATAATGTTCAATGTTATAAATGATCATATTTAATAAAAAAACTAAATATTAAATAGTAGAAAATGTTGTAATAATATATGTTAAAAAAGGATTAAATGAAAATTTATTAAAATAAAAGGGTTAAATAAAATATAACAGTAAGAGGAGGGTGGATTATGAAAAGTTTAAATTTAAAATAGAAAAAGAAAAAAGGGAAAAAGGTCATTGGTTGATACCATATGACAAATGTATGTACATATAATAAAGTGTCTTGAATATTTTGTGCAGTAAATGTGTCACAAAGACCCTATATATTGATAAATTTTATAATATGTTGCTATTAATTATAAAAAATGTATAAGTTTATTGTTATTTTAAGTTATTATTGTTGAAAAAATAAAAGTAATTGCTAGATCCATGTTAACATTTCCGTGGTTATTAATATGATCAATACGCATTATCATGGGCGGATCTACATATATTGAAGCGGGGAAAGACCCCTAACAATGTGTGTAAATTTGAAGAATTTTAGCCTATGTGTTACGGAAATTTAACACGACGAATACCTTATAAAACCTCATGCCCCCAACGAAAAAATTTTCTGGATCCGCCACTGCATTACCCTAATACAACCAAGATTAGAAAAGAAAAACAATACAATTCTAGTTCCAAACGAACCAATAGTTATTTAGGTTTTGTTTATTAAATGTCAAATGTCTGAAGTCTGGAAATCGTTTTTGAAATTAAGAGATGACTTTTTAATATAAAATTAAGAGGCTGTTAATATCAATTAACATTATTTTCCTTTTAAGTTTCATAAGGAAATTCAGAGGATAAATTTCTTAAGTATGAATTTAAATTAACAGTCTAAAGTAAGTTTAGATCTGAAATTCAAATTTTAGACCATTTTTAGACGCTTTTAATTACAAGTAAACATACCCTTACTAAACACACACACACACAGATATATATATATATATATATATATATATATATATATATATATATATATATATATATATATATATATAAAAGACGACCAAGAACCAAACCAAGAATAATATGGTTTTTTGGTTTCAATTCAGTTTGATTCTTAGTCTGGCTCTAATTAATATTGATTCAACCTGTTTTTTTACTATAATTTTTAAGAACCAGGAATTTAACGTTATTAATCGATTTCGAACTTCACTCTTACAAAGCACATAGATATAATAATGCATAGTTACCGTAAGGAAAATGATTGATATATATGGTGTAAAAGAGTAAGAAGCAAAAGATGGGTGTGAATTAGTAGTGAAGAGATAGATATTAATGGACCCTGCCATCCTTTTAAAACAAGTAAACTGTACCATCTAAGATTGGAGGAAAATACCAATTCTATATAAACCACCCATAAACACCCTTCATTTCATATTTTCATGCCACCTCACATATATTCTTTCCTTGAACCAAAATAAATAAATAAATTTATTAAAAAAAAAAAAAAAAAAGGAATTAGATGTGGAAATTGAAGATTGCAGAGGGGAATGACCCTTATCTTTTTAGTACCAACAATTTTGTTGGCAGGCAAATTTGGGAATTTGATCCTCAAGCCGGAACTCCGGCAGAGCGACAAGAAGTCGAAGATGCTCGCCAACAGTTTAGAAACAATCGGAAGGCAGGTGTGCATCCATGTAGTGATCTGCTTATGCGGATGCAGGTTAGTTTTGGTTGCATGAATTGAAATTCTTGTTATATATTCAAGACTAATGTCAACTTATCTTTAACAATTAATGAACTAATTAAATTAGGATTGTTAATGTGTCAAAATATATAATGTCATGAACTAAAATGTATTGTATGGATGATAATTTTGAACTATATATCAAATAAAGTTTGATTACTATACAGACATATATTGATAGTATATATAATTGATTACACTAAATATATATATATATATATATATATATATATATATATATATATATATATATATATAGAATATGGTTCGAGAGAGTACCATCCAAATGCAGCGCACCAGAAGGTACCACCTTTAAAAAAACTTTTTTAAATTTTTTTTTTCATAAACATGTTTTAATTAACATTATGAAGATCGTATGTAAATTTCACATACATTCACATCTCCTAGCTCCTGAAAAATGATGTGAACACACACTTACATAATTTTGAAGACATGTGAACATGCATTTATGTGATGTGTGTTTTCATGCACTTAGAGTGTTCGAATTTGCGTGAAATTCACATATGATTTGTGTAATGTTAATTAGAACATGTTCATGAAAAAAAATTTCAAAAAAATTACTTTTAAGGGTGGTACCTTCTGGTGCGCTGCATTAGAGGTGGTACTCACTTGAACCTAAATCTATATATATATATATATATATATATATATATATATATATATATATATATATATATATATATATATATATATATATATATATATATATATATATATATGAATCAGGTTCATCAGCGTACTTATAAGATTCCAGCGTACCCTAATGTGAATGATCATTCACATATATTTTTTTTGAATAAACATATATAAGACAACATTATAAGATTTTTTTTCAAAAGAAGCAACATCATAAATCTTGTGAATGGTAAAAAAAAATTATGTGAATGGTCATTCACACCATTCACATTGTAACCATTCACATGGATGACCATTCACATAAATATGCATTGAGCATTCACATAATTTTTAAGGACACAGAAATTATGAATGTATGTGAAATTCATATATCACGCGTATAACATTAAATTAAACATAGTTATAAGAAAAAAAAATTTAAAAAAAGTTTTTTTAAGGTTGGTACCTCCGGGTGCACTTGATTTCGAGAGGTACCTTTTTGAACCTGAATATATATATATATATATATATATATATATATATATATATATATATATATATATATATATATATATATATATATATATATATATATAGAATATGGTTCGAGAGAGTACCATCCAAATGCAGCGCACCAGAAGGTACCACCTTTAAAAAAAAAAATTTAATTTTTTTTTTCATAAACATGTTTTAATTAACATTATGAAGATCGTACGTAAATTTCACATACATTCACATCTCCTAGCTCCTAAAAAATGATGTGAACACACACTTACATAATTTTGAAGACATGTGAACATGCATTTATGTGATGTGTGTTTTCATGCACTTAGAGTGTTCGGATTTGCGTGAAATTCACATATGATCTGTGTAATGTTAATTAGAACATGTTCATGAAAAAAATTTTCAAAAAAATTACTTTTAAGGGTGGTACCTTCTGGTGCGCTGCATTAGAGGTGGTACTCACTTGAACCTAAATCTATATATATATATATATATATATATATATATATATATATATATATATATATATATATATATATATATATATATATATATAAACTTAAAATTAATACATATGCATGTTAATTATATAAAAAAAACACAAGAATATGTTGTATGCCATAACTATTATTTATCAATCTTTTGTAATATACATGAATACTAGTCATTTTCAAAAAAAAAAAAAATATTTCTAAATTTATATATATTTAATTAATATAATCTGAAATTTTAGTTTCACATAAAACATATATTTTATTACAATAAAAAATATTATTTAAAGTGTTATGAAATATGATCATATTAACACTGTATTATGTTTACTTTTAAAATATGTAATATGTATTTATTTTTAACATATTTTAAGAAGTTTATAAACACACATTTTATTTTATTTTTAATTAGATATATAGATGAGTACGTATAAGAATATTATTTGCATGTAGATTTAATTTTTATTTAGATTCGATTATAAATAATCTTATTTATTTTAATATTTGTATTCCAAGTTTTTATTATATATTTATCTATTTTTAGTTGATATAATTTAAAATATTTTATTTTGTAAAATTATTTAAAATTTATTGATAGATTATATAATTTAATATTTATTTTTAATTATTAGACTATTTCAATTAGTTGTTAGAGTTAATTATTTATTAATGTTTACGTATTTTAAAAAATGAATTTCATTTATCTTTTATTTTTTTTTAAATAATAAAGTGTATTTATCGTGGTGAAACATAGTCATTCGCACATCTCGGATGGGTAAAAAATGAGTTTGGGTTTTTCATGATGTGGCTCTTGGGGCTGTTTGATAACAACTTATTAGGTTTAATCTAAAATATCCGGTCAGTACATTTGAAATAAGCTTTGTTTGATAATGACTTATTAAAATTTAAACTCAAATTCGGTCAGCCTAATTAATAAGCCAAGAGACCCTATGTGTTTCCCATTCAGACCATTTATTTTCCAATATTAACCCCTTCCAATAAAATTTCTCTAGTCAGCATTACTTAATCCAGAGAGTTCTCTGAATCTGGACAGCACTTAATGGAAAATGTAATCATACAGCCCCTAGTTGGCAACCCTTTACATCAAAGGGTTTGAATTTTAAATGTGGTTTGACAAATGGTTTAGTGATATGTCTATCTCTATCATTTCTCATACTTTATTTATTTTAAACCGGTTTTTGCTTGTTCATAAAAGAATTGCATTAAAGGTTTGCATTATTGGAGATGCTCTTAAAATAGCTAAAAATCGATAAATATAAAAAAGTGATAACAAGTCATTACATGATGAAAAATGATGAATAGAGTTAATACTTATAGATTTTAAAAATAACAAATTGTATGTTTCTTTTATTTTATTTTTAATATAATAAGTTATAATAATCTTTTGTGGTTAAACGTGAAAATGACACATAACATTATGTGTTTTTTTTATTACATATAGATGAGACATAAACATAATGTGTTGCTACTAATTGACATCCTTTTTTTATTAAACATGTGATCACATCAACAAGGATGTGAATAGTAAGATGGGTGGGAGTGGAAACAGGACGAGAGCGAAGCACCCATGTGACCCCGAAGACAAACACCACCTATCCCCCCTTAAATCTCCCCACATTGAATTCCTTTTTTTTTTTTTTTCAGTAGAACTCATCACACGGGAAAAAAAAGGAAAGAGAGGAAAATGCGTAATTTTGGAGTTTGGTTTTAGAGAATGTATCTCTTAGATTTTGTTGTGTTTTCGGATGAAGTGAGAGAAGAAAGAAAAGCTGATGTGGATTTGATGTGATATTTGGTGTGGTGTGTGTAGGGGTGTTTACAAAAATCCGAAATTTTGGATTCGGATTGTGAAATACTAATATATCGGATAATCGGAAATCTGAAAATCCAAAACTTTCTATTTTTAAATTTTATGTATTTTTGTATTGATTATTTGACATGATATTGAATATTTATTTTTATTTTAATGTATACTTTTGAGTTTTAACTTTATATTATATATTTATTAACTAATATTATTAGTATTTTAGTTTTTTAATCGTTATTTCGCCATTTTATGGAAATAATTCCAGATACAGTTTGTTTGTGATATATTTGTATATTTGGACATATGATTTTGTATTTTAGTTAAATATTTGATTAATTTTTTAAAAAAATTAAAAAAAAATAGAATTTTTGGATAATTCGATATCCGAATCCGAAATTTCACACAGGAAGAGCAAAAATCACTATATGAAATTTCAGATATTTAAAAATTCACATATCCGATCTTTAACGTGGAAGGAGACCGAAGAGGACTCCCCAGTCCCTTTTTAGTGCCCCATCCTAACGGGCAGACATAATTGGTTGGTGAATGGTGAATGAATGTGTCCGAACTCTAGAAGAAGCTAGCAACTCGGTTGATTGGAACTTGGAAGTCAAGACAAATACGGTATAATATAGTAAATTAGTAATAAATAACTTTTTTTAAAGTTTTAGTGATAAACCTATGTCCTATGTTATATGTTTTAAAACTTATTACTAACTTATATTTATAAAATTACGTGATTTAACTTCATACTCAATTTCGAGTAAAAGTGTTAATTAATATCTTAATGTAATATTCGATTTTAAAAATCTTCTATTTATAACTTAAATGAAATTTTCACATATTTTAATTTTTAAATATAGTTAATTTAAGTTGTATTATCTTTTATGTCCAATACCTTTTTTTGGACTTTCTTCATATTGGTTTAGGGTTTTTTTATGCAAAAACTTTAGGGGTTTTTAGGACTTTGTTTGTACCGGTAACACCCTATTTCCAACTTTAAGGTTTTTTACGCAAATTTCCTTTAACTTTACCTTTTTTATTGTTTAAGCCTTTAAGGTACCCAAGTTTGTTGAAAATAAAAAAAACATCAAACTTTTATTTATTTTTTTTAATCATTTAAGGTAATTAGTCACCTAAATGATTAAAAAAACGAATATTTGGTTATCTTAAACGATAAAAAATACAAAGCAGGTTAGCTTAAATGATAGAAAACATTAAAGTTTGATTTTTTTAATATTGTAAATGAACTTGGTTGTCTTAAATGATTAAGAAGTAAAATTTGCTATTTTTTTTTCGTTACAAACAAATTTGATTACCTTAAATAATAAAAAATAAAGTTTATTACCTCTTTTAACGGTTAACCATAAATTTTTAATGTCGCACAACCATAGTAAATGTTTTATCGACCGACCATTCGAGTATTTGTATTTACACATGTTTTTTTTATGACAACGTAATTTTTATCATATTTTAATTTTATATATTTATTATAAACTACATATAAAACAATAACATTTAAAATAGTTTTACAATCATATTCGTTATTTTGTGAACCAGCATACATCCATGATGATCTTGGGAAAAGATGTACAAAATGTTTTCAACCACTTATATTTTGGACCCCATATTCTTTTGAGAATTAAGAGCATAAACATGACGTGTTTATGATACTAGTACCATATAATAATTTTTGTTTTAATTTTTAATAATAGTATTTACCTAAAAAATAAATATATTATAAAATGGGTCCCAATAAAAAAAATTAAATGTTACAAATGTAAATAATTATTTTATAAAATAGTAAGTGAAGCCTATTAATAATTCTTAAAGTGTATTATAATCGTTGGAGATAATCTATAAATAAAATATTATAAAATAATATGACATGTCAATGATACATTTAAACTGTAATAATTGTTGGGCAATTTTACACGCACACCCCTTTCGATTGCTAATCACACACCCCATTCTTAATGTTTAACTAATGAGTATCATCACGTCATTAACAAAAAATTATGTAAGTAAAGGAGTGTTTGATTAGTAAAAATTAAGAAAAGTAGAGCCTATAAATTATAATAAATCAGAAATTAAATAAAAGCAAATGCAACTGTTAATTTTTATTATATTTCCATACGATACCCATTTATATTCTAATAACATGCGCTATTCGACACATGCACTTAAAAAAACACCTAACCAGGCACTTGTATGATTGTATATTTGTATCCCTATAGACTTCAAATCTTTACTCGGTTTAACATTCGATGATAAAACTAAACAAAAAATGTTTTTTTTTTTTTTACAAGCTATATACATTTTCTTCAATTTTGTAGATTAATATTTTAGTAAATTAAGGACATTTTATAGTATGGGAATTGTCATGTAGTTAATCAAAGAGAACGGAATTGATCTGATGAGCATACCGGCTGTGAGGTTGGGAGAAAATGAGGAAGTAAATCATGATGCCGTGACAACGGCGGTGAAGAAAGCGCTGCGCTTGAACCGTGCCATCCAAGCAAAGGACGGTCATTGGCCTGCCGAAAATGCCGGCCCTATGTTTTTCACTCCTCCTCTTGTAACTTCATCTTTAAATATTCATGATGCTATTGCTAGCTATCTTTATTCATCATTCTCATGACTAATTTAAGTTCCAATAATAATTGACAGCTGATTGCTATGTACATCAGTGGAGCCATCAACACACATTTAACACAAGAACACAAGACCGAAATGATACGCTATATTTACAACCATCAAGTAAGAACGAATTGAACCATCTCGATATGTATATATAGGGGTGGGTTCAGTGAAGAACCTCTATGCATCAAAGAACCTTGGAGAAGCACAATGCATTGCTGGAAAATCGTAATGCATCACGCGGGAATTTGATGTATCACGTGGAAATAATGATGCATCACGCAGGAATTGTGATGCATTTGTGGTGGTGCATTGTGGTTCTTCGAAGTTCTTCGATGCATTGAGTCTCCATTGAACTCACCCCTGTATATATAATCAATACTCAAATATGCATTTCAATTCACACTATATTTTAAGTAACTAGACGTATATTACAAATTATAATAAATTTTTCAGAACGAAGATGGAGGGTGGGGATTTTATATCGAGGGACACAGTACCATGATCGGGTCTGCCTTGAGCTACATAGCTCTACGGTTGCTAGGAGAAGGACCTAACGATGGAAATGGTGCGGTGGACCGAGCCAGGAAGTGGATACATGAACATGGGGGTGCAGCCTCGATTCCCTCTTGGGGCAAAACTTATCTCTCGGTAAAAGTTTTTCCACATAATAGCTTGATTAATCACAAAGATTAACATCACTCGATCCCCATCAACTAATCTTCCTTCTTTTGTGTGTAGGTTCTTGGAGTATATGAATGGGAAGGATGTAACCCACTTCCACCTGAATTTTGGCTATTCCCTGAAGCTTTACCATATCATCCAGGTAGTATTAGTATACATACCAAGTAGTTGTGGCATACAATTTACGTAACCGCTAAAAATATACAAAAATGAATGCAACCAAAGAGCAAAAATAAATAACATTTGATCTAACTAATTTCTTACCTCATGATGTAGCGAAAATGTGGTGCTATTGTCGGACAACCTATATGCCCATGTCATACTTGTACGGAAGAAAATTCCACGGTCCAATCACTCATCTTGTTCTGCAACTTCGACAAGAAATCCATCCCATTCCATACCACGAGATAATCTGGAACAAACAACGTCACAATTGCTGCAAGGTTGTTAGAATAGACTACTTTATGAACACATTCATATAAACGGTAATAGCAGGTTAGGTCGGGTTGACTTGTCAACACTTTTCGGTTCGTTTAACATGTTCAATGATCTGTTTCCTTTTCAGTTATCCTTTTTCTTTTTTACCCACCGATAGAAATTTTAAACAAGAACTTTTTACAATGGTGAAAAACTCTAATGATAATTATAAGAAATGTTAATGATAATTATTTTTAGCTAATTTGTGAACTAAATCGAGTGCAGGAAGATCTTTATTACCCTCATTCAATGGTCCAAGATCTGTTATGGGATGGTCTTCACTACATTAGCGAGCCAATCCTTAAGTACTGGCCGTTTACCAAGCTAAGAGAAAGAGGACTTAAAAGAGCAGTTGAATTGATGCGCTATGGAGCCGAAGAGAGCAGATATATTACAATTGGATGTGTCGAAAAGGTATATTTGTTTAAATTTGAAACATAGCATGAACCTATCTAACTAATGTATTTCACTCTTTTTCGGTTTTGGATGCAGAGTTTGCAAATGATGTGTTGGTGGGCAGAGAACCCGAACGGGGATGAATTCAAACACCATCTAGCTAGAGTACCTGATTACTTATGGCTAGCAGAAGATGGGATGAAGATGCAGAGTTTTGGAAGCCAAGTATGGGATTGTACGCTTGCAACTCAAGCAATAATCGCTAGCGATATGGTCGAAGAATATGGGGATTCGCTTAAAAAAGCCCATTTCTACATCAAAGAATCTCAAATCAAACAAAATCCTTCTGGAGATTTTAGTAAAATGTGTCGGCAGTTTACTAAAGGATCGTGGACTTTCTCCGACCAAGATCAAGGTTGGGTTGTCTCGGATTGCACAGCCGAAGCACTCAAGGTAATACCATAACCACATTTTTTTATGTTTTTTCTTTACTTATAAGGAAATAGATGTTGTTATCATAAACTAACTATCCTCCTGCAGTGTCTGCTATTATTATCCCAAATGCCAGAGGAAATTTCTGGAGAAAAAGTCGACAATGAGCGATTATATGAGGCTGTCAGTGTCCTTCTTTACTTACAGAGCCCTATAAGTGGAGGTTTCGCGATTTGGGAGCCACCCGTGCCACAACCATATTTACAGGTAAGTGTAAAACATCAACCTTCTAGTTTACATATATCAAAAAGCCATGATTAATTGGAAAGTTAAGGCATTTAGGAATCAAAAGATGCTGACATCATCTTTTTAATACTACATTTCTGTAGATGTTGAATCCTTCAGAAATTTTTGCAGACATCGTTGTCGAGAAAGAGTAAGTTCCTTCTGTTGGTAGAGCACTAATTAAAACGTTTAAGAAATCCGAGGGATAGATAAAACGATTTCTTATCTTGGGTGATTTGATCAGGCATGTTGAGTGCACAGCATCGATTATCCAAGCCCTTTTAGCCTTCAAACGCTTACACCCGGGGCACAGGGAAAAAGAAATAGAAATTTCTGTGGCAAAAGCAATCAGTTTTTTAGAAGGAAAGCAATGGCATGACGGTTCATGGTAAGCTCCATTATTAGTTTTCCAAGTAAATAACAGCATTATGAATTAGAATACAGACGGTAATAATGAAATCTATGAATTAACTAAACAGGTATGGTTATTGGGGAATATGTTTCCTATATGGCACGTTCTTTGTGCTAGGAGGCTTAGTTTCTGCTGGAAAAACATATAAGAACAGTGAAGCAGTTCGTAGAGCCGTCAAGTTCTTCCTTTCGACACAAAACGAAGAGGGTGGGTGGGGAGAGAGCATCCAGTCTTGCCCTAGTGAAGTATACACACCTTTGGATGGAAACCGAACGAACCTAGTTCAAACGTCATGGGCTATGCTTGGTCTTATGTTAGGTGGACAGGTTAGTTGATCGTTAAGTAATCAATCTTATTCCAGTCAACATCTATAGCTTAAACACAATAGTCATTTTGTTCTATTTTCCTTACACTAGGCCGAAAGAGATCCAACACCCTTGCATAAAGCAGCAAAGATATTGATTAATGCACAGATGGATAATGGTGATTTTCCTCAACAGGTAATATTTATTCGTTTCCTCTTTGGTCCTTTCCTAACTTGTGTCCTTACTAACGATATCGATTGCCAATTTTGAATTTAGAAGTAATTCAAAGTCAATGTCTTTACTGTTTTCAAAATTCTTCAAACACAAGACACGACTTCTATTCCATCTAATGCCATGTTTGTTTATCTCTTAATGGAATCATTAAGAGGTCATTTTACTTTTTAATGACTTCTTAATGATTCCATTAAGAAGTAAACAAACACCCCCTAAATTTGTTATAACTTTAGCATGATCATTTCGATTAACATCTAACATGAATTCGTAGGAGATTACTGGAGTCTACATGAAGAACTGCATGCTACATTATGCAGAATATAGGAACATCTTCCCACTTTGGGCACTTGGGGAATATCGCAAAAGACTTTCCCATAAACTCAAGTGTTAGGCTTATATAAGTAAACCAAATCTGGATATATGCCCAGAAGATAAGCCAAACTGTATGTCTTGTATTAAACTCGATCTCATGTCTATATGTTATTCTGTTATGTTATTTTGATGAAAGCAATGCTTGTCTATAAATTAATATGAATATATACAAGAATTTATAGTTTAAACTTAATTCTGAATACAACAATCATAGGCATTATTGGTTCATACTGTTGTTTATAATTAATTAAGAAAAAAAATCAAAAAGAAAAGTAGAATGTTTACTTTAAATCCAAACATGCATACACAATAATATCTCAGCAAGAGCCCTAAATTAATTCACCAATATCCAGAGCTTTTGAATAAAAAACATCTCCTTTTTGAGTCCTCTCTAGGTTATATTTACTTGTAACTTATTAAAACACGAACTTGAAACAAATTAATATTGTGAGGGACAATAAAGAATATATGTGGATTGTGCTGGAATTCTTTCTCGGCGATTCAGATTGGTGAATCTGCGACAAAGAATGTGTGATAGCGTTAAAGGAAGGATACTTAATCGAAGAGAGACGTACGTTGATTTTTGGCATCCTCAACTCCATTTGTTCGAGTCTCTCTTTGAAAGTAGATGAAACCGCCATTGTTGAGTGATGTAATCAGTAAAAACATGCACAGGATAACAAATCGAGGCACAAATAATTCCTGGAACAAATCTCATCATTCTTTGCCGCTTGTTGACAAGAAGGCAAAACGAATAACTGATCGATATGAATGATGGAACCTGTTGATAATTAACGTGTTATTTGGGTTCATGTTAATCAAGTTTTGGGGTGTACCAAACCAAACCAACCCAACTGAAAACCCAATTCTTTTAAATTGGTTTTTCGATTAATTCGGTTCTTGGTTAATCTTGGTCGAGTGAGTAGTTTGGTTTAGTTTAATTCGGTTCTTGATAAGTTGCTTAATGGATTTTGAATCTGGAACAAAGTTTTTGATATCAATTATAAACCCTGTGTTCTAGAACTAGGGAGCTGGGTGAGAAAAGAAAAAGTCGGGTTGCGTTCAGTTAACGAAAACTAGTCATTTTTCAATTTCAGTTTTTAAGTTATAGTTTAAAAAAAAAAACAAGGGTTTCTATGAAAAGTGAAAACTTGTTTAGATGATGAAGTTTTAGTTTTTAGAAAAATAAGATGAGTGATTATAAAATTAAAAAAATAGGATATGTGATGGAAAAGTAAGAGAGAGAAAGAGAGAATTATAAAGAAATAGGGTAGGTAATAGAAAAGTAAGAGAGAGAATATGAAAAGTGTATTTTAAAAAGTGAAATGAAAATTTATGAAATTGTTGTTAAGTAAACAAGTTTTCATTTTTGTTGAAAAGTGAGATGGAAATTTTGAAAATTTTCGGTAACTAAACGCACTCTAGGATTTTTCCTTTCTTTCCCTTTCCACGAGGCAGAAAATTTAAACTAAAATAATAATTATTTAATAATAATTATAAGACTGAAATAAATAACAGAAAATTATTTAATATAAATTACATGTTTATAAATTTATTAAAATATATTAAGCATAATAATTATTATACAAATAATATTAAATAAGTAAAAAGTAAATATAATACAATGTTAATAAAATCATATTTCATTACATTTTTGTTTATTCTAATAAAAAATATATATAAATTATGTTTTATACAAAATTGAAATTTTAAATTATATCTATTAAATACATATAAATTTTAAAATACAATATTTAAAAAATTATTAAAATAGTAAATACTATTAAATAATTACTATAACAAATAACCGTACTATTATTGTATTTTTATAAATATTTAATATTTATATGTTTTAGTTTTAATTTTATATAAATATATTATTACCGATTATTATTTATTAACATTTATCCACATAATGCATGAGTTCATAAACTAGTTATACATAAATAAAGATTGACGAAGAAAATGAAGTAAAACTTCTGTTCTTTTCATGTTTTTGACTCTCATCAATTCGATAATGTTTGTAAATCTTACATGATTTAATTCTGTTGGTTTCTTGTATCAAACATTTCCTTACATGCTATAAATATCTATCTATTAATGTTAAATTAGAATTTTAATAATTATATATTTATATATATTATAATAAGTAATGATTACCCAATTATAATGACCATGACTTGGTAAAAGCATATAAAATTAAAATTATGTTTTTAACTCTAACCACGGCATGTGGACATATTGTTTGTTAAAAACAATATTGTATTATAGACATACAGCGTACTATACATTGGTCAAATTAATAGTATATTTGATAAAATTAAATGTAATTTTTTAATTAAATTGTTGGAAGTTAAAACTTTTTAGTAGAGCTTGACAAAAATGTAAATTAGTTTGGTTTCGTTATTAACAAAAATGTAAATCGTGTTTTTTGTTTCGTTTCCTGCTATATATTTAAAAATAATAATTAATAAAAAGTATAATTATTTTAAACTTAATTTATAATTAAAAATAAATATATGATAAGTCTTCGGCCATAATTTATATTAATAAATTTGACAACCAATTAAAATAAAAATTCATCAAAAATTTTTATTATTCAATATTTTTTAACCGGCTAATTATATATATGTGTGTCTGTGTCTGTGTTTGGTTCGGTTTTGTTACCCATAGTTTTTTACAAAACTAAATTGAAATCGCTTTATTATGTATAGATTTTATTAGTTTCGGATTGAATGATTTAGCTTAGTTCTTCGCTTTAGTTTGAATAGACCTAACTTATAATTTTATAAATGTGTTTGGTAACAATGGTTGTAATATATAAATTCAATGACATAATCGACACTAATATTTTTTAGGATTATTATTAAAGGCGTAAACAAGTAATTCTCTTAACTTCTATGGGTGGATAGAAACAATGTTGTTTTCACGGGTAAAACCACTCTTACAACATACATTATAAAATTCAATGACATAAACGACATTAATATTTATTATGATAGTTATTAAAGGCGTAAAAAAGTAATTCTATTAACTTCAATGGGTGGATAGAAACAAGATTGTTTTCTCGACAGCCTCGACTAAAACCACTCTTATAACATACATTTTTTAGGTTCAAATAAAGTCAGTTGGATCTCAGATAGATCTAGCTCCATCTACTTTTTGTTGAGTACTTGGTGTTGTACGCCTTAAGTAGTTTGTGGTTTGTAGTCTGGATGGGGTTTACTCGGTCCTTGTAAAAAATTTGGGTCAAGAATCTTCTTCATTTCTGGTTCGTGAACATTGCTTTTGCTCAATGTTCATGCTCTTATTTCTTTCATTAGGGCTTCTGAATATTTTCTTCGACTTGGTGTCTTTGGTGTCAATGTCTTTGAATGTATCCAATTGGTTTCAGGTCATCTATGTACTTCTTTTCTTTGCTGGTTTGGTCTCAAATGATGAGGCTACCAGATTTTTCAAGCCTTATTGTGTATGTTGAGCTCTCGCTAGGCTTAGTTTGAACACTTCATTGATACTGTTTTAATTTAGTATGGTGTTTTAGTTGCACACATTGTTGTTTGCTTTAGGTTCTTTGTCATTCTCTTCTATTTTATTTATTGTAAAAGGTTAGGAAGACCTTATCCCTATGGTTTGTTCTGGTTTTGTTTAATGTAAGTAAGTATCCATGCATAATATCATGAAAAATGGATACAAATTTTTTACTGCTACTTAGGGGGTGTTTGGTTCACGATATCTGATGAAATTTCATTCCAATGTGCTGTTTAGCAGTAAAAAAGAATGAAATGAAGATTCCTTTAAAAAAACACCACTTTTGAATGAATCTATTTTTCTTGAGTTAGTGCCATGAAATTTAAATTTTATTCCAAAGATTTTAACAGTTCTAAAACCAAACCTAGACTTCATATTCACCAACCTCCATTTCTATTCCGACAGATTCTATTTCTTCCAGAATTCCATTCCTTGGCAGATTTCATTTCAGGAATAGACATTCTGCGAACCAATCGTCACATTAGTATCAGCAATAAGTGTAACATCCACGGAATTAATTTGATGTATTTTGGCTAATTAAGTGGAAAATTTATATTTAAAGTTGAATTTGGGTGATTATTATGTATTTGGATATTTAGCAAAGTTTGTTGTTATTTTTAAGAAAATTGAACTCAGAATCAATTTTGTGGATTATTATGGATTTAAAAGTTATTTATGATAAATTTAAGATTAAATCGGTATTTTATGGAACCGGTTAAGTCGGGTGATGAAATGTGCAAAATGACGAAAGTAGTATATAAAGGGCAATAGGCTTCATTTTCTAGTTTACACTCTCTCTCTACTCTATCTCTCTAGAAATTTTCTCTCTACATCTCTCTAAGATAAATCACAAACCGACCGTCGGATTTTCGAGAATTATACGTCATCGGAAAGGTATCGAGGAGTACAACAGTAATCTACAAACGGATTTCAGATTTCGTGCGAATTGAGGTAAGAATCGATCCTTTTTAAGTTATGGTTTCGGTTTTGAAGAACAAGAATCTCGAATCTATCATTTTATGCATATTTAAGCTTGTTTTTGATTGAAATATTGCTGGAATATGAAAGTATATGCATAGTCGAATCGAATCTAGGTATTATACATGATATATTAGTGATTTTTGCCTTAGAAATGAAGGATTTAAGTTGAAATGATGAACAGACTCGAATGGGTCAAGAACAGAGTCGAAATGCAGAACAAACTCGAGTTTGGTGCTAGATTCGAGTGTGTTTTCGAATCTAACACTAGATTCGAAGGGTATGAGTTCGAATCTACCCATAGATTCGAAGTATGGTTCGAATCTGACCATGAGGTTCGAATCTGATGATTAATTTCGAATCTAACCCATTAAATTCGAGTTTAATGCCTAAAATTGAGAAATATACTCTCTAAACTTGTATAATTTGAATGGAACTTATAAACAGCACATAAAATGGCAAGAATTATTCAAAGGGCAAGTTGTGAACTTGAAATGGGTTTCAAACTTAGTTATGGTTTAAATTTGAATGTAGACCCGAAATGGGGGAAAACGTTGCAAAACTTACGAGACTTGATTTTTATGAGTTAAACGGATAATGATATGAGGAATTTGTTGTAATTGATATAACAGGTCCCTTGTGGTGTTGTTTAACCCACAGTGGGGTACTTGGTGGAATCCGGTTGAAAGCCCGAAGAGAAATAAAATTGGTTAAAGATAATTACGCACCCACTGTGAGTACAGTAGATTTCGCATGTTTATATTTGTTTTATGAAGCTTTGCCTGCTGAGACCTGTTGTTTCATTGATTGTTTGGAATTCTACTAACTTGCGTAGATTTAGATGCACATTCTTACTTGTTGCATGTCCTTTCGGTTGTTGTGCATCTAGTGATGGACCGGTGGGTCGCATCGATTACTCTGATGTTACTGTGCTATATGACCTGGAGCTGATCCCTCCTAGGCCCGGTAGGCAGTATGTCATCCCCGATCGTACGTTTGTCTCAGATGGTATGTCTAAATGCCGAGCTGTGAGCTCGAAGGGGCTGCGGCTCTGGTCCGTACTTGGTGTACGAAGAGAGTATACGACGTTTGTCGTCGGGATACTCTTGGGCTTCATAAAGACTTATAAAATGCGCAATCTTTGTATTCACTAAGCATTCGCTTACGTTTTAGTTGTTGTATTTTTAAAGGCAAAGGAAAATCTACTGCTGGACCTTCTAGTTAGGTCGATTTGGAAGATTTGGAAGATATCTGCTATTTAATCGGTAATTATATTGTGGGACAAATGTTGTAATATATTCTGGATGATTGTAATAAATGTATGGGTGTGTAGACCTAGACTTGGTACCTGATAGCACCGTAGGGTGTTTAACACTTGTTGCACCACTTTATTTATGTATTAAATGCTTCCGCACTTAATTTAGGTTATCAGATCATTATGTTATTGCATGTTGATGATTAATCCTGGGTGTATTGTAATTGGTGGTTGTTGTGGCAAGGGTGCCACACGAGATGGTATCAGAGCAGTTGTTTGAGATTCAAGTGTCCGTGAGGTCTTGATCTCAAACATTAGGTGATGATATGTAGTGATGCTAAGTAATGATCTGAACTAAGATAGGTTATGATCTAGTAATTATAAGGGATTGACTATTATACGGGACAAATGAATGGTGTCTTTAAATTTATGACATGTTGCTAAATAAGTTATATGTTTCATATTTCAGAACATGTCTGGAGGAGGAATGACACCTGAAGAGACGAGAGAAATGATGCTAGCCATGATGGCTGAGCAAAGAGAGATGATTCAAGAGCAGTTTCGGGCTCGAGATGAGGCCGAAACTAAGCGAAGGGAAGATAAAAGGAAGAACAAAGAAAAAGAAAGAGAAGGAATTAATGAGGAACAAGATGACAACACTGGGTCATCTAATAAGCCCAGGGGTTGTCGGTATAAGGATTTTAAAGGAAATGGAGCTGTAGAGTTTAACGGTTTAGGGGATGCTGTTGCTGCACTGGAATGGATAGCAGCAACTGAGCGAACATTCCGAATCAGCGACTGTGCTGAGAAGGACATGGTTCGTTATGCAACTGCTATGTTCACGAATGATGCAATCATGTGGTGGAATGCCATGGTGAACGCTTTGACATTAGAGAAAGTTTCGGTTATGACTTGGGCTGAGTTCAAGGACTTATTCACTCAGCAATACTGTCCGATCGATGAGCGTCGGAGATTAGAGGCAAGGTTTATGGCGCTGGTACAGGGGACGAAGACGGTGTCCCAATATGCTGTGGAGTTCACGAGGTTAAGTCTGTTCGCACCTCATCAGGTGGACACCGAAGAGAGGAAAGTGACCAGGTTCGAGGCTGGTCTTGACATTGAGATTAGGAGGGTCATGAGCAATGTTCGTTGCCCTACATTTGCTGGCTTACTTGAGGCTGCCAGAAATGTAGAGCAGATTTTGGTTATGTCAGGCTACTCTGTTGGGTCTGCTGCTGCTTCCACCAATCCGACACAGCCGTCACCGCCGAAGCGCCAAAGGGAGGGAGGATATTCTGGTTCTTCCCGGTCTTCACAGTACTCACCTCAACAGTCGTATCGCCGACAATCTGGTTCATCTGATCGCGGTCGTGCGCGTGCATACTCCATCAACACTGAGCCGCAATATTGCAATAAATGTCATCTGGAGCATTTTGGCAAATGCCCTAACGGACGTGCTTGTTTTTGCTGTGGGGAGCTGGGACATTTTCAGAATGACTGCCCAAGGAAGGGTGATGCTTGCTATAAGTGTGGGGTGTGGGGTCACTATAGCAGGAATTGTAGAAAGAATGCTCCAACGGCTGCTGTCCCATCATCAACACGCTCGTCTGGAGGTTCGAGTGGTGGTTCAGTTAACCGCCGGGGTCAGTCACAGAGGGCACCTGCTCGTGCTTTTCAGATAACTGCAGAGGAGGCAAGGGAAAATCCGGAGGTCGTCACGGGTACGTTCATAGTTAATTCTATGCCTGCACGAGTTTTATTTGATTCGGGTGCCAATAGGTCGTTTGTTTCTACTATGTTTGCACAAAGAATTGCCATGCCACTATCTAGATTATCTGCTGTTCTTGATATAGAAACTGCTAGCAACACTCTAGTAAAAGTAGATCATGTCTACCGTAACTGCACGTTAGTAATTGAAGATGTAGTCTTCAATTTGGACTTGATACCGATAGAATTCAGTGAGTTTGATGTCATAGTCGGGATGGACTGGTTGATCGAGAATGAAGCCCACATAGTGTGTAAGAGCCGAATGATAAAGATAACTACCCCGGAGGGGCGTGAGATATGTATATATGGGGATAGGAGAAGCGGGGATCTGTGTTTGCTGACTATTGCAAAAGCTCGAAAGCTTGTTGCAAAGGGATGTGATGCATACTTAGCATATGCGATTGATGCTAAGGCAGAGAAGAGAACTTTGGCCGATGTGCCGGTTGTTTCACAATTCCCGGATGTGTTTCCGGAAGACTTGTCTGGCGTGCCGCCTGAGAGACAAGTTGAGTTTCGAATTGATCTGATCCCCGGAGCTGCACCGGTAGCTCGTTCTCCTTATCGTCTTGCCCCAACCGAAATGAAAGAAATGATGACACAACTTCAGGAATTGTTGGACAAGGGCTTTATTCGGCCGAGTTCATCGCCGTGGGGAGCTCCGGTACTGTTTGTAAAGAAGAAAGATGGCACGATGAGGATGTGCATAGATTACCGGGAGCTGAATAAATTGACGATTAAGAACAAGTATCCTCTGCCGAGGATAGACGACTTGTTTGATCAGTTACATGGCGCTAGTGTATTTTCTAAGATTGATCTGAGATCGGGATATCATCAGCTGAAAGTAAGAGAAGAAGATGTACCGAAGACAGCATTCAGGACTCGGTATGGCCATTACGAGTTTCTGGTAATGCCTTTCGGATTAACTAACGCCCCAGCTGTCTTTATGGACTTGATGAATAGGGTTTGTAGACCGATGTTGGATAAGTCGGTGATAGTGTTTATCGATGATATTCTAGTATACTCTAAGTCTGAGGCTGAGCATGCTGAGCATCTCAGGGAGCTGTTAGAGTTGTTGAGGAAAGAAAAGTTGTACGCCAAGTTCTCAAAATGTGAGTTTTGGCTGCAACAGATACAGTTTCTAGGGCATGTGATTTCGGGGGCTGGGATTTCTGTGGATCCAGCCAAAGTTGAAGCAATAAAGAACTGGGAGCCGCCTCGTTCAGCTACTGAAGTTAGAAGTTTTCTGGGGTTGGCAGGATATTATAGGAGGTTTATAAAGGATTTCTCAAAGATTGCAGTTCCTTTAACTGCATTAACCAAGAAGAATGCACCATTTATATGGGAAACTGTGCAGCAGGATGCCTTTGAAGTTCTGAAGAAGGCGTTAAGCGAGGCTCCGATACTTGCCTTACCGGAAGGCAATGACGATTTTGTGGTTTATACTGATGCATCAAGGTTAGGGTTAGGCGCTGTATTGATGCAGCGTGGGAAGGTTATAGCGTATGCTTCAAGACAGTTGAAGCAGCATGAGAAGAATTATTCGACTCATGATCTGGAGTTGACCGCAGTAACATTTGCTTTGAAGTTATGGAGGCACTACCTGTACGGTACTAAGTGTCAACTTTACACGGACCATAAGAGCTTGAAGTATATCTTTAGCCAGAAGGAACTTAATATGAGACAACGTAGGTCTATGGAGCTTATTAAAGACTACGATTGTGAGATACTGTACCATCCCGGAAAGGCTAATGTGGTAGCCGATGCCTTGAGCCGAAAGGCTTATGCTAAGGATTTCTGTTATATGATGACGTCTACAATGCTGACCTCCACGATAATTGATGATGTCAAGGCTGCTCAGAAAGAAGCCTTGAAAGAGGAGAATATTGGTGCTGAGGATGTTAGAATACATTTAAAGAATATGGAAACGAGCGAGTCTGGTATAAAAGGTGTGTACGGAAGAATTTGGGTGCCGAAGTATGGTGATATGAGAAATGTTATCGTTGAAGAAGCGCATCAATCTAAGTTTTCTGTACATCCCGGGAGCACAAAGATGTACAACGACTTAAAGGCAGACTTTTGGTGGCCGGGATTGAAGAAGGATATCGGTCAGTATGTTGAACGATGTAGGACTTGCCGGTTGGTAAAGGCTGAGCATCAACAACCTTATGGCAGTCTGCAACCGCTTCCCATTCCGGAATGGAAGTGGGAGCACATTACTATGGATTTTGTTACGAAACTGCCGAAGACTAAGCGACAGCATGATGCGGTTTGGGTAATCGTGGATCGGTTAACAAAGTCGGCTCACTTCATACCGATTCGTGAAAGTTATTCGTTGGAGAAATTAGCTCAAATTTACATGAACGAGATTGTTTCTAGGCATGGAGTGCCTAAGTCCATAGTATCGGACCGGGACAGCCGGTTTACTTCAAATTTTTGGTCGGCTTTGCAAGAAGGGTTAGGGACAAGAATAGCAATGAGTACAGCTTACCGCCCGCAAACTGATGGCCAGAGTGAGCGGACCATCTTAACGCTTGAAGACATGATGAGATCGTGTGTGTTAGATCTCGGTGGCAATTGGGACGATCATCTGCCACTCATAGAGTTTTCGTATAACAACAGTTACCACGCTACGATCAAGAAAGCTCCGTTCGAGGCTTTGTATGGAAGGAAATGTAGGACTCCTACATGTTGGAGAGAAACGGGTGAAACACCAATCGCTGGGCCGGCCTTGCTTCAGGAAACAAACGAGAAGATACAGTTGATTAGGCAGAACATGAAGGCGGCCCAGGATCGTCAGAAAAGCTACTATGATCGGAGGCACAAGCCGATCAATTTTGAAGTGAATGACTGGGTCTATTTGAAAGTATCACCCATGAGGGGTGTTACTCGTTTTGTTAAGAGGGGCAAGTTGGCTCCGAGATTCGTCGGACCATTTAAGATAATCGAAAAAGTGGGGAATCAGTCATACCGTTTGGAATTGCCTGAAGAGATGTCGGGCATACATCCGGTATTTCACGTTGGGAATCTTCGAAAATCGTTTAACACTGGAAACGAGGATTGGGCCGACCATACTGAACTGCAGGTTGATGAAAGGCTTCGATATGTGGAGGAGCCGGAATGTATATTAGATACTAAGATGAAGAAATTGAGAAGTAAGGAGATAGAAATGGTGCTTGTACGTTGGAAGCATCATAAAGGAGCAAATCATACATGGGAAACTAAGTCAGAAATGTTAAGAAAATATCCGAAACTGTTTGAGTCCGAGTAACTTCGAGGACGAAGTTGAGCGTGGTGGAGCCCATGCTGTAACATCCACGGAATTAATTTGATGTATTTTGACTAATTAAGTGGAAAATTTATATTTAAAGTTGAATTTGGGTGATTATTATGTATTTGGATATTTAGCAAAGTTTGTTGTTATTTTTAAGAAAATTGAACTCAGAATCAATTTTGTGGATTATTATGAATTTAAAAGTTATTTATGATAAATTTAAGATTAAATCGGTATTTTATGAAACCGGTTAAGTCGGGTGATGAAATGTGCAAAATGACGAAAGTAGTATATAAAGGGCAATAGGCTTCATTTTCTAGTTTACACACTCTCTCTACTCTATCTCTCTAGAAATTTTCTCTCTACATCTCTCTAAGATAAATCACAAACCGACCGTCGGATTTTCGAGAATTATACGTCATCGGAAAGGTATCGAGGAGTACAACAGTAATCTACAAACGGATTTCAGATTTCGTGCGAATTGAGGTAAGAATCGATCCTTTTTAAGTTATGGTTTCGGTTTTGAAGAACAAGAATCTCGAATCTATCATTTTATGCATATTTAAGCTTGTTTTTGATTGAAATATTGCTGGAATATGAAAGTATACGCATAGTCGAATCGAATCTAGGTATTATACATGATATATTAGTGATTTTTGCCTTAGAAATGAAGGATTTAAGTTGAAATGATGAACAGACTCGAATGGGTCAAGAACAGAGTCGAAATGCAAGAACAAACTCGAGTTTGGTGCTAGATTCGAGTGTGTTTTCGAATCTAACACTAGATTCGAAGGGTATGAGTTCGAATCTACCCATAGATTCGAAGTATGGTTCGAATCTGACCATGAGGTTCGAATCTGATGATTAATTTCGAATCTAACCCATTAAATTCGAGTTTAATGCCTAAAATTGAGAAATATACTCTCTAAACTTGTATAATTTGAATGGAACTTATAAACAGCACATAAAATGGCAAGAATTATTCAAAGGGCAAGTTGTGAACTTGAAATGGGTTTCAAACTTAGTTATGGTTTAAATTTGAATGTAGACCCGAAATGGGGGAAAACGTTGCAAAACTTACGAGACTTGATTTTTATGAGTTAAACGGATAATGATATGAGAATTTGTTGTAATTGATACAACAGGTCCCTTGTGGTGTTGTTTAACCCACAGTGGGGTACTTGGTGGAATCCGGTTGAAAGCCCGAAGAGAAATAAAATTGGTTAAAGATAATTACGCACCCACTGTGAGTACAGTAGATTTCGCATTGTTATATTTGTTTTATGAAAGCTTTGCCTGCTGAGACCTGTTGTTTCATTGATTGTTTGGAATTCTACTAACTTGCGTAGATTTAGATGCACATTCTTACTTGTTGCATGTCCTTTCGGTTGTTGTGCATCTAGTGATGGACCGGTGGGTCGCATCGATTACTCTGATGTTACTGTGCTATATGACCTGGAGCTGATCCCTCCTAGGCCCGGTAGGCAGTATGTCATCCCCGATCGTACGTTTGTCTCAGATGGTATGTCTAAATGCCGAGCTGTGAGCTCGAAGGGGCTGCGGCTCTGGTCCGTACTTGGTGTACGAAGAGAGTATACGACGTTTGTCGTCGGGATACTCTTGGGCTTCATAAAGACTTATAAAATGCGCAATCTTTGTATTCACTAAGCATTCGCTTACGTTTTAGTTGTTGTATTCTTACAGGCAAAGGAAAATCTACTGCTGGACCTTCTAGTTAGGTCGATTTGGAAGATTTGGAAGATATCTGCTATTTAATCGGTAATTATATTGTGGGACAAATGTTGTAATATATTCTGGATGATTGTAATAAATGTATGGGTGTGTAGACCTAGACTTGGTACCTGATAGCACCGTAGGGTGTTTAACACTTGTTGCACTACGTATTTATGTATTAAATGCTTCCGCACTTAATTTAGGTTATCAGATCATTATGTTATTGTATGTTGGTGATTAATCCTGGGTGTATTGTAATTGGTGGTTGTTGTGGCATGGGTGCCACAATAAGTCTGAAAAAGTATCTAAAAATAAAAAATTTAGATATATGTACCCTGTCAAAACATTTGATTTAATAAGAATTTTTTTTAAATCAAAAGCTTTTTAGAAGCCCATAAAGTTTGGTTCTAAATGTGTTTTTAACCGTAGTTATGAGCCATAAATGTAAAGTATTTTAATTTATAAATAATGTTTATTATGAAAAAACAACAACATAAATTTATGGTTTTTGTGTTTTCGTACATCAATGTTACTTTTTTGAATTATTAAGTTTTTTTTTAGTTTTGTGAAATTTGACTATTAGATACCGATTATAATTGGTAAACTGAGATTTTAAAAAACTAAAAAACAGTGTTTTAAAAGCCAGATTTTATTAAACCAAAAAAAATTTAATTTGAGGATTTTCTAGAAAAAAAAAAGATGAAGGTACGAAACATAAAAACATATTGTTTTTTTCCCTTAATTAAACTGTTAATTTACTAATAAGATACAAAAATAATTTTATACCTCAAACATCTATAAATCTATAAATATTATTAAACGAGTAATAAATTATCAGTTGTCATGTTTTTCTGTAGTTGCCACTTACCATTTTCTTTATTTTTTATGTCATCAACTACAATTTAATTTAAATCATATTAAATTTACTCTATTAAATTTTAACTTTTTTTTTTGAACTGCTGGTGTGGTGGTTATCGCCCAGGCCCAAGTGCCGATAGATCCCGGTTCGATCCCCACCACAATCTTCTTGTTAGATTAAAACCTCCATAGTTAGAGTATTATATTTTAACTAATTAATTTAATAATTAATTAACCAAAATTATATAAACTCTAATTTATTATCATTATTAAATTTTATACATTATAAATATTTATTTTTAAATATTATTATTAAGCAAATCCATGGACATGAATGTGATGTTGAGTAAATAAATAAATTATTAACTCATCTATTCTCTCCCTTCTTTTTCTTCTTCTCCTCCTCCTTCTTCTTCTTCTTCCTCATCCCCTTCTTACATTTTTCATACATCTCAATCTGTTGTTTCTTTTACAGCACAATGAGTTTCTGATTTCAATTTCATATGTCGCAACCCAACACTACTACCTCCAATACCCATAACAACAGCAATCGCAAGCGCTCATCTTCCACCTGTACATCTCCACCACCATCCACCACAACCGGCGGCGGCGGACCACCACCTCACTTTTCAGCGATGAAGAAGGCCAAATCACAGGCCGTATCTTGCTCTTTGGACAGCAAGAACGGCTTCCAACAACATCAATTTGATAACTCCTCTCTCGATCCTTCTTCCATGATCGAAGATCCCACTGACAACGACGCTGGACGCGCTTCCTCTGGTGCTGGATTCACCGCCAATTTGTCTCGGAAGAAAGCAACGCCGCCTCAACCTGCTAAGAAGCTTGTAATCAAGCTACTCAAAGGTCCTCGATTTTATAACCTCTTACCTAACTCACTCCCTTACTTCCGTTTCTGATGTAAATTCGCTAATTGCTATGTCTAATTTCTAGAAATTCTTCAACCTGTTTCATATTTTGTGTTGTTTTGACTGAATTGTAAATATAGGGTTTTGGGTATCTGGATTCATTTATGTATCGTCTATCACAGATTCTGTGGTTTTAGCTGAAATTGAGTAGCTAGTTGCAAGACTCCTCAACTTTCTAGGTTTATTTCAATTTATTATGTTTTCAGGATATCTCTGTTGTCTAGATCAGGTTCTAGAATACGTCTTTTAAGAGCACTCTCAGAACTTTCCTCCCTTTTAATTTATGCTTCTAGCATATTAAAGTTACTCTACGCATAGTGAATAGAAACAGATGCTCAACAGAAAATAGGTACATGAACAATACTCATCATCAGGATCTCTATGGGAAAGTTCTAGTATTGTAAGCGGAAAAAGTGATGTTAAAAGGTTCTATCGTGTCCATTCAGGAAATTTTCTTTCTGTATCTAAAACCCTAAATTGATGTAGAATATTTGGTGCAGATGTAGGAGCTCTTTACTTTAAAGCATATGAAATTTACTGTGTGTTTACCATGTGTTGCTTGTGTAGCTTGGATGAACAACTGGGCATTGGTTGCTTCTCATTCATGATTTGCACTGGTGTGTTTGGCAAAGAGCTTTTGGGAGCTTCGACTATTGATTTTTGGAAGCTAAAACTCAAAAGCCCAGTTTAATCGACAGGAGCTTGAGCTTTTGGTTCAGAAATGAAAGCTTCCGAAAGCTCTTCCACTAGAAGTTACTTGAAGTAGCTTTCAAAAAGAGCTTGAACTTTTGGTCTAACAAAATTACCTTTTTACCTTCATTAAGGGCGGCTAGAAAATTTTTTTCCATCGGTGTCACTTTGTTAAAATATAAAAATAATAGGTGTAGATTATGTAATTTAGATGAATTTTACGGGAAACTTTTATGGGGCGTTTGGTTCACAATTTTTTTTTTTTCCTCTGATTTGTATTTTGTCAGGATTTTGTCAAAAAATCTGCATTATCTTTTACGAGAAATTTGCTAATATGAAAAATGCAAGATAACTGGGATTTAAAATCGTAGGGGCGAGGCTGAGTTTTTAAATAACAAAAAAAGAAGAGATTTAAGAAATCCTGGGATTTTAAATCCTTACTGAAATCTACGAACCAAACACAAGATTTTAAATGCAAATCCCAGTGAATCCCAGGAAATCCGCGAACCCATCGTTCCCTTAGTATAATACATATCGCCAACAAAATTTATCGGTGTTACGTGACACCGGCCACATTGAATTAGATCTGCCCATGACCCTCATAATAATTAGAAACAACTTTAAATTAAATATAATGTCTTTTTATGTCATTTAGTACAAGAAAACTATATCTACAACTACTTTTACCGAACACATTTATAAAAACTAAAAAGCTCCAGCTCTTTCAAAATTCCGGCTATTAGCTCCAGCTCGAAGCTACAACTAGTTGTGCCAAATATACCCCATTCTTTGATGTTATACTTTTCTCAAATCAACTGATGATTGATGGATGACGGGTACCTGTCCGTTTTTTTGTGAACAAAGATTTAGTTCAGGAAATATTATTTATGAATAACTTTTGAAACTGCACTTTTGCATATTTTTATCTATTTATTATGATAATATGTAGCTGTTTTACTTTGTGGATGGTAAAGTATTTTATATGTCGCCATGCTTTTTTTTTTTTTTGACAATGACCTACTTAATTTTTTCCTCACTTTTCTTTTCAAAGGGATTTAGCTATTTATATAAGTGAAAATTTAAGTTGACACAGCTAAGGGCATGAAACGTAACTTTTTTTTGCTTGTTTGTATGCTATAAATGAAACTTTCATCTTTCCTCATAGGACATCTTTTTGTCATTTAGCAATTGGTAAATGAACCCTATTCTTAGTTCAAGCCTCTGTGGTGACAGGCACCATTAAACATACTTCCCAGGTGATGGTGTATGGATTTGTTTGAAGTTGTTTGGATTAGTATCGTAGGGCTGTATGTTCGACCATATTTACACTGATATTATGAGTTTTGAAAGTCAAATGTTTTGCATGAATCATGCATACAATTAGTAGAAACATAGGTAACATGCAACTGTCTGGAATGTGAATATGAAACATAGAAAGTTAGAAACATAGGTAACAATTAGTAGAAACATAGGTAACATGCAACTGTCTGGAATGTGAATATGAAATGCCTTTTCTCACAAACATGGTATTGAGATTTTAAGCAAGTATTGGGTGTGTAGGAATGGACAGTTCTAGTAAATGCCATTTTCTAGAAATTAAACAAGTATCGGCGTTGATAAATTAAATCAAGTCTCCTCTATTGTTCCATACCAGTAAATGCCATTTCCAAAATGGCATAACCTTCTCATGCATCTTCTAGTAATTTTGTTTACAAGTGGTGTGAGTTGGAAGCTGCTCAAGTTTAGATTGTTGTTGAAGACTTGAATCCTTGTTGTTAAATATGTTCTTTTCTTTTCGTTGCATCATTTCTTAAAGCCAAGCCCACCTTGCCGACGAACTTCGAGGAGAATACATGGGCAGTCTTGAAGTCAGCAGTTAGTGCGATATTTTTGAAGCAGCCAGATCCGTGTGATTTAGAAAAGCTTTATCAAGTGAGTTGTGCTACATGATTCTTTATTACTTTGAAGTATCCGTTTAACATCCATTGACGAAAATTTGTTTTAATAGGCTGTCAATGATCTTTGCCTCCATAAGATGGGGGGAAGTCTCTACCAACGAATTGAGAGGGAGTGTGAAGCCCACATATCTGCTGCTTTACAGTCTTTAGTTGGCCAAAGTGAAGATCTTGTGGTTTTCTTATCACTTGTGCAAAAAACCTGGCAAGATTTTTGTGACCAAATGTTGATGATCCGTGGTATAGCGTTATATCTTGACCGTACATATGTGAAACAAACTCCATCTGTGCGATCATTATGGGACATGGGTCTTCAACTTTTCCGGAAGCATTTAGCACTAGCTCCAGAAGTTGAGCACAAGACAGTATTCGGCCTTCTGAGAATGATAGAGAGTGAGAGGTAAGTACTTGCATATCATACAATATAATATGATAATTGGACACCGGGCATGGTGAGTTGCCCTTTTTTGGGATTTCGATGGTATTGTGTACTCTGTCACACTTCTGGCCTCTGCATTCACATTTTATGATATGATTAACATATTAAAAGTGCTTGTCTAGATTGAACTTTTCTTGGGTAGTTTCCAGATATATAATCTTTACTGAATTACATTACCTTGTAAAATTAGAGGTGCTTATCTAACTTGTTAGTCAATCCTTCTGTAACGATGCTCCGGGTATCTCTAGCTGTTGTATTTGGTTAGGGATGCTGCAACAATATCTGTCTTGGTTAAAGAAAAAAAGGAAAGTGCCTTTTTACTCTTTATGTAAAAGTGAGAATATCTGGCATTCTTGTGGCTTCCTCCCTCCCTTCTCCATTAACCTTACCAAACCACAAGTTCCATATACAGATGGGCAAATGTTGGTCCTTGATGACATCAGCAATTGCAATCTGAAAACAACAATTTTGGACACTTTTAGTCATGAACTGTAAGTCCCTGTGGGTACCATGTCATTACTTGTTAGGCAAGTGTTCTTCTCAGTTTTGTCTCCCATGCAATATATGAGTAGGGTTCTTTATTGTAACGTAAGGTAGTGTTTAAGCCTGATAAACCATCAACCAAAATATATAAATTGAATTGTCAAGGGTTTTTACCCTTAAAGTTGGGGAATTTCATATATGTAAGCAATCATCAATGATCCCATATGAATCAAATATCTTGAATGCAGGTTGGGAAATGGGTGGGGCGGGTTGGGCTAGTCGGGTAATAGGTCGAAGTGGGTAATTTTAGTACGGGATAAACATGTCGGGTCGACCTAAAAACACCTTTCCTCCATTTTCGTTTAGTTTCTTATAAACAATTGCTGTGTTAATATGATTATTGTTGGTTGCCACAACACTCTTGGGGGACAAGCCCATGCCATGTTTACATATAATTAACTCAGAATAAGGTCAATAAGAGGAGATTTTCAACTCATTGCTATTGTTGTTGATGTTATTTTATACTCACTTCGTTGATCTGTTCCAAAGAAATCTTCTCATTTTTGGTTTTGGGATAGCTCAAAACATATGTCCTCTATCTGGATAAGATAATCAACCCTCGCTAGAAATTCATTTGATGGCTAAAATTATTACATTAATAAAAAATGGTTTGTAATTTTGTATAGGTCATAGGTGGAATGCAAGTCAGTTGTTCGACAATAGAGCCAAAATAGGAAAATCTTCCTATTAGCACTAACATTAGTGCGATTGGCACCTGAGGATTTGGAAATAAGTAGCAATAATTTATTTATCAGTTAAATTGGCAGACATTGTTTTTTGTTATTTTCAAAGTTATGCAAGTAGGGTCCATCAATTCTACCAACATGATTACTCTGTTAGACTGCTATTCAATCATGTAACATAATTGGTCAATAGGGTTCCGACTGTAAAGATGTAAATAAGATCACTATCTTCATGCTCTATCATTCACCTTTTTATGTTCTTCCGAAACCCTTACCGGTAACCCCCACCATTCTGACTACCAAAAGGTCTACTATGAATTTGGTTGGACCAAACTATCTGGTGTCCTCGAATACAATTCAATAATACATTTGAATAATTTTAAGATATATTTTTATTGACATGGACGTAAATTGCATCTGTATGTGCACAATAATGACTAAATGATCACCCATCAGGGTGATTCTCACTCACTCGTTCAAAATTCAAACCATACAAACATGACTTGTCCAACTTTTACATTTTCTCGTGTATTTTCGTCATTTCTTTTCTGCTATGTATAACTGGATCCTACCCTTTTCTATTGCATCAATGGTTATCTATAAGCTCTGTACAAATCTAAATTTTCTCAAAATTTTGTTTTTCTTCTTCGTAAGCTTCAGAACCAGAAGGTTCTCTTGTGTGTATCTGGAAATAGTTTATGGCGTCACTGTATTACTTGGTCTATGTCATTTGGTGATTATGTGCCAATTCAAACGAGAAAATGTAAGTTGCTACTAAGGATTGTTATTAGGGGGGTTATTTGAACATAGCTTATGATAACTAAAATGTAATCGCCTCCGCACAGGGTTTCATACTTTCATTATTGTGTTCAGATCTAAGATTTGTTAGATATTTAGTATCTTTGTAATATGGAGAGAGATATTATCTGAGTTATCATATGATGATATATTAAGAAGTTAAGAAATCTTTTCCTTCTCTCTTGTGTTTTTTTCCATGTCATGGATTCTTTTTAGGCCCAAAAAGAGGTATATTCAGAGCAAAACTGAATGTCCGTTAGATAGCATTTTCCCATTTCTGTAGCTGCTGATGTGTCTATATGTAGTATCATATTTCTGTTGTTTATGTCCTTAAAGGGAGTTACTGAACTGCTTCAGATGTGATCTTTTCTAGCTAATAATTATTCTCGTTTCAATGGTCTCATCCAAGTTACGTTTGATATCTACGTGTTCTTATTTTGTGATCTTTTCAAGTTACGTTCCCAAACCTGACCTGAATTATCCTGTGTCCCATTTTGATCCAATTTAATTTTGTGTTGTGTCTAAAATAATTGCAAGCCTTAGATAAATGCATTAATGAAGTTATGATGACTCCTGGAGATGGAATACCAAAATATTGCTACTGCTTTTTGGCTTTCTTGTCTTTGAAATTTGACAACTGCTTTATATAATTACTTTGATTCCCAGATGTGTGTTTGTTATTAAGGTTCAACTTGTGTCAACCTGACTTTTTATTTGTTCAATCCTCTCCCCAAGTATACTTATGAAGGAAAAAATGAGTAGCAAATCTCCTTTATGACTAATATGCTCTTACTATTCACTTGCCACTTTGCCAGATTAGGTGAAGCAGTTGATAGAACACTCCTTAACCATCTTTTAAAGATGTTCACTGCCTTGGGGATTTACTCTGAGAGTTTTGAGAAGCCGTTCCTTGATTGTACATCCGAGTTTTATGCTGCTGAAGGAGTGAAATACATGCAATACTCTGACGTTCCAGATTATTTGAAACATGTGGAGGTATGTATGATTCTTCTTTTTTTTTTTTTTTGGCCCCCTGCTTTGAAAGATTTCCATGCTAGGTAAGGTCAAAATCGACCCAAGGTGCAAATAACAATAGCTTTCAATCATCAGTTTTTTGTTTAAAGTAAAAGTTAAGTAATGACTAATGGGACATGATCCTCTAACAGACTTGCTATCAGGATGTGCATCGGACTGGAAAAATGAGAAGTAATGGAACCAAAACAATCTAAACCCGTTCAGCATCGGTTTTAGAACTGGTTTGGTCCTGAACAACAATTAACTGGTTACAGACTTTGGTTTGCTTTAATTTGAAAAACACAAACCTAACCTAGGATTGTTTCAATTTTAAAACTAGAATGAACAGGTTCAGTTCCCATTTTGAACTGAACTATACCAAACCGAATTTGTCATTTTAAATTAAGCCAAAGACCAAGTCGATAACTGATTTCTAAAAGGGTTAATATTGAAAAAAACCATCATGTTTTCACATCTTTATCAGTTTGGTCGCTCAGTGTTATTTTTTTTGATCATTTTAGTCATCATGTTATTTTTTCTTATTGAAACTGTGAAATTCGTTACCAGTAAACCTGTTGTTTGGGTTAAAAAATGACGTGACATTGTAGTTTAAGGTTAATGTTGAAAAAAGCCATCATGTTTTCAACATTTTATCATTTTGGTTCATTAGGCTTTTTTTTCATACTAAATGGCTTATAGAATCTGCGTGTTTAAGCAATCAATTGTATCGGGTTTTAGTAAATCATTTCACATTTTGATTTTTTTAATAGGAAAAGAAGGGTCACCAAACTAATAGAGTGAAAACATGATGGTTTTTTTCAACAAAAACTTAAACTATAATGTCCACATTATTTTTTAAACCTGAACAACCAGTTACCATTAATGAATTTCACAGTTTCAATAAGAAAAAAATAACGTAAGGACTAAAATGATAAAAAAACGTTGGGGACGAAACCACTAAAACTCTGAAAACATAATGGGTTTTTATAAACCCTTTCTAAAACAATGTAGGTTTGAGAACTGAAACTAACATAGCTGATTCTTGTCTGGTTTTGTCCGGTCCTAGTTTCGCTCTTCAGTTTTGTCAGTCCGAAGTCCAAACTGAGTTTTGCACACCCTTGACAGGACAGCTAATTCTGATCTTTCTTTCCGTGTATTAATGTATTATGTGGTACTGGTATTGATTGAGTTCATTGTTGCAGGTAAGGTTGCATGAAGAACATGACAGATGTGTCCTTTACCTTGATGCTAGTACAAGAAAACCCTTGGTAGCAACTGCTGAAAGGCAACTCCTTGAGCTCCACATTCCTGCAATACTCGATAAGGCATGTCCAATTTTTTCACTCGCTTTGAAAAATATCTTTGATGTGTTTCAGTTAACCGTTAACTTTTGTTATAACTGCGTCCAGGGTTTTATGATGTTAATGGACGGTAATCGAACTCAAGATCTTCAAAGGATGTATATACTTTTTTCTCGAGTAAATGCTCTTGAATCCTTACGGCATGCCCTTAGCTCATACATCCGCAAAACAGGGCAGGGCATTGTAACGGATGAAGAGAAGGACAAAGACATGGTGTCCTCCCTCTTAGAATTCAAGGCATCCCTTGATAAAATATGGGAAGATAGCTTTTCAAAGAACGATGTTTTTTGCAACACAATCAAAGAGGCCTTTGAGCATCTAATTAATCTTCGTCAGGTACCACGGTTTATCTAGATCTCTCTCTCTCTCTCTCTCTCTCTCTATATATATATATATATATATATATATATATATATATATATATATATATATATATATATATATATATATATATATATATATATGCTGTCACTATGTAGGTGTAAAATTAATATCTGTTTGTATAATTATATACTATGAATGTCTTCTCCGCAGAATCGTCCTGCTGAGTTGATTGCAAAGTTTTTGGATGAAAAACTCCGTGCTGGGAATAAGGGTACTTCTGAGGAAGAATTGGAGGGCACTCTTGATAAAGTTTTGGTTCTGTTCAGGTTTATACAGGTACACAGCCGATGACAGTAATTTAATAAAACAAACCGTTGCGTGATAATAACTCTTTTCAAATGCTTTGTATATTTGTTGCTGGTTTGCAATGAACTTTCATGTATTTATGGTTTTTTTTATATAGGGTAAGGATGTGTTTGAAGCGTTCTATAAAAAGGATCTTGCGAAAAGGCTTCTTTTGGGAAAGAGTGCTTCGATTGACGCTGAAAAGTCTATGATCTCCAAGGTTTCAAAGTCTACAATTATTTACCGGCTGTGGTAGGCTAGGATGATTACTAACTAGTCTGTTCATTGTTTTAGTTGAAAACTGAATGCGGTAGTCAGTTCACCAACAAACTTGAAGGAATGTTTAAGGTGTGTATTGATATTTTCTAACTTACCTTCCTATCGATCATTGTTATAAGCTCCTTATTTTTACTCCCTCTGTGACCAAAAAGTGACATTTAATTTTGGGTTGTCCAAAACAAATGCAACGATACATTTTTTTGCTAAGTTCTCAATTCTAAGGGTGTTCAAACTTCAAAGGTAACCGAGAAACTGCCGCTCTATGGTATAGATTTGTAGAAAATCGTGGGTATTAGAAATGAACCGAGTATACAGTATTACATGTATGTGTGTGTGTATGTATGTTTGTATGTATGTACGTATTATATGTAAAATATAATAGTATAATCTAAATAGTAAGCAATAAATTGATAATCCTCATGTACTCCAACTTGCTCCATGTGAAGATTCAAATACTGATGTCGGAGTAGATCTTTTTAGTTTGTTGTTGTGTCCATGATTTTTAGTGTAATAGTTTTGATTCCTGACGTGATAATTACATTTTTTCTTTTGTACTATTTATATGTATATCCAAATGGCAAGTTTCAATTTGGGTGGTCATGATCCAAATCTGCCCATGAGTAACCAAAATTGGAATTAGGAATTAGGAACTTCCATAAGTTCACAAACTTTTCTAATGTTGTTATTAAGGGGCATTTATGGCATTTGACGAATGGTTAAACCCTTATGTTAAACAATGTGTCTGGTCAAAAGCTGCAATTTTCTGGGATGGAGGGAGCAAAGCTGATTATTTATTTGCAATTTCCGTGGTTGTAACTTTTGTGTTTGATAATTCCTTCCATAAGAGAATTTCTATATCATATGTATATCGTATCTCACTCCTCACCTATGTTGACATGCTACCTAACAAGCTAATGGAAGTGTAACAAAAGACAAATATGCTAATTTTTTTAATTCATTGTTTTAGGACATAGAGTTATCAAAAGAGATAAATGAATCTTTCAAGCAATCATCTCAAGCTAGGATGAAACTCCCTTCAGGAATTGAGCTGAGTGTCCATGTTTTAACAACTGGGTACGTTTTACATTCCAAGCTACTTTCTGAGATGACTGAATTTTGCTTTCTGTTGCCAACCAAAGTAACATGGGTAATTCAATGCAGGTACTGGCCAACTTATCCACCAATGGATGTCCGTCTTCCTCATGAGCTGAATGTTTATCAGGTATGATATAAAATAAGGAAATAGGGGTGTGCAAAACTTGATCGGGGACAACACCAAAGGAATAAATCAGGATTGGACAAAACTGCCCATAACCGGCAATGTTCGTTTCAATCCTTGGTTTTTTTTATCCAAAAAATGGTTCTCGGTTTAGTACTATCGATTCAAAACCGGAGCTGAACCGGTTCTTGTTTTCAAACTTAAAATGACATTTTTAGGTTTGTTATTTTAAACTAAACAAACCCTTGTATTTATTTGGGACAGAACTGGTTTAGATTGGTTCCGTTTATGTTTCCATTATTTTTGTTTTTACTATTTAGGTTCTGGTCCTGGTTCGGTTCAGTCTATTATCATCCCGTTGCGCACCCCTATATTATGATCAATTTTTCTTATTTACAATAAGCTGAAACTTAATGCAATGCTGCAGGACATTTTTAAAGAGTTCTACTTGAGCAAATACAGTGGTAGGCGTTTAATGTGGCAAAATTCATTAGGTCATTGTGTCTTGAAAGCAGAATTTCCAAAGGGCAAAAAAGAGCTGGCAGTTTCTTTATTTCAGGTTGGTTTTCTTCTCTGCTTTTGCATACTGAGTTGGCGATGTAGATTTGCTTCATGTTCCAGTCATATAAACTGTCAATATATCATTTCAGACTGTAGTTCTGATGCTGTTCAACGATGCACAAAAGCTTAGTTTTCAAGATATTAAGGATGCCACGAGCATAGAGGACAAGGAATTGCGGAGAACTCTGCAGTCTCTTGCTTGTGGAAAAGTCCGTGTACTCCAAAAGGTGGGTTATTAACTCGAATCACTTCTACATCCGTACATTACCTTTATTAAAGGAACCAACTGATCTTGGTCTTGTATTCAGATTCCAAAAGGTAGGGAAGTAGATGACAACGATTCATTCATGTTCAATGATGGGTTTACTGCTCCTCTTTATCGTATAAAGGTGAGAACAACCAAGAAATTCATACGCTAAATATTATGATTTAGACAACTAAGTTTGACATTATTCTTTGTGTGCTGTGAAAAGCATGCTTTGACGAAGTTAATTGTATGTCCACAGGTTAATGCTATCCAGTTGAAAGAAACCGTGGAAGAAAATGCAAGCACTACAGAGAGAGTATTCCAAGATCGTCAATATCAGGTACAAGATCGGATGAAACCCTCTGAGCTAGATAGTCCTTTCAATCTTAGTTTTCTGTATTCATTAGGTTGGAGCTGGAGAACTGGACCTGACCGAAAACTGAAAATTAAAAAAATAATGGAACCAAAATCTGAAACCAATTGAACATACTTGGATCTGTCTGAATTTGGAATATAAACCTAAACTCTTAAACAGCATCTCTAAGTATGAAATATAAACCCACTTCTGAATTGGACTGGATAAAACCTAGAACTGATTTTTGAAAAGAAATCTAGAACCAAGAACAGCTAGTTCTGGTCCTGGTTTATTGGTCTGGAGTCTGGACTAAGTTTTGCCATCCCCTATAACATGCTTCATCTTGAGTGTATAGTCTTCTTAACAGATTTTTACAATTTGTTGCAGGTTGATGCTGCTATTGTTCGAATTATGAAAACCAGGAAAGTTCTGAGTCACACACTTTTGATAACCGAACTATTCCAGCAGGTAATAATTTTCTTTATCAAGAAAGTATGATTGTAATATATAGTATCGTCTCAATGTTCCAACTCATAGCATTTAGAAAGCACAGGAATAGGTAGGGTAACTTGCCAAAACAAGTAAGCTTTCTAGTAAGTCGAAGGTAAGGTTGACCTGGACACATTTTTTTGCCCAGTTTTTTTTTTCCTCTTTTTATGAACAAGTTATGTGTTAAGGATGATTATAAAAACTATATTATCACAATAAAGTCTATTTTTTGAAAAGCTATTATGATTCGATCTTTTTGATAAAGGGATTTTGGTGGTAGTATACCGTATACGTAAATATACCCTACCGGCAACATTCAATTTGTTCAATCTGTATAACGTGTTTCATTTTTACATAATTTTGTTAGAATCCGTTTGATCATCTGGAGATAAAATATAACCAAATCAACCCACCAACTCTACCAGAAAGTGTACTTGAAGTATATGAGCGTAATTTAGGCTAATTAAGTTTTTTATTTTTTATTTTTGTTTTTGTTGTGGAACAGCTAAAGTTTCCCATAAAACCAGTCGACTTGAAGAAGAGGATTGAAAGCCTAATCGACAGGGAATACCTGGAGAGAGACAAGAGCAACCCCCAGATTTACAATTATCTAGCATGAACGTTTACTTGTACATGGCATGGAAGTCGGATCTTTTATGATTTCCTTGTCTTCGTTTATGTACAGTGATAGCTTTTGTTTTTCTTTTGTTGTAAAGCCTAATTTGTCGCTCAAACTTTTGAGGTTATATTCAAAATTTCTCTAGTATTGTTAAGCATCTACTTACACAAGATTTTTAAACTTATTAGGCATGTGTTACATTTGGTTATTTTTGGTGGTGATCGACTAGAACCGTTTGAATCACTATGTGCAAAGTGGAACAAGTGTGTATGACTATGACCATCGCCAGCTTTGGCGTAAGGGTTCCTGGCCCTTGTGAAGGCTATTCATGTGATGCTACTTGCTAGCATGTGTCTGTGTCACTGGAAAATTAATTAGTTTCGGTTATATTTTATTGTTATTAATGGATTAAGATTCACTCATAGCATAACCGGTGTTTGCAACATCTTTTAGTTTAAAGAAACTCGAGTAAAGACTAAATTTGACCAAAATTTGTGGCTAAAGATTGTTACACAATCCTTTTTAGCATCAAAGCTCTCTTAACCCGTTAAGAATTTAGTTTGCATCCAAGCATCTAAAACAGTTGGGAGACTTGCCATTTTTATCGTTTAAACTACAAGTTTATATAGTTAACTTTATAAGATGTTACAACTTACAAATAATATTATGGGAAAATTATATTAAAAACTAACGCACTTTTGATATTTTTCGATTAAGTCCCTGTACAAAAAAACGTTTTCATAAAAGTCCTTCAACTTGAATTTTTTTTAACCGAATTGTGTTGTTTTTGTGTGATTTTTTAAAGGATTTTCAAATGTTTTTCATAAAATTTCGTTAAGTTAAAGGACTTTGCAGTGATTTTTACGAAAACGTTTTTAAGTTGAGAGACTTTTATGGAAACGTTTTTGATGCAATGACTTATTAAAAAAATATTGAAAGTATGTTGCTTTTTTACATGATTTTTTCCTAAATATTAAAGACACAGTGACAAATATAACAAACTTCAAATTGATACCATTTCGAGCCCATAATTTGACCAATTTCCAAAAACAAATTTTTTTCTCTTGTTTCCACGATTTTGTAAATTTCTTTATAAGAGAGCATCTCAAAGTAAAATGGTCGTGCTTTTCACTCAATTTTTGTCTTGCGTTCGACTTCAAACATCTTAGGACTTTCCTCTTCGATATTAACTTTACTACCAAATGTTCATGAACATTTGACTATGTTCTACAAGACCAAAATAGAACAAGGTTGAGAGTTGAGACCTTGGCAATTGATTCGAATTAACTAACCCATGATCACATATTGGCATAGGTTTCAGGTATTTAATATATCTGTTTTGGTTTAATCATACGATAAGAAACTCAATAGTTGCTTCTTGAAGGCGTTTACTCGTGCTCTTTTGCCATGAAGATTAGTGTTCTTGTTTCATAATCCATCGAGACTTTGAAAGTGTAATCATGTTGCGAGTCATGACGATGATAGTAATAACACAGTGAACACATACGTCTTAGCCGCCGAATCAGGCCTTATAACAATATGCAAGTGTCAGATTAAAACTCGGGCTTTTCTTGTTTGCAAGTACTAACCTTTCTTTGATTGTTATTAAATCTTTTAGGGGTAAATCGGCTTGTTTTTTCACACAGCAGAAGGAATTTTCAACATCGCATAACAACATTCTCTTGAACCAACCATTTTCAAATGGATTCCAGGCTCACTAAAAAGGGTGGGATTTAGACTCTAGACTTGCCGCTAACCAGGATGTATGTTGGCGGTTCAAAAAACAAATGATCACCAGGGCTTTGAAAAAGCAATTTACAAAGGAAATATAGATTCTGGATGCATTTTGCTATTCTCTGATAAACGATGACGTTCTAATCAAGCATGGCCTAAGACTATGAGAGCAGACAAGAATATTCTTTTCTTGGAAAAAAGAAGAGGGAGGGGGGGGCGGGTCTTACTTTTAGCACTGCATTTCAAGAAAATTGGGACAATTTGATGCAGACGGGTCACCAGATCTGCATACTTCGCATATTTGGTGGCGGTCTCGGTGATGTTAACTGTGGAAGGCCTTTAAGATCCGGTTTCAAAAGCATTCATATTGTCCAATAACCACTGGTGACTGAATCAAATCTTGTTGAAACAGAATTATCTGACCAGTGCATCCTACATCCAACCTGCTTATATCATATACACGTAATCGTCGCTAAAGTGTCAAAGAAGGTCGGAGATAGTATCAGTATTTGACCACCACCCTTAGGAGGTGGCTGGAATATTTTTATGACACCAGAGAGAACCAAACTAAGCTAAAAAAAAGTTCCGAGCTTGATTAATCAGTCGAACAAATGTCACTGTGGCACCAGCACCAACACCAACACAAATTCGATGGGATCATGGATTTGTATCTTAATTTATGTCTTCAATCAAAATCCTCCATGGTAATTGCATAATATTGATCAGTTAATATTTAATAATAATAAGCTCACATTATCCAAAATTGACTTCAGGTGGAACCACACTGTAAGAAAATGGCAACAAATATTCATTCTGTCTACTTTTTAAAATTGAAAACTCAAATCGATCACTTCCCAAACTACTAGACTGCCATTGACGATTTTGGCTCCTTTAAGGTATCATAACTGTGATACTGTTGTTGTAGATTCATTCATGTATCAAGCTTTTATCTACAAAAAAACTACATATCATCACTCCACAAAAGGCATATATGCTTCCAAAAAAATAATAATAATTAGAGCACAGGGAGTTGTGAATATTTCCATTTATAAGATGTAGATGAACAAACAAAAGGGAGTTTGATTTCAGAAACAAATAACAAGATGAAATAATGATAATCAACATAAGAAATAAGCAAAGAGATACATGAAAGACGTACGAGATCGGTTGAGGAAAGAAATTAAACGACCTTGGGAACAGTGGAATCAACAGAAACGTTTTGATCTGAAGGAGTAGGGTTTGGATTGAGAGGCAGGCGAGGATCGTCGTCGTCTGGATCGTAATCAGGGTTAAGATTACGATCAATTGCTTCACGGCCTTTTTCGAGGCAAGGTTTGCAGGCGATTTCGATTGTGATCCAACCTAATGCTAAACCTGCCATTGCAATCAGTGATGCCGTCAATGCCCCCATTGATGAATCTCAAATCTCTTGTTTCTTCGGACTTCCTTTTCTACTGTCACTACGACAAAGTGCAAAAACAAAATAATCAGTCGGCAAGTTTTGCGCAAAGGCAAACAAAAATTACCCACCCCAGTCAGAAACTAAATAACTACTAGTTTTTTTTTTAGAAAATATAAGACTAATATTATAAATATATATAATTAATATTTCTTCCAAACTATCATTTTTCTAGCATTATATATATATATATATATATATATATATATATATATATATATATATATATATATATATATATATATATATATATATATATATATATATATATATATAGAGAGAGAGATTGAATGGGCACCATATGCATCGGGAACCAAATGGAAACCAAAAATGCGTTAAGGGCGTTTTAGAAATGTTAAACTTGTAATTTATATTTAGTTATAATTAAAATATATTTTAGAAACATTTAAAATAGAAGTAATTAATTTAGGTAATTAAATCATTAAATTAACAAAATAACAAACATTCCATTTATCCCTCCTACATTCTCTCCCTCACCCTTATCTCTCTCCCCCTCTCTCTAAATCCGGCGGCCGGCCACCACCCCCTCTCCCGGCGGCCACCACCCCTTTGTCACCCCTCTATCTAAAGTCGGCGACCACCACCCCATGCATAGCAGTCGGTTCACGGTGCAGTTTAATGAAGATGATGATCACCCTTATCTCTCCTCTTTTCTCTAAAGCCGGCGGCCACCACCCCCTCTCTTGGTGGCCGCCACCCCATTGGCATCCCTCTCTCTAAAGTCGGCGGCCACCGCTCCATGCATAGCAGCCGGTTTATGGTGCCATTTTAATGAAGATGATGATGATTTCGCGATGATGATTTCGCAATGATGATGATGGAATGATATCGTTTAAAGGTATAGTTGTTTTTTTATGCATTTTCTTTATGGAAATTTTTGAAAAATTAGTCGTGTTTATCCGATGTTTATGGAAGACGAATCTGATGCATCATGATTTTTTATGAATCCGATGAAGATGCATCATCTTGGATGAATATGACCGAGATGCATCACAAATGAAGATGTATCGTGTTTTTTTATGGCCGAGATGCAATACGATGAAGATGTATCGTGTTTTTTATGAATCAAATGAAGATGCATCGTGATTTTTGATGAATCAAATGAAGATGCATCATGTTTTGAAGATAAATCCGATGAAAATGCATCACCATTTTGATGATGCATGATGGTGGGACGAAGAAAATGTTGAATATGACCGGAAATGAGGATGAAGAAACCGAGATGCATCACGAATTGAAGGATAAATATTAGATGCATCGACATCAAATCTTGTTTTTTGAATTTGTTTAGATTTTGTAATTTTGGAAGTGTATAAACTAATATTAATTACCATTTATTGTTTAGGTATTGATTGTATATTTAATTAATATAAATTAAATTCTATTTGACTAGCTATATTTATTCTTCCCAAAATACCCCTATGCATACCAAATACATGTATCACGTGATGCATCAATGATCATTTAATCTAAAGGTTGTGGTTGGTTCTTTTAATACTTTTATTATATTATAAGTATTTAATTATTAGATTGTTTAACTGATAAAAGAAAAAATGTCTAACAATAGTCGGAATACCGACCATTCTCATTTTTCATCTTTCTAGTCACATCAGATTTTCTCTTTCCATCATTTCCACGGTTCCACCGTCTAACTTGGAAATATCCATCATTCTATATTTTATATCTTTTTTTTATTTAAAAAAACAAAAATTCATTTATAATTAATAAAACAATTAAAACTAAAATAATTAAATTTATAAATACTTATGAACTATTACATAACTATAAATTGAAAACCACACAATTAAAAATATGAAACTAAAACTACCAATCCTAATGCTCGGCAATTTGTCGTTTGTGTTGTAGGTAGAAATTCAGTTGAGCGCCTTACAAATATCGTGTGGCCAAAACATAAAGTCCCCAAATCTTTCTTTAATTTTTGTCCCCCAAACAATTTCCGATGTTGTGAGAAGAACTCCAAACACCGCAAGTTAGCGAAACACAATAATCATGTTCTTCAAAACCTAAAATTACTTTTTCACTCGCAACACGACACATTTTTAAAGCATCTCTATGTTACTTGAGTATAACATGGTTGCAGTAATTGTTGAATTATTGTCGTTAAATCTTCATTGTCAAAGTGGTGAACGATATGCTTTTGTAATCACAGACTTTGTAAACCTCCCTGTAATTTGTCGTTGTCATAAATGAAACACCACATTGATAGGTAACGTTTGTTTGACTCGGATCAGATCTCATGCTTAACCTTGCATGATTTTGTAATTGTTTCTTTTGGGTGTACAATTTTTTTGACAAAGCTTACAACGCTTTTTTCCCGTACCATTTGACATTTCACATAAATCATAATGCTTCCAATTTTTTTTTTTGTTTCATTTGTTGTCGAGCACTTTCATGACTTTGAGGTTTTCCCTGACGAAAGATTGTTGTGTGGAATCTTGAGTTCTAGCCATGAAAAAAGAAATGAAGAAAGAATGAGAGTTGTCTTTTTGAGATTATAAGAGTTGAAAAATACCTAAATTATCAAAATATAGAGTTTTAGAATGATGTGTAATCAACCCAAAACATTTACTACCTATTTATACTACCTTTGGGTGGCAAAAATACAATTTTTTGAGGAAAAAACGGTTGTAATACCTCATAAAATCGTCCCGACGGTCATAAGTGCAGTCCTCAAAATCGGTTATTTTGGATTGTTATCTGATTATATATAAGATCTAGGGGTTGTTTGTTTGCATGTCCCGTTAAGTGCTGTCTGGATTTAGAGGGTTGTCTGCATTAAGTAATGCTGACTAGAGAAATAACTGATTAGATAATTACTGTTTGATTGTTTTGTTGATTAACAGTCTGAATGAAATAAAATGTCAATTTTAACCTTCCATCTGAATTAAAAATCTGTTTGTCTTTTCAATTAAAATTATGGTTTAAATGAAGATTTTAAATTAATAAAAATAAATAATTTAATAATATACATGTTTTTTCACCAATATCTACCTACAAAAATGAAACAAAAAACCAAAACACACAGTCTTGGTGCAGAACCTAATTCAATTTGGAGATAAAAGAAAAACTAAAAAACACAAACCTAATTAAAATAATTTGGAGATAAAAGAAAAGCTCAAAAACACAATACTTTCTCTGCACCTACTTTCACTTTTTCATAAAGTCATTTTCTCTTTCACTTTCATAAAGACTGGTTCTGTGCAATCCAATTTTTAGAGAAAATCTTTTCATAGTTCCTTCTCAAATTCATTAGATTAATGAGCTTATGACCAAACAAATGGTGGAAATGATGCAAATTTCTGGGTTTTATTAGTCGACCGTGGTTTCCATGGTCATCGATTTATGGTTCCTTCTCAGATCCATGGTTGCCGGCGAGAGGAATAGCACCAGCTAGACCATCGGTTGCTTCTCATACATTCAGTTGTCAGGTCTTAGAGCCAGACAAGACGAAGACAAACAGATCCTAGAAGCCGTTCGCAGAGTTCGTCATCGGTGAGGGAGAGTGTTGACGAGAGGAACGGTCGGTGAGAGGCAGAGCGCCAACAAGATCGCCGGTGAGGACACGTTGCCTGCGAGAGGAATAGTACCAACCAGAGCAATGTCTTTCTGGACTTGTGAGTTGGTAGTGTGGGTGAAGAAATCAACGTGTCTGCAGGTATATTTTTACTGGGAAGGAGAAGAAAGGGGCAATCTTGGAAGATATAGATGCTGAATGGGGAATACATCAAGCCCTGTGACTTATAAATTTGACTGACCGGTCCATTTTGCTGAATTGATTAAGTGTTCATCAAACACTACTTATTGTAAAGGGCTGACCGATTTTTCTGCATTAAGTCCAATTAAGTTGTTTTCAAACACCCCCCTAGTAAAACATCCGGTCTGCCAAATAAATTCATAACCGATTTGCCTATCCGGTTTAGAAAAAATTCGGACTGGATAAAAGAATCCGGTTTCTCCAAAATCGATTTCAGATTAGTTTTGAACAAAATCGAATAATTGAATTTTTTGTTTATTTCTGACGAGGACGAGTAAAAGAAATTAACGGGTCATGTTTCCCTCAATTAAGCATTTAATACATTTTTCGAAGGCCCAATTGGAAGAGCCCATGTTTGGATCCATCAATAGATTTTCTTTTCATTTTTGTTTTATTAACACATGATATATAAATACATTTCATATGAAAATGTATTTATATTAGAATATAGATCAATATATATTATATAAACGAGTTTGTTTAACTAGCGCGTTGCAACAAAATTATAATTAAACAATAAAATTTTTATCATTTTAAAACAAAACATTTTATCGTGATAAACATTACAATTAATATGTGATTTCAGGGCTCCATCAGGACTACATGGTGTGCATGTCTGTGTGTACACACACACCATGGTGTATAGGTACATATATTATATATATATATATATACACACACACACACACACACACACACACACACACCATCGTTTAGGTACGTATATATGTATGTAATTTTGAATATATGTATATTGCATTTTTGCATTAAATTTAACATTTTATTGTAATAAAAATGTTCATTTGATATAAGATTTCAGGACTCCAATCTAATATTAAACTTGAATACACACATATATTTTAAATAAAATATTCTTGAAATACATTTGAAGTATATATGACATATTACAAGTTTTAAACGATGTTTGTTGGGTGACCATATGGTATCATTGGTATAGATATATTGAGCTTGTTTTGCATCAAAGGAGGATCGGTAAAGGTTATTTTGGTAGATTTGTTCTCTTTAATTTAGAAGAAATCTTTTATTTGGATTGAAAAACAGAAGCAAAAAAAATACGAAAAAGGAAAATGAAGTTGGGGTTCTTGAATTTATTCGCTGTGGCCTGTGGGTATTAGAGGAATGAGTTCTTTCTAGAGGTGTATAAAAAATCCGGTTATTCGATTTCGATTCAAAACTGGTTACGGCAAAACGGCTTTTTATAACCGGTCCGGATTTTCAACCGGATTTTGTTTTTTTGGTAGACCGGATTTTTTACCGGATAATTAACCGGTTATAAAAAAACCGGTAAAAAACTGATTTTTAATACACTAATTTTATCATTTTAAACTTTTTAAGTATTTATAATCAAATATAACATAAAACTGTACTTGTTTAGAGTTTTGTTATCTTAATTATAGTTATAAGTTTATAACTTATAAGTATAAATGCATAAATTATAATGTATAAATTATTAAATAATTTAGAAAGTCAAATGTTATTTAAAATCAAAGGCCAAATGAAAGATTTATCCAATAGATAATATAAAAGATGGTTAAACCCAAATTGAAAGCCTAAAATAATAAAAAAAAGATAAAAAATTTGCTAAACAATCGTTTTTTTGTAACCGATTTTGAAAAAACTCCGGTTTTTAATATCTGAAACCAGGTGCACAGGTTACATTTTATCGGGTCCAAAACCGGTTAAGATCCGAATCGGTTATTAAAAAAACCGGTTTTTTTTCACAAAAACAAAAAAAACCAGATTGTATAAAAACCAACCTAGATCGGTTAAAATCCAAAAGGTGTACACCTCTAGGTCTTTGTGAAACATAGTTTTGGTTGTTACATGTCTTGTAAGTGAATTAGTTGGAGTTTGATACGAGTGTTTAGTTTAGCTAGTCTGGACTATCTTCTTCTTGATGATTTTTTGTACGGAGGTTATATGTAATATGTTGGAGTTTAGTAAAAAGTGGGTTTTTTCAAAAAGAAAAAACAAGTTTTAAACGATATATATAAAATTATATCATGTTTTAAAGCATTAATTTTTATTTTTTATTTTTGTAGTGGTGAGGATTTAAGGATGCTTCAAGTTTGTATGGTGGAAACAAGACGTAACGACATATACAGAATATATTAATTAATATATATATATATATATATATATATATATATATATATATATATATATATATATATATATATATATATATGAGTATTTATTTAATGACATTTTGTGGTTTGTGACCCTCTGGCAGCTCAAAATATATAAATAGAAATTCAAATTGGCATTCCACTTCAACACTTTTCCATGGATGATGTTAAACGCATTTTGTATGATAGTTATTTTGTTCCACAAAGTTGGTGTCTTATATTGTACCAACTTGCTATATATATAGTTTTAATTTGCCGATTATTTATTTTATGGAAATCCTTTGTTTTCTTTAAAATTTAACATATGCTTTTTTATCATCATATTTTTAAAAATAATCATTGCAGTTTTTTTTTTTTTTTTTGTCATCCTATTTTTTTTTACCAAGTATATGTATTTTACTGTGTAACTTAAAATGTGTTTGGATTTACGTTTGAAAAAGTGCTGCAACGTTTTGAAAATTAATAATCAGATAATGACTGTAGCAAAAGGTGCTATCACAATTATCAAATAGTCAGTTTCTAAAGTGTTTGTATTTGCATTTTAACTTATAAATTGACCAAATAATCACTTATTAAGCAATTAAGCTACATTTTTAACTTATGAAAAAATGTGGTAAAACTATTTCTAAATGTAAATAATCACTTATTAAAAAATGCAATTCAAACACTTTAAACTAATTATTCACGTTATTGTACCGTAATAATATAATAAGCTTTATCATGACGCAAAACCAAATACTAGTTGGTCAATAATCCTTCCCACGCAATGACAATTATTTAGGCCAAGACATATATGTGTTTAGTATTAGCGTTGAAACATAAAACTACCATGATACCACATGTCAATTAAATTTATCCAAATCTATCATAATATCTATCCTAATATAATCATTTGAGTTAATAATAAATTAAATCCAATAAATATATTTGTATTTTCTTAGAAAGTAAGTACTACTAGTTTTACAAAATACCGAAGGCACCTCGCTCAGTGGCGGATCTAGAAAAAATTATCGCTGGTGGCACCAAAAGTATGACCAATATATATACTACATATAAATTAAATAAAAATTACCATTTCATTAAAAATTATCACTTCCACTTGAAGGTTCTGTTACCGAATTATAACTTTCTTTTAAAAATTTATCCATTGAAATACAATGATTAATTAAGACTATAAAAAACATTTAAACATACAATGCCACAAAACAAATATGGGCTGGGTGCACTAATATAATTGCCTGATAGGGAGCTATGGGGTCACTAACAAATATGGGCTGGGTGCACTAAATGGAAAATCAAATTTTTTTTTTTGCATGTGTGGGCTAATCGACCCACTAGTCTCCACTTAAATCCGCCAGTGACCTCGCTTAAAATCATTTTTTAGAAGTTTTTTTTTCTCAAAATCATGTTTAAATTAACAATACAAGTCATAAGACTACTTGTAAAAAATCACATACAAACACACTAATACTATGTGAAACGTACATGTTCCATAAACTGTATTGTTGTGAACGTATGTCCACATAGGTTTTTTCACGTTCGAATAACTTTTAAGATGCTAGAAAGTGTTAATGTGTAATTTTTTTACAAATAACATTATATTATTTGTATCTACGTGGAAATGAAAAAAATAAAAAAAATTCCACATCATGTTCACACTCAAAATTTTTGTATGTTTACAGGAACCATATACACATACATACACACACACACATGTACGTATTTGCATTTGTCATATTAAAAATACATGTACGTTTATTACGATAAAAAGTTTTATTTAATACAGAAGTGCAATATACCCATGCTTAAAAGTGAGTTATGATTGACTAGTTCACATAATTTTGAGTTAATTACAACAACATGTTGTATTTTAGTAAAAGTGCATACCAATTCATATCATTTGAGTATGTGAATATTGTTTAAATATTGCATTTTACATGAAATAGAATTTTTTAAACATAATGAACCTAAAAAATGATGTGAACTAATCCATCGTAATGTACTTTTGAGCATGCGTGTATTACACTTTTGAATGAAATACATACGTTAATATAAATTGGTATAATTATAATGAGTTTTTATCAAATAAAATTACAAAAAACACTCATGTAAATGATTGAAGAACTGTGTCTATAAATGAAAAAACTCATTTATTCACGGTACGTTTTTGTAATTTATTAGATAAAACTTATGATCCCAATTAATATTAACATATAGTTTTATTTTGTATATTTTTATGTAAAAATCTTTTTAAAAAATTGAATTTTGAATGGTACTTTCGGTACCTTACGAAAGATGTAGTACTAATTTGAACCTAATTCTACACACATAAATACCTTACGAAAGATGTAGTACTAATTTATATACGCGGATATCGTTTATGTGTGTATTCATTTAAATGGAAAATGGGTAATATATATTAGCATGCATGTCATTTTTATTTACATATTTTTAGAAAACATTTACAAGTGAGATGTTGCTACAATACAATCAACTTGAAAGTCAATAATTATGAATTAATGATTCACATGTACATGTCACCATTACCACCTAATTAATTAAACAATTAATGGAAGTATGGAACATTTTTTTAATAGGTATAGAAACGTGTAAAACATATTCTCATTGCCAATTTAAAGGCAAATTAATTTAATTAGTAATTCTTTTCTATAAAATTATCATTAATTATGGAATAAATTTATTAGTCTTTTGATACTTTATAAATTATCAATAGATACAAAATAGTTAATATCAATGAATAAACTAAAGATATGATGCACTAATCATTGAACAAACGTTAAACATTAATATCAATTCAATATATCATGAAACTATGTAACAAATGGTCAGTTAGTATGATTACAAAAGGATATGATATATCCCTATGAGTTCATGACGTTCAAGTCAGTTGGTAATACTTAAAATAATCTTACCGGATGTAAAGATATAGAGAAGTAAAAATGAAGAGTGTAAGTGACTATTCTATCAGTACTATTCCTTAGATAGAGGACTTGGTCTCCTATTTATAGAGCTTTGACGTACATAATTGTCTCTAACAAAAAAACAGTATACTATTATGCAACTATTACATACTTAGAAGTGACGACATGAAAAATTATACCAAAGATAACAAAGAGAACCAAAACACAACCTTCGGTCAAATAGGGAAACACCAAAACTTACTAACGGAACCACAACCTTTGGCCAAATAAAGGAATACCAGAAGCCATTGAATGAACAACAATCATACGATTAAATCATTTAAATTGACTAAAATACCATTATCAGACTACCTTCGGTATATCACCTTTCAAAGAAAAACAAATGTTGAATCCATAAACACAACATCCAACATTAAAGAAATAGAAATGTTTTATTACGACACAATGAACATGTACAATTACGATACGTTGAGCAACCTAAACTTTTTAGGTTGTAAACTGATCATTAAAGATAAGTATACAAATAAATTACGTAAATTTCAATTACAAGTATAATTTGTCATGTTTTCGTAGAAGAATATTCGATACTATATACACAAACATTATTTAAGTAGATTAAGTTTCGTAAAATCCCAAGAGTTAGCGTGCAAAACTCTTAAGTAAGGGTGATGAGTACATCAAGCTTTAGTGGATTTTTAGTAATACACTCCATTGATTTCTCAAACCCTAAAGACAAGATACATCAGACCTTGAGTCGTTGACAATGTCTGATAGACCCACCATGCATAATAATTCCAAAAGATTTTGAATGAATAATTGAGAGATAAGATTTTTTTTGTTTACATATTATTCAATTGAAAAAAATTGCATTCATTAATATGCTTTTGAATAGCAAAGATATCTTTAAAATGATTAGCAAGAAGCTACGTACCAGACATGACAATTTATAATTAACGAAAAGAAAAGCCATGTATGATGTTGAGTGTTGACACACAATAATTGATTAATATGTCATTATATATATATATATATATATATATATATATATATATATATATATATATATATATATATATATATATATATATATATATATATATATATATATATATATAGGATTGAGATCCATGGAATACCATATTACACTAGGGAACCGGAGTACCATATTAATGAACATGTTCATTACGATAATTAAAATGTTAAATTTCATGCAAAAGTATAATATTCATATGTTCAAAATTGCATATGATTAACAAGTTCACATCATTTTTATATTCATTACCTTAAAAATGTGTAAACTTTTAATTTCATGCAAAAATGTAATATGCACATGTTCATACGTATTGCACATTTGAACATGTGCATATTGTATTTTGCATGTAATGAAACATTTTATCATAGTAAACATATAACTGATGTGTACTAGTCAATAATAATGTACATTAGAACATGTGTATATTGCAATTTTGCATGAAATTAAACATTTTATCGTATTGAACATGTTCATTTGATATGGTACTCCGGTACCCCAGTCTAATATGGTACCCCATTGATCTTAAATATATACACACACACACACACACACACATATATATATAACATATACATACATACACTAACATCCCAATTTTGAGTAATGTACGTGGAATTATTTAATCGAGTTATTTAAGTATTAATATACATTGACTTGGATCAATTATTGACTTATATGCGGTAGAGGTGAGCAGAAACCAAAGCGGAAAAACCAAAAAATCCGGAAAACTGAAAACCCAGGAAAACTGTTTCAACGGTTTGGTTTCGGATTGCACCTAAAAACCGAGCCGAAAAACCCGGAACCAAACCAGTTTAATATATAATTTAATATTAAATATTTTTATTATATTAATCTAAAAAATAAAAATATATCTAGGTTTAAGTGTTTAATTCCTCAATCCTCATCACCGCCTCTTCTTATCTGCGCCTCTTCTTCTTGACTTCACTTTGACTTTCTGTTTTCTGCGCTTCTTGACTCCACAGCAGGTGCTGCTCACTCGCTCAGCAGCACAGCTGCAAGCTTCAACTCCATCACGTCAATACTCCAGCGGCATAGCAGACTCATGCGACAGGCGCTCAGCAGGCAGCACAGCTCCTCGCCTCCTCCATCAGTCCGCCTCTTTTCTGCTCAGCAGCACAGCAAGCTCAGCGCCGTTCGAATTCCCTTCTCCTTCGGTGACAGCCTGACAGGTCGTAAGTTGTGATTTACAGATTTTGTGATTTAAAGATTTTGTGGTTTACAGATTTTGTGAGTTTCATTTGATGTTAATGGCTAGTAATTTGTGATTTACGTTTTATAGATTTAGGTTTTGTGATGTCAAAACCCAAACTGGTTTTATACCCAAACCGTTTTAAGAAAACAAAAACCCAAAAACCATGGGTGCAAACCGAAAATCCGGTAACCCAAACCGAAAAACCGAACACGGAATAACCGAACACCGAACGGTTTTTAAAATACAGAAACCGTAATTTTCGGTTTGGGTTCGGATTTTGGTTTGTTGATATGTTTAGAAATGGGTATGAGTATATGTATGGGATTTGAAGAAACAATCAAGAACTTCTCAAACAAACTTTCATTGAATCACAAACCCTAAAACAACCGGCACTAGGCCACCCTATTACTTACAAGATAAACCTCACTACAATCACACTCTGAGACTTCATCGACAGATGAAGCTCACTCTCATGAAGAAATCAACGACGAATATTATCAGGTTTGTGAACGAAGAAGATGAACACGAACAGACCAACAAAACTCTCTGATGACCACTGAATGAACGAAATATGTTGATGATGAAACCCTTCGCCTGAGAGGGATTATATAGGCAAACCCTGATCGGAGGCCACTGGAGCAACATAACGAATGAGGCCCAACAACTTATAACAACCCAACAGAATATAACAAGTCCAACAGAATTATAATAAGCCCAACAGGAAATATAACAACCCAAACAGTTTATATATACCCAACATTAACTTGACCATACAAATGGGTTTTAACACCCCCCCCCACAAGTTAATGGTGGAAGCAATTTGTTAGGTGCAACTTGTTACAGAGCCGACTATGGAGCAAGGTAGAGAGACCTTTTGTAAAGACATCAGCAACATTGTTTTCGGATTCAACTTTGACTGTTTTGATCACCCCTGCAGAAATCTTTTCCCTTACAAAATATAAATCCAACTCAAAATGTTTAGTTCTGTCATGAAAAACAGGGTTGGCTGCAATAAGAATTGCAGCACGACTATCCAAATAAACAGGAACAGGGAGCTCAACAGAAATGCACAGGTCACTTAGAACCTTCAGAATCCATAGAACTTCAGCAGTAACAGAAGCTAAGGCTCTATATTCAGCCTCTGCTGAGGAACGGGAAACAGTAGGTTGTTTTTTGCTACGCCAAGAAATAAGATTACCATCCAGAAAGACACAAAAACCAGTGACAGATTTTCTTAACATAACTGCCTTAGCCCAGTCAGCATCAACAAACACAGATAATGTGTGTTTAGAGGCAGAGGAGGGAACAAATTGAGTACCTCTACCTGGTTCATTTTTAAGATATTTCAATAACCGTAGGGCACAACGTAGATGAGACTGTCTAGGTTGATGCATAAACTGACTTAAGACATGAACAGTATAGGTAATGTCAGGTCTTGTTAGAGTAAGGTAAATAAGTTTACCAACTAACTTTTGATACTCAGTAATGTTTGTAAGAAGCAGATCTGAGGGACTTTCATAGCCTTTTGAGCTCATGAAAGCACTCTGATCCATAGGAGTTTGAGCAGGTTTAGAAGCTAACATACCAAACTCAGAGAGAAGATCAAGACAATATTTACGTTGAGACATACAGATACCCAAGGGAAGGTCCAGGATTTAAATACCAAGAAAATACTTAAGAATGCCTAGATCCTTCACTTGGAATTTAGTGCTTAAAAAAGTTTTGAATTTGATAATTTCTTGAGGATTATTTCCAGTCACAACAATGTCATCAACATAAACAAGAAGAGCAAGAAACACAGAATCAGTGTTTTTAATAAACAGGGAATAATCACTTTTACTTTGAGAGAAACCAGTTTCAAGTAATGCAGAAGTAAACTTTTCATTCCATTGTCTAGGAGCCTGTTTTAACCCATAGAGGGATTTGATGAGTTTACATACTTTTGTTTCAGATTTATTGAAGTACCCCAACGGGGGCTTCATATATACATCCTCGAGGAGGTCACCATAAAGGAAGGCATTATTAACGTCCAATTGATGGACAGGCCATTTATGAACTACAGATAGACTTAAGAGGCAACGGACCGTGACCATTTTAACAACGGGGGAGAATGTTTCATCAAAATCTAAGCCTTCACGCTGATTATACCCTTTGGCAACTAAACGGGCTTTATATCTATCAATTTCACCAGACGATTTGTACTTAATTTTATATATCCATTTACACCCTATAGCTTTTCTATTGGGGGGTAGGTCAACCAGCTCCCAGGTATGATTTCTATTTAAGGCTTCCATTTCCAGGTTCATGGCCTCTATCCACTGTGGATGTTGGATAGCTTCCCAATATGTAACTGGTTCAGTTGCTTTATTTAAGTTCGAAATAAAACAAAAATCAGAACTGGACAACTTTGAATAGTTAACAACTCTTTCTAGACCAAATTTGACATTACTGGGAACCACAAAGTCATTATATTTTAGGGGCATATGAGTAGGTCTGGTGGACCGACGCAGTAAGGGAGTGGGAGCAACAGAAGGGGACATGGTAGGATCATTAAGTGTTCCCTCAGAAGTTCCCTCATTAGCATTTAGAGTTGCATCAGACCTTGGTAACGTAGTGTTAGGAATGGCAGAGTTCTGAGACTGATTGCCTTCACCCGAGGGGGGTGTTGCATGATAGTCTTCAAAGAAATCTGCCCATTCATTTCGACTTTGATCACGATAGTCCATACCGTCTCTATTTAACGAAATATTGATATCATCATTGGGAACATGAACCAAACCAGATGTGTCCCTAGGTGAATCAAAATTTTCAGATTGTTGATCAAAAAAGTTGTGATAAGACTGATTTTGAGGAAGGGATGGAGAAACAGTAACGGGTTTGTAAGGAAAGACATGTTCATAGAATTTAACATCCCTGGAAAAAAGAAATTGTCGGCTGCCAAGACTATATAGCTTGTATGCCTTTTTTTCGGTAGAAAAACCAACTAAAATACATTTTTCAGAACGTGGAGAAAACTTATCAAAAACATTCAGTATTTTGGCAAAACAGAGGCAGCCAAAGGTTCGAAGATGGGACAGATTTGGTTTGGTTTTAAAAATCATCTCATAGGGGCTTTTTCCATGAAGAACAGAGGTGGGAGTCCTGTTAATGAGGTAAGTAGCAGTTAAAATACACTCAGACCACAAGTATAAAGGGATGTTCCCTTGAAACAGAAGACTTCTAGCAACATTAAGAAGGTGTCTATGTTTACGTTTAGCTACCCCATTTTGTTGGGGTGTATGGGAGCAGGATGTTTGATGAATTATGCCATGGTGCTTTACAAAGGTAGTCATTTTGACATTTACGAATTCTGTCCCATTGTCACTTCGGAAAATTTTAACAGATTTTTTAAATTGATTGTGTAGTAGGTGGTAAAACTCTATAATGTTGTCAAGAACCTGATCTTTAGACTTTAAAAGAAATGTCCAAACAGCCCTGGTAAAGTCATCAACTATGGTTAGGAAGAATTTATAACCTTCCTTACTAGGAACCCTGTAGGGCCCCCAAACATCAAGATGTATGAGATCACCAAGAGCGGAGGTATTATGTGTACTTAATGGAAAAGGTTCTCTTACTTGTTTGGCCATATGGCAAGTGTCACATGGTTGATTAGAAACAATTTTGTCAAGTTTCAACATGTCCTTTAGTGCATGAAGGACTTGGTCAGAAGGATGACCAAGACGATCATGCCACACCATGGCTGATTCATTGTTCATAGGAAGACAGAAGGCAGGTTGGTGAGTACCTTGGTGATCTATGTAGAAATTATAGAGTCCATCAGTTTGTTTACGAGTTGCCAGTGTCACATGGGTTTTCAAGTCCTGAATATAGCAATGGTGTTTGTCAAAGCTAACAGAGAGACCACTATCTTTTACTAATTGATAAACAGACAACAGGTTGACATTATATTCAGGAACGATTAAGATGTTATACAAAGTAACTTTATCAGTTAGGCGAAGGTCACCAATTTTTGTGACTTTGGCAAAGGTGCCATTTGGATGTGTAACAGTGATATGTAGATGAGTAACATCTACAACATTCAATAGATGATTATCATTGTGTGTCATGTGGTGGTTGGCACCAGAGTCAATAAGCCAACACTGTGTGTGTGGGTAGTGATTTAGATTTGACCCTGAAACAAAAAACATATTTGAAGTGAAGGTAGTACCACTCATATTGGATTGAGGATTGACTGGTTTGGGTTTATCATCAAGGAGATTCATCAGTTTTGACAGTTGATCATTGGAAAGAGAGACTGTAGACAGATCAGTGGTACTAGTACTGGAGTTAGATGAAGGACCAAGAGAAGAATTGTTAGTCTTCTTCTTCCATGAGGTAGGATAGCCTACAATCTCAAAACATTTATCAACAGTGTGATTGTTTCTGCCACACTTAGTACATTTTAGGTTGTTTTTAGGATATCCAATTATTTCAAAACATCTTTCTATAGTGTGTCCATTTCTCAGGCATTTTTTACATTTTAAATCAGGGTTGAGTACATTTTTAGTCTGAGAGGACGACTTTGAAAAGAAAATAACAGACTGTCCACTAGTTTTATGATCACTGGAAGTGGTCATGCGATGTGACTCCTCTCTGGAAATAATAGAGAAGGCCACCTTAACACTTGGTAAGGGGTCTGTAGTTAAAATGTTACTTCTTATGGTTTGATAACTGTTATCAAGGCCCATTAAGAATTGCATTAGTTTTAAAAAGCTGGTATGATTTTGAAATTCCTTAGATGCTTCACAGACACACTGAGGGAGTTTTATCATTGTGTCATATTGTCTCCAAAGAGAGTTCAGTTTGTGATAATAGTCAGATACAGTCATACCATTTTGGGTGAGTGAATTGATTTGGTGATGTATATTGAACAGGACTGACCCATCCACTTTATCATAAGTTTCTTTTAACTCACTCCACATATCTGAGGCCAATTTAGAATATATTTGAGCATTATACAAGTCATCAGAGACAGACCCCAAAATCCAGGATACAACTACAGCATTACATCTATCCCATTGTTTGGCAAGATTGTCATCATTTAATGGACGTTGAAGGGAGCCATCAATAAAACCAGTTTTGTTCTTGGCTTGGAAGGCCAATTCCATGGCACATGACCATGATTTGTAATTTTCGGTTCCCTTCAATTTGAAATTAATAAGGGGAGCACTGTTAATATCACTCGCATGTAAATATAAAGGATCCCCAAAGTCTAGTCTACTAATCAACGTATCTTCATCGTCTCCCATGTTTTAAGGTAATACCTCAACCAAGAGCAAAAAGGAAAAGGAAAAAATGCAAATAGGTACACAAATAGCACACAGCAAGAAGTAATGGAGAGAAAAAAAAAATTCTAAACAGAACAAAAGAGAGACAAACACAGAGAACAGGTCCTTAAGGCAGGATTCCACGAACGTTCAAGACGCCAGGTCAAGCCAGGACAAGTCTCAACTTAGAGAAAAGAAACAGAAAGAAAACAGAGTGTACCAATCAAGAAGCCTCGTCTATAGGCCAAGTGTGATTCTTAGGGGCAGTTGATTCCCGTATGAACGGAAACTCCCAAGAACAGGTACTTGCTACAACACGAGAAAGTTTTAATACACTTACAGAGTACTCCACCAGCTTTAAAGGTTTTAATCGCGTCTGAACCAGTGATTAGCTTCCTCGAACTAGAATGATGAATCAGATAAACTATCAACACCTTTTAGGGTTTTTAAGAGCAAACCCTAACCAGATGCGAAGCCAAGAACAGATTAGGGTTTCGAGTGTAAACCCTAGCCACAAGGAAGATGAATCGCACAGCGGAAAGAACTTTACAGTGTGCCCTAATATTTGGGGGCCAAAATCGAACTAGTCCAGATCTTTACAAGGACTGGGAAAAAAGGAGGGAGCTATTCACAGCTATTATGTCAGTCAACTAACCTGAGCTGCGATACCATGAAGAAACAATCAAGAACTTCTCAAACAAACTTTCATTGAATCACAAACCCTAAAACAACCGGCACTAGGCCACCCTATTACTTACAAGATAAACCTCACTACAATCACACTCTGAGACTTCATCGACAGATGAAGCTCACTCTCATGAAGAAATCAACGACGAATATTATCAGGTTTGTGAACGAAGAAGATGAACACGAACAGACCAACAAAACTCTCTGATGACCACTGAATGAACGAAATATGTTGATGATGAAACCCTTCGCCTGAGAGGGATTATATAGGCAAACCCTGATCGGAGGCCACTGGAGCAACATAACGAATGAGGCCCAACAACTTATAACAACCCAACAGAATATAACAAGTCCAACAGAATTATAATAAGCCCAACAGGAAATATAACAACCCAAACAGTTTATATATACCCAACATTAACTTGACCATACAAATGGGTTTTAACAGGATTGAAAGGAACAGGAGAAATAATATGAGGAATGAGAAATCCATGAGTGTGGATGTGTTTGAGTTTTTGGTAATCATTTCCACTTATTTGGAATCATTTCTCAAACAAATTAACAACATCTATGAAACCCAAACTCATTTCATACATTAAAAACCCCTTGGACAAACACACCCTAAAAATATGTATATGCATTTAACAAACGAAATGCCATTTTGGTGTGTTTGAGGAAGTAGAATTGGTAATGACTTTTAAGTATTAATTAGTGTTTGACCACACACATTTGTATAAATTTCCATTTTTTCCGTGCCGTATTAGTTTCTTAATTAGAAAGAAAGTAGTTAATTAATTGCTTTTTGACAAATGTTATGTTGGTAAAAAGAAAAAGAAATGAAAAAGACTACATTTTGGGCATGATGACTATGACTATAACATATTGGTGAATGTTGCTTTCGATCTATGGAATACTTTCCAAATTCCAACATCGATATAAGTCGGAGATATGATAGATATGCTTAATCTTACCTACCAAACAAGCAAAAGAAAGTTGTGACTTAATTCGATTCACCTGCAAATAATTTCTTCAATCTTGCCAAGAAACCATATCCCAAAGACCACTTTTTTATTATTGCGATATCTAATAATTTAATAACTAAAATGCTAGTATAAGATATAAAATTAATTTGAACTTGTTTTGAACAAGTTTTTATTAAGCACGTTTTATAATATGTTTGTTGACTACAAACCTTTAAAGATCGAGTATTGTCGATTATTTTGCCAAACAACACCACGATTGAAAGGACTCATTAATGACTAATGAAGTAATGAGGAATTATAAGTTGATAAGAACTCCTAAAAGAAAATGACAAAGTTTCAAATTACACATGATCATTGAAGAAGTCACATATATACTTGACAAGAATAAAGAGGTTTTTGATACGTGAAACGAAATGAAATGGAATCATACGAGATATACAAACTTTTTTGTAGTATATATAAAAAAAGTCTTGATTCTCACAGTGATGAAGTAGATAGTGGAGTTTAGTCTAATTATTATTTCTTTCATTTTTTTTTTTACCAACGTGGAGGGAATCAAAAGGATGAAAATGACAGAGTCGTCCTAATCAATTTTGGGTCTAGGATAGAAGTCCTCTAAACACACACACACACACACACATAGAATGAAATGATAAGCTAAATATATATTAAGAAATGTAAAAAACATTATGATTCATTTTTTAACATATTGATTCATCATTTTTTGAATATATAAATAATGAAACATAAATTTAAGACTAAATACATGAATAATTCGTTACTTTTTTACATTAGTTCATTTGTTTTTGAATTTATAAATAATGAATAACAAATTCAAAAGTAAATGAATCAATGTACAAAATTAGTAACTCAATATACCAAATTAGTGAATCACAATGTTTCGCACACTTCTCAAAATTTATTTAGCTTCTCATGATAACCTAAGTCTCTCTCCCACACACACACACACTCTCTCTGTATGTATATATAATAATAATAATAATAATAATAATAATAATAATAATAATAATAATAATAATAATAATAATAATATTGTGTGTGTGTATGTATGTAAACAAAAAACATAATAAAAAATTTATTCACTCTTAATGAAATCATTAAAGAGTCATTTTACTTTGAATGACCTCTTAATGATTCCATTAAGAAGTAAACAAATAACCCTCTTCTTACATTTCTTCAAGTGATAAAAGAAAGCAACCAGTAGAAGATATTGAAAGTTAGGAACTAACAATGAAACGAAAAAAATAGATACTTTTCGTTGATACAATAGTTAAATAAGATATAAGAAATAATCGAATGAAAAAAAAAAACCTTTCATCATTGGATACTTTTTGAGTTGGAGATTGAGACAAGTAGAGTTGAAATAATTTAAAATTAGATGTTTTATGATGACAATTAAGGAAAAAAGGAAAAGAATTAGAGGAATGGAAGTGGAGGAACAGTCGAATAGAGGTCATAATTCCATGGTTGAAAACAGTGAGCTGATTCGCGTCTCGTGTAATCACCCACACCCAATCATTCTTGATTTATTGTCAATCGAAGAGTTGTACTGAGCCTTGATTCGTGTGGCCATGTGCATCCATGGAATCGATTTGTGATTTCTCGCATAGTCTAGCAAATAAGCAGATTAGCAAACACGTTTAATGGATTGCTGGACCTAGGTAAACATATAAGAGTTTATTGGGCCCTTATTGCCTAGGGTCGGGCCTGGAAAAGGGAATGATGTTTTATAGTATTATTTTCATTTTCAATTTCATATATAACTATAGTTGGTCAAAATAGCTTATAAATTTTATTTCATTTCACTATATCAAATGTCACATAAGAGTGATAATATAGAGCTAAGTTAGACTTGAAATAAGTTTTGATGAAACTACTTTTTAAAAGCAAATGATCTCAAAAAGTTAGAGTTAGCAAGAGTATAACTCATAACATTCTTTAAAAATCTCAAGTGTCAACTGTACGTTATACCATCCATATGGGGGTTTAAGAAACGTTTTTAAATGTAATATGATGAGATATCAAACAATGAGGTTAACCACATGCAGTTTAGGAGAAGGTATATTCCATTATTTGGGAGAAAGGCTCAATCAAGGATAGGATCGAGGGTTAAGGAAAGTTCTGATTAAGACAATTGTAGTGTTATATATATGGTGTGTGTATTTATACAGTTAAGAAGGATATATAGTCTGCACACATCTTTTAGGCCATGTTTGTTTACCTCTTAATGAAATCATTAAGAGGTAATTTTACCTTTGAATGACTTTTTAACGATTTCATTAAGAAGTAAACAAACAACCCCTTAGATATCATGATCATTTCTTTCACCTATAAAAGATTTGATCTCCTTAGTTTCCATACTTTTAGAGTTTTGGTAGCCATTCATATATATTTGTTTTTATTTTTATATATTTATAACTTATAAATTTAAAGTATTTGTATGCACTCATAAACGCACCATAAAAAATATATATTTGTATATCTTAGTACAACAATAAAATATTATATATTTTTCATTGTGTGTGGGTTTAACAATCAATTTTCATGACTTAATTAGAATGATATACAAAATATAATTTAAAGATTAGAAGACTAACTAGGTTTTTTTTAAAGCGTGTTGCAATGGGTATAAAAATTGTTATACTATTTATAAAGAAAGGAGCAATTAAAAAAAGCAGAAATATAAATATATAATGCAACATTATAATAAATGAAAACTCACAAAAAGCTAACCATTTTTAAAGTAAAGGTTAATAAAATGTTAAAATGATAAATAACAACAAAATAACATTAATACTTAAAATAAAAAATCTAATAAATAGATACCACTTGAAAAATATTTTTCAACGAGTAAAGGAATCCAAATTTAACATTTAGTTTATATTGAAACGTAGATAGAAATAAACTGATTATAAATGTTGTACCATCCTATTTCAAAATGAACGACAATGCAACACTAAACAGAATTAAGTAATTTATTAGAATCCAAAACTAATTAATAATCTAAAACCAAAATAAATTAAACATATTTGTAATATCCTCAACCATTAATGTTATTAACAACTAAAATATCATAATTGCATATATATCCTTTTAAATTTCTTTATTACACGTATATCCTTTAAACATTAAAAGCCCAGGTCCAAATATCTAATTTATTATTATTAAATCATTTAAAAATTCAAAACATTATCTTTTTAATTAGCACATTAATTAAATTTATATTAATTTGTAGTAAAATAATCGGTTTCAAAACCGAAGTATTCCTAGTTAAACATTTCATAAAATATATAAATAGAATGAATTCATACACTTCATTTGTTCTACTTATATGATTTGCTCTTCCTCGACTGGTATTAATATAAAATTTCTTTAGTTGTCAGTTAATTTTTATTAAATTTGGATTACCATTTAATGTGATTTATTCCTTGTGTATATGTACACAATTAATTACAATAAATTGGTGTCAAGCGTATAATTGTAGTGATCTAATAATAATTATTATTATATGTTTGGACATATATGGGAGTTTTAAAAGTTTTAGAAAAATATATGCATAATAAGGAAATTTACAAAGAATATATGCGTAATTATAAAGTTTTGCAATGACATGCATGGGATTCTCTATTTTACTTTAATATCTATTATTTTTCATGTCAGCAATCACTTTACGCACATCCCAGGTTCACCCTTGACATTAACCTACCCGAACAAAGATACGACATGAGTCAAATGCCCAATATAGATGTCAAATACAAATATAAACGAATAAAGAAGTTTCCAAAGTGCTACCAGATGTTTATCTTAAAAATAAAATTTTCGTTTTTTATAATAGTTTTTTTTTATTATAAACATTCATGTTTTAAAAGAAATCTACACAACAACAGAGTTAACAAGGAAATAAGGTTGAATCAACAAAGGTTAATTTGGATTATATGACGATATGCCCCCTGACCTCTTAACATGCAGTGAGAGGATGATTAAGTTTAATTAGTAGGTCCTAAGTCATTAACAAAAAAAAAAAAAACATATGAGACGAGGGAATGTATGTATAGCACGACCCTTAACTATTGAAATATATAATACTAGGTTAATACCCATGTATTACATGGATTGATATAAAAAATTAGTTATACATTTAAAATTTATAAAGATGTGAAATCCCTTAAAACCTTTAATATTTTTTAAATTAAATATAATAAAACCAATAAAAAGATGATACAGACAAATCATTGAGTCAATGGTAAAAATGATGACTTTAAGCCTTTAAGTCAATGTTTACTTAAAAAAAAAGGTGAAGATGTGATTCAAAATATTTGAATCATGATTCATATATAGTATTTTTATGGTTCTTACATATGTGAGTTAATTCAGTTATTATTATTAATTCAAAATTTTTGAATCTTCATTCTGTTTTATTTGTTGTTGTGCCATCACCAATCCCATAGAAATCAACAGAATAATTATTCATATTTTTTATTTTTATGAATCATATTATTTTATATTGTATAACTTTGTTAGAGACCTTAAATAAGATCATATATAAGTTTTCTTATTGAAGATGTTTTAATTAATAATAAATTAGTTTTACAGTTTTAGAAAATATTAGTACAAATTTTTATTAAAGAAAATACATTTAAAATTTGAATGATTATTTTGTTAAATGTGTCAAATTTTCATACTTAACATATAAATATTTGATAACAAAATGTTTTTCAAATTTATTGTATACTAAGACATTTAATTATTATTTCATAAAATTATTTATTCTTTCAGACATTATAAATTTGAAATTTATTATTTTATTGATCTTTTAAATTTTTTTTTATATTACTAAGTGTTTTAAAATTAATTATTCTTTGGAACATTTAAATTTGAGTTTATTATCTTATAGATTTTTTAAAAAATTTATTTTAGCTTGTTAATTTGAAATTTTTTTTAATAAGTATTATTATAGTTTCAATTATTTTAGGAAAAAAAATATAATAAGTTTCAAAAGTTCAAATTAAATGAATTAAATGATATCTATGTTACTTAAAATAATGTAATTTATATTTTTGGAAAAAGAGCGGGAAAATGAAAAAGTAGGGTATTAAGAGGATGACACATGACAATAGTTGTTCTCAATTATTATAATATATAGATAGATAGTAACATGACAAGTTCAAATTTCCTGTTTACACGCATTATTAACATTGATCACAATGTCAAATTTGATTTTTCTAAAGATGAGGTAATTAATCAAGACAAACAAATATCTGATGCTATGCAAATAATGTAGGTACATAGGAATATGTGATCGAAACAAGCATAAAGGCCAACTAATAAATAACCATCAAAACACAATTTTAACGAGAAGAAATTAGGAAATCGATAAAACATTAAATTAAAGTAAATTGACATGACTATCACTTAGCCGAAATTGTAGATGACAAAACAAACGTAAGGATAGAAAACATACATTATAACTTTATGGATTCTCCACAAACTAAAGAGCGTCATGTGCGCAAGGGCCTGCTATTTGTTACGTTTCTTGTCATTGTAATGGCTGATGAGCACACATCAATGATGATCGAGGACAGTGAATGATAATAAGTTTGGTTTTAGCTAGTGGCAATAGAAATGTGATGACTTTCTTTTGAGCCACTTGCAAAGAGTTGACAAAATGATAAGCCAAAAAAGGTCCCCTCATACATCTATTCGATCTGATGTTGCCTTGAGTACGGGAACAACATGTACATTTTTCGGTTTCCCATCAAATGACTCCAACAACTTGTGGTGTATGTAGTGTTTTCGATTCCATGGAGAAGAGCACTTTCAGCTCTATTAGATCTTTGGGAAATGTAGAAAATGTGAACATCGTCTTTTCAACTTTTCTTTATTACTCGATGACAGTCACAGACCTATACAGAAGTAATCAAATAAATTAAATACACTATTATATAGTTCATTTTCAATTTTTTTTTCTAACAGCAAGCAAATGAAGAAATTTAAATGTTAAATTTTTTTAAGCCAATAGAAAATTTTAAATTTTTAATGCTTGACGTCAAACCATTATAAAGAAAAATTGATAAGGAAGATAGCTTAATTATTTAATTATATTTTGTATAATTATCTGTGGATATTGAGGACTTTAACTAATATATAGTTCATTATGCCGTTTGGATTGCATGAATTTAAAATGATGGTATCTAAAATAGTAGGAGTTAAAAATAATTATGGGGATGAGTGGATTATGAAAGGTAGGAATATGAATGCTAAATGAAGCTAAATCCTTTAATTTTTTTTTATTTTGTATCCAAACATTATATGTGAGGATTTCTAAATCCAAATTCTAAACAAGTTGTTTAAATCCTCCAAACCAATTGATGAAAACTTTCCATGCATTTTCATGGTTCTATCTTTGATCACCAACTGTTGTAGATAACTGTATATTAACATTTGCTAGTGCTGATGTTGCTGTTACTTTGCAGTTTTGGTGACGATTTTAACTGCTAATCGACAGTTATTATATTGAAAGTTAACATTGATATATTCCACTTATCTCTATATAATTTGTATGGGAACATACATACAAATGAAATCTAGCATTCCGAATCTAATGCATATTTCTTGTGTATTTTCTCATAACAAAATTTGATTATCCGTACGTCAAAAAGTTGTTTTCGAAAACACAATCGCAAGTCCATCCAAGATTTGTGATTCCCAAGTTTGTCCCTAGCTTGTGATTTATTTTATATCGGGGGGTATGTTAGGTAACTAATTTGATTACTTAATTATACAAATAAAATAAGAAAATTATAGGGTTAAAGTCATACAAATGTATGTTATTTATTGAAATTACTCAAATGACTAATCTAGTTATTTTTATCTCATTGGTACTTGTATTTAAAATTTGTTGTTGAGATGATACTTTTGATTACCAGTTCTATCGCTAATGATCTTATATTTATGTTTTTAGAAGCATGAAAATGATCTATATGCTTATGGGAAGTTTCTAAATTATTTATATAGATCAAAATCCACGTTGTACTCCAAAATAACTTGTCAATATGGTACGTGTAACCAGTAACCATGTTGATATGGTAAATCTACGTAAGCATCATGTCATTCAAAACCTGCTACGTTGTCATTTAAATTAACAAATATAAGACTTTAATTTATTGTATCAACCAATAGGGGATAACGTGATGTAATTGCAAATAAATAAATAAAAAGCTGACTGGATTCACACTAAAACCGTATTCCATCCATTTGCACAATTTCATTTCATTTTATATATCCCAAACTCCATGAAATTAATTAAGATTACCGTAAAACAAAGATTCATGACAATTCTCTAATGATTTATAAACCAGTTATGACCGTCGTGATTCACAACACCACCAATGATTGACAACCCCACGGTTCACGAAACTACCGACGATCCAAATTGTTTGTTATATTTCAGACTTAAGTGAATTTTAAAATTTAAGTAATTTCAAATTGTTTGTTTTATTTCAGATTTAATTAAGATACTAGGGCCACCTTTTAAATTACAAATTTCAAACATCCAAACTTTTAAAAACAAAGGACAATCTGTAATTCATGCTTTAGCGGAAAAAAATATCGAATAAAAAAGACAACGCTAGAAATATAATTAAAATGATGGGGTATTTACAGAATTGCTTATCATATATTTCATCGATATTTAATTTCTCATAAGAATCAAATTTATATGTATAATAACATGGTTCTAATGGAAGCAAGTGTTTATTTGGAACAAATTTTAACTATCTACGTACGAAGAGGGTTGATTGAATTTTAAACACTTGATGAATATAATTAAATACGCGGTCCTTTTATTTTCTAAAAATGTATTTGACTTGGATTCTAATTCCAAAAGGTAACATTAATTAAGATATATAAAAACTTAATTCCAAGTCGCACAAAGTATATATAACGACACGTACGTACCACTCACTTCATTGGATAATCATAGTGGAATGGCCACCGATTAATATTAGCAACCCAACATATATGAGATATATATTTAGCTAGATATTTTAATTTGACTCGGAAAAATTAAAAAGAAACCGAAAACGATTTGTCAACGCACCAAAAATAGTCAGCGATGTCACTCACCGCATATTATATATCCAGCCAAATCTTATTTCTATTCCTATATATATATACTAGTTTATTAACCCGTGTATTACACGGATAACTTTAATTAATTTATTTTTTTAAAACTATATAAACCTAAAATTAAAAGTTAATATTCAAACTTTTAATACTAATGATATATTATATATCTTATTATAATTATTTTATATATAAATCACTTAAACAATAAAAAAAAACTAATCATTAATAACTTTAAATTCATTATTAATATTATTTTTATTATTATAATAATTAATCAATAAAATCTTTTAATTATTGTTTGTTATGATTTTGTGGGATTTAAGGATCTAACAATGACCTTATCTTAAAAGTAATTTGATTTAAAATTTTTAATTTAATCTTGAAATATTAAGTACACGTGTCAGTAGTAGAAGATGCCACTTGGCATCATGAGAAGATGACACGTGTTAATTTAGTTACTCTTATAATAGTATTTATAGATATTGTAATTTTACTTTCTTTAGTTGTATGCCTGTGAACATATAATGCAATTAATAAAGACATTGTATAAGATGATGGTTCTGATCATACATTAATTCAAATCCACTCTCATAATTTATCATACAAATAAAAAACTAGAAATCAGTTATTTAATAATATTAAACCTTTGTATTGTGCTGCATGTATTACTATTATGTGTAAAAAATCGTGGATGAAAAATAGATGGAACGAACTTGGAAGTTTGGATGATCTTCGTGTTTGTGTTTATACATTCCTGTAACAATTATTTGTCCTGTCGGGTAACCAAATATTGTTAAGTGATAATTACAAGAAGATCCATTTGTTGTGACTGATAATTCATTTGTAAGTGTGTGTGTGTGTGTGTTATATATTGCTGTTAACCAACGAAAATTAAGTTGATAAGATTGGTTGACTTCTCATTCAACCAATTAAAGCGGTTGAAACAACCATTATTTTAACAATGACATTACCTTCAAAATACCCTAGGCTGTTAAGATAACAAACTTCACAAGGGCTAATGCCTAAATCTTAACAACATCCAATAATGTTAAGATAACAACACAATCTTAACAACACCAAAACTGTTAATATAGCAATATCTAAGCTTGTTAAGACAAGCTATTTCAAGTTTGTTAAGATAAGCCCAATCTTGTTAAGATAGACCATAAATAGGCTGTTAAGATAAGCATAACAAGAATGTTAAGATAACAATTTCAAGGCTGTTAACATAAGCAGTCTAATCTTAACATCCTTTGTCTTAGCAAACTAAACTTAACATCAAACTTTCTCAATGAAGTTAACACGTTAAAAAATAAATTCTAACATCAAACCACTTTATAAATTCGTATTTGTTTTGGGGCGCTGGACTTCGCCCCTAGGACCCCGCAAGGGGGCGCAACCCCCTTGACCTTCGCTATAACGTCCGGGTATTGAATTTGGCCAAACTTATACGAGTGTGCACTCCGCAACTCCTAAACTCGTTCTAGTTCTAACCAAAGTCAGTTAACTTGGTCAAGAAATTACACTAAAATAACAACATTATGTACAAAGAGATCAAAATCGTTATTATAATAATTTAATAATGGAAAATGTGAACACATCCAAAGGCTATGCGTATGTTTGACAAAACTACCTATAGCTTCAGATATTTTAAAAGAGACGAAGCTTTTAGTCGTTGGAACTTTTGGGAGCTGAAACTTTTTAAAAGAGTTGGTGCTTTGGTTTTATAAATGTGTGGTAAAATTAACTGTGGTTTACCTTTAGTAATAAACTACATAAAAATACATTAATACAAATTAAAAATGATAGTTTATAATTAATAGGATGGTAAAAAATTAATTATGTTTGACAGAAAGCTCTAGAGTTTTTAAAACGCTACATGTACTAACATTTTATAAAAAAAGTTTTTTTTTATAAAAAAAATGAAAACTCTATTTTTTCAAACCAGACGTGGCTTATATATTTGATCTTTCACTTTCAAATTTATTAAAAACAAAATATTTTATATGAAAATATCTTAAAAGCAAACATTAAAAATGGAGTTGATTTTATTCCTTTTCCACTATTTTGTGGAAACAAATTATTAATTGTCATCATATAAATTTTCTGCAACAATATATAAATTAATTTTTTTTAATATTCTTTAGAAATAGTTAGGAGATAAATTAGGAAAAAATTCGATCACATTAACTACATTTTTATATTTCGGTCCTCTTTGTCTCTCACTTTGGCTGGCCTCCTCCCTCCCTACTTCTCTCAGTCGCCGCCACTCTCTCCATCTCTCGGTTGTCATCTTCGGCCAACTACCACCACCATCGCCCTCTCTTTCTCTCTCTTCAACTTCCTCCCTTTCTTCTTCTTTCGGCCGCCGCCCCTCTCTCCATTTATTCCTATTTCGTCTATCACTAGCTCTCTCTCGCTCTCGGTTACATCCAAGACCAACACTCTCCGACAACCACCACCGTCTTCGATCTCTCATTTTCTCTCTTAGTTACACAATTGAAGAATATGAAGATGAACACAATGAAAAAAACTAAAAAAAATGATGAACAAGATGAAGATGAAGAAATGTGAACACGATGAAAATTAAGAACGTGATGAACGATGCATTGATAAATGATGACCGGCGATAAATGAAGAACACGATGATGATGATGATGCATAACAACAACATCGCGATGCATAAATGAACGATGTACACAATGATGATGATAAACATCGATGCATCACGAATTTGTATAGATAAAGCGAGATACGTCATGAATTAAACGATGCACATGAGATGCATCGACATCTTTTTTGAATTTGTATAGATTTGTTAATTTTGAAAATGTATCAATTAAATTTATTTAGCATTTATTATTTAATTATTCCGGTTAATATTGAAAAATCCCTACGAACTTTCATGAATTAATCGATTAAGTCACTGTACTTTTTTTACGAGTGTTTAAGTCCCTAGACAATTTTTGTCTTATTCAAAACTATATATTTGACCTGTTTAGCAGGTCACTAACCGGTAAACAAGAAAAAAGAAAGTCCAGTGACTTAATCGTGAAAATTGGAAAAGAAAGTTGGCTTTTTTAATAATAAACTCTTCGATAAACAAACTGTTTTACGTGTTAAGCATGTAGCAGGTTAAAAATATGTAGTTTTGAATAAGACAAAATTTGTTTAGGGACTTAAACACTCTGAAAAAAAGTTCAATGACTTAATCGATAATTACATGAAAGTCCGTGGGGGGGTTTTTTCAATATTAACCCTTAATTATTTGTTAAAGTATTCAATTTAATATAAAATTAAAATTAATTAGACTAGATATATTCTTTCTCTGAACTAACCTCTGCTAAATGAATCTGACATGTTGCATCACGAGTGTAACACCCACCCGATCCCAGAAAAGCCACGTCAACACATAATCATGAGTGGCAATATCACAAACATCTCACTATGCACACGTTAGAGGATTATACGATTCACTACTAATTAAAATTTTTACATAAACACTATTAACATATACATACATAATTCGCTGATTACATAAGCCCAAAAGATGCTAACATAAGAAGTACTAATCAGATCATTACTCAAAGCTAGCACAACGCTTCCCAGATAATCCCCAGTCCCAGATCAACAAGCACAGCTACCGATCTCTTGATACCCTGAACATGGTAGACTCGAATACGTAAGCTCGGAAGCTCGTGAGTGCGCGAGGGTTAGACTCTGCACAGTGAACACGTAACACACATACACATAGCACACACACGCAAAGCAATCTCTACTCTATCCCTGTCAATCAACATCACTATACAGGTATGAACACGTAGCATGAGATCCACAGCCCTGCACACAAAATCACTGAGGGGACACTTCCCCGGCTAATGACCGTGCGCACCGGTGGTTAGCGAAAACCCTGTAGCGCGGGCGCGAACCGGCTACAGGCCCTGCCGTGTATACACGCCCCAAGGACTGTTAGGGACAGTCAACCCGCGCGATCACAAATCGCGAATCACCGTCCGTATGGAACTCATCACGGACCCTCGGACTGGATCTCATCTCATGCACATTTAACACATATGTAGAAATAGAATCATACCTGCCGTTCACGTCCCTGTCTCATACACAGTACACAATACACATACACAATATTCGCTACACATTTATGACTCGCAAAAGATCCTGCAGTTTAGAAAAGAACTCCGGTACTCACCTGATCATTCCACTAATCCCGGAATCTCTGGCTCGGCTCAGCTTGCTGACTCGTCCCTGAAATCACACGAATCCAAAACTGTTAATTCCCATTTCAACGACCCATAAAACTAAATCACAATGAACCGCAACCGACCCGGACCCCACACGACACTTAAACCGAACCGGACTCGACGACCAATCCCAAACCAATCCCGATACCCAAACAAAGCCTGACCCAAAATCCCAACGAAGCCTGACTCGAAAGCAACCCCCAACGAGACTCCAAAACCCCTTTATAAGGCTCAACCCGGATTTCCCCTGCAGGTCCCTACTCGCGTCGCGAGACCTCTGCAGGTCGCGCCGCGACAGCGCGGAGACTCCATCCCTGACCTGCGATTTCAACTCTGTCCAGGGGTTAAAACTCCCATCTAAATCGATTTCAGCCCCCAAATAAACACCATATTCACTACATAACAGCCCCTTATATTCTCACAATGGTTTCTTGCTGCTGTATATTCTCACAGACACACACATATGCACACTTAGGGCTTTCTTTCAAATGAAGGAAGAGAGAAGAGGATAAGCACCTATATATTTTTCTATTTTAGTCGGTCCCGAACCCAATAACCCGATCCTAATATCACAATTTCACAATTAATATCCCTTAACCCATTTAACTCCACAAACTCAAATATATAATTAATCCACTAAATTAATTACCCGGTGACACACAACTCGCAATCCCGACACGTATCAATCCACTACTCGGGCTATCATTTGACCCACGCAATAATAATATATTAAACATCCACTAAAATAATTACACGCAATTATCTTGAAAATGAGATGTTACAACGAGATTGATCAGATATGTTGCATCACATGCATACACTTTTAATGCAACAAATCTAATCGCTATAAAGTGATTTTCCTGTTCTCCTATGCTTAAAGTTCTCCATTGAATTTGACTATATGTGGTTTTTGTGATAAATAAATATTGGTAAGAAGTGTGAGAAATATTGAATCAAAGAACACACACACACACACACACACACACACACACACACACACACACACACATAGGAGTGAGTTCAATGGAAAACCACTATGCACCTGAAACCTATGGAAACCTACGCATACCGTCCGATTTTGTGCATTTCATGAAAAACGCGGTAACATGATCGTAAATAAGGTGATGCATCACGCAGGATTTTGATGCATCACGCGAGAAATTAGATGCATCACGCGGGATTTTGATGCATCACGCGGGGAATTTGATGCATTTGTGGTGGTGCAATGCGGTTTTCACAAGTTTTCAGGTGCATTGTGGTTTTCCATTGAACCCCCTATATATATATATATATATATATATATATATATATATATATATATATATATATATATATATATATATATATAGATTGGGGTTCGATTGAGAACTTTGTGCATCGAGGCACCATTGAGAACTTTTGTGCATCGAACTATCTACCAATGGTGCACAAAGGGCATTTAAGAGATATTAAATGTATGGAAATTATTTTTGAATTTAAATGTTTTTAAGATATTTAATAGCTAAATTTGGTGTGAAAATCACAATTAACTTCTTTCCTAAAATCACTCCCTCTCTCTCTCTCTCTTAGCCCCTCTTGATTGTGGAAGAGATTAACGATATGCATGATTTATGTTTGTATTATGATGTATTTTGATTTTGGAAGAGATGAACGATATGCATGATTTATTTTTGGAAGCGATGAACGATATGCATGAAGAGATGAACGATATGCATGTATTTTGAATTCATATTATTCTTGTTAATTTTGGAAGTGTAATAATTGAATAAGGATTGCATAATTCCTGTTTTACCCCTCCGGGAATTTCATTATGTGCACTTGATGCATAAAACTTTTTATTTAATTACCATTTTGCCATTTGATCTAACCCACAGATTCTTTTCATCCAAGGGCCAGTGAAGGTTCTTTTGTAGCTCGATGCACAAAAATTCTCAATGGAACCTCCCTCTATATATATATATATATATATATATATATATATATATATATATATATATATATAAAATCAAAGTTTTAATTGTATCTTATTACCATGTATCGAATGACCGACTTTGAATATATAGACTAATAGACGAAACGCGCTTGTATTTTGATATTTTCTATCATTTGGTGTCCAATGTTTACAAAGAAATTAAGTTTATTAATTATACAGAGTGGTATGGAAAAAGTTACAGAAGGAAAAAAAAAAAAGAAGAAGAAGAGACCTGCGATGGCCGATGAGAATAAGAATTCACATGATTCCATGTGCGAACCAGCATAACATATGCATATGCATGATTGTTCGTAGAGTGGAATAACTTTAAATCTTAAAACATTACACATTAATTAGTGGAGACCTTGTCAAAGAATTTTTTTTTTTTTTTTTTGTTACGTACGTGGTTAATTAAAAATGTTGGATAAGTGGGCGGGTAAATAGTTTCGTGGCGTTTGGTTCGTGGAATTAAATTCGATGGAAATGTGAAATTAAAATTAAAATTTAGCTTGTTTAAAATTTTTGATAACCAAGACAAATGATTAAATTTTATGTGTTATTTCTATCAAATTTATTTATTTATAGGAATTTCGTATTTCTCCCGACTCATATATGAATTAAATTCCAACACACATGAATTAGATTCCAATCTACATACCTAACCAATACTAAAAACTAGGGGTGAGCTCGGTACCGTACCGAACCGAACCGGTACCGATCCCGAAAATACCGAAACCGAATTATTAGTTTTGGAAGAACCGAATACCGAACCGTAAAATTTTATATGGTGCCGGTTCGGTACCGAATACCGAATTTTAGCTAATTTAAGAACCGAATACCGAACCGAAAGTACCGAATACCGAATTATAGCTAATTTAAAAACCGAATACCGAACCGAATATATTAATTCGGTATCGGTCGGTACCGGTACTGGTTCGGTACCGGTTCGGGTTCGGGAAATGGTACACGTCGCTCACCCCTACTAAAAACTATGTTCTACCATCATTATTAATCATATTAATAACTAAAGTTCAAAATCCAATTCATTCGAATTACATTACGTGAAATAAACACTACTTTAGGGATAGAATTGAATGTGATAGAATAAGAAGATGAATTATTAAATTATACGTTTATATTGCAACTTTCAATCATGTTTTTTTTGTCTTATGAATTCTTAACCAATTAAAACTTACGAATTTTGTGTTTTTTCAAGAAAGTTATCGGTAACCTATTGAACGGGTTGTAATTGTTGACATGAATCTTATAAATCTATGGTTTTCTGGATTAAGTTCCACAACCAAATTATTTTGCCTTATAAATCCATCAGCCAAATTTTTTAATTTTATATATAAATCTCTCAAATTGATAAAACTCACGATATTTCCCGATCAATAATATTCGACTTTTGTGTCTACTCAAATTTTGAAAAGCTTTTTAAGGAAAAAAAAAGTTGAGTGAGGAACTTAATTGAAAAACATTTCAAATATGATGATTTAAAAAAAAAAAATAAATTTAAGGGACTAATTGAAATAAATGTATTACCAAGTGTTCGTCACCTAAACATATCTTGGCACATGAATGCCACGTAAACTCGGTAACCAATTGCAACTTATAACATATCAAATTCGTTAGTTTTACTTCGTTTATTGTGAAAATTTTCGAAATAAAAATAGTAATGTTGCATAGAATTGTAGGTAGCATTAATTTACTACGTACGTACCAGCATAAAAGTCATGAACTTATATATTGCCTATATAGCTAGCTAGCTAGGTTATTAGAAACAAATAAATTTGTGTATAGCCAACTTAGAATTATTTCACTATTAGGTTTATGAATTGATCGAATATATGGAACATTTAATATGATATATATGGTCGACACGTACATATGAGTCCACATAGAAATGTAGGATAATTAGTAGCTAACTTTTGTTTACCTCTTCGATCATTTTACCTTTAAATTAATGACGTAAACAAACACCCCCTAAGTTGAAAATCATCAAGAAATGATGCATGCGGTGGTTCGGGCAAATTACATGACGTACAGAGCTGAGTCCAAGGTTGCTATATATACTAGATGAAATATATATAACGCTGAATATGTTTACTTGGGTTTAATACAGATGTCCAAAGACTAGTTTCATTTATATACTTTGGCATAGATAGCAAGCCATTTAATTTCGATATCTCGGAATATGTTGTAATATTCATACATTTGTAATATTAGCTAGTAACTCGATCTCTATTATTGTAATATATATATATAAGTTTTACGATCAATAAATTCATTTTTAAAAGATCGATCGAGTTAATAACTGCACCAAACACCTAACTATATCTATGCATGACTACACATACAGGAAATCAAATTAAGCCACACTGAAAGCACCTGCATATCCATCTCTCAAGACGCCAGCTTTCCAAGTAATTTCAAAATTTGTTTACGTACATATATAATTAAGTCACACATATACAAATATTTCAAATTTAATTTGGTTACCTACCTTACATTTTCTAGATGTCATCCCACGACTCAGTTGGCATTATTAATCCAGCAATATCATGTATAATTAGGAACGATGCACACACAGATCAAGCAATGACAGATTGATGATAATAGCAGAAAATAAGAACACAATATTAAGATCGATGATAATTAATACGTGTGTTTGGTTCAAGAATCACCTTCACGGCCGCATTAGTAAGTTTCTATTAAGTTCGGATTATGATTACAATCACATTGAGATCAATATAAATGTAGAAAACACTTCGATCTCTTTCTAAAAACAAAAGTTCTTTTTATTTAAAAAAAAAAAAAAAAAAGAAATCTATGAAACTTGCCAGCTGTAACTTCAATTATTTTCTCAGATCGATCAGTGCATGAAACAAGAAACAAATAACAACGAGCAAGAGAAATTAAGAATAAAAGTAGAAGTGGATGGAGAATATATGTCAGTAATTAAGTTACTATATATAATTATCACAATTAAGAGAAGTAATTAATTTCAGTTTCTAATTATATGTTTTCATATATACTGCAGATCGATCGATATATATATAATTTAAAAAAATATATATATAGCTAGAATAGGAATGTGAACACATGCATGCATGCAAGTGCAACCGACCAAAAGACATAAGTTGGTCCTTAATAATTGAGAATAACCGGCCAGATTAGTGGAAAGTAAATTGAATAGGGATATGGAATCGATCGGTTGTTAGGATTTAGTTACGTTAAGGTAACAAGTTTGTAGGGTGACGAACCACTAGAAGTTAATAAGTAATGAAACCCTGTATAATGTATTACAACACTTTTAAAGACAAAAACGTGAGCGATGATGAGCGTGTGGGACATCGAAAGATCCCCAATATCTTCACAAAACACTCACATGGCTTGTTACATATATATATATATATATATATATGTTCCGGCCAATCAATAAGTTGAACAAACTAAAGTAACTTACACACTATATTCTTTCAATTCGCGATCTTAATTATAGCTTTAATTTTCCTTTTCCATTAGAAAAGAAAAGGGAATTGAAGTATATATATATATTATATAATTAAACACAATATATCTTAATTTGTTTCAGTACGTACCCATGTATATTTGAAGTTTAAATTAATTTATACACATCGATCGATCGTTAGCTCAGAAACAAGATCAATCTGCAAAGAATCAGCCTCAACCGATCATATATGCATATGTAACGTACACGAATGCTATACAAACCAGCAATATTAATAGTAGTACTGATATATACATGCAACATATAAATTAAGCTCTTGAACAATTAATCATGACTTTAGGAAATGATCGATGAGGAAGATAGCTCATGAGCCTGATCGAGCGTGTGGGGTATCCATATATCATAATCTTCCCCGAGTAGGAAATTAATTTCTCACGTGACTTGTTATGCTAAAATGCAACCAACTACCTACGCAAAACACATGCATTTTCCGTTTTCATTATTACGTACCAACATTTGTGATCGAGTAATTTTTATTTACTTTTGTTAAAACAATGTTGTAATTTAATCTAATAGCAACACACACACATATATAAAACAAAATTATTCATTGATCTAAAGAAGCAAAAAAATTTAAAGATTTAACTGTGAAATAAATTTATGGCTGTTTTCTTAACATTAATTGTTAGGTAAGTAAAAGAATTATTGATTTACTTTTGATAGAAAAAAATATTATTTCTTGATTTACCAAATTATTTGGTATTAGGTATAAATTACAATTAAAAAGAAAATCAAAAAAATAAAAACATAAAACTAAAAAAATAAAGATAAGAGAAAGAAGGAAAGAAGCGGCGTGTAAATAGAGAAAGAAAATGAGAAAATAGAGGATAATTTTAAGGCTAAAAGATAATCATTGTTAACTTAAAAAATAGAGTTAATTACAAAAATGGTCTCTATGGTATGTCCTAAAAATTGGATTTGGTTCTGGACTTAATTTTAATTTTGCAGAAACGGTCATTATTTTCACTGTTTGTTTGCAATTTTGATCCCTCTACATATTAACTTTTCTAATATGACCAATTTACCCTTATTTTGATGCAAAACATAGGGATCATTTCTGTAATTAATTTTTTTTAACTATTTTTACTCTTAATTAAATAATTTATTTTATAGTGTTAATTAACTTTAATGAATAATAAAAAAAGAAAAGAATTGTTTTATTTATGTTGGTTCGTAAAAAATTAAATATTTTTAGTCTTAATCAAAGTGTAAACCTCTCAAAAATTGTAATAAAAAAATCATTTATGTTTAGAAATTGTTTTTTAGGGGTTTTATAAATAAGAAATTGTTCCTCTATAATTATTTATGTTGGTTCATACATTTATAATAAAAAATTATTTATGTTGATCAAACCACGAAGACCATTTATTTAACCGACTCTACTTTATTTTTAGTGTCAATTAACTTTAATAGATTATAAAAAAATTATTTATGAGTCAAAAATTTAATTAAAATTAAAATTAATAAAGAACTTAACTAAATAAATAATTAATATTAAATTTGACCGAGTTATAAAAACTCTCAAATGGTCTAAGACAATTCAAATTTTTTTATTTAATGTATCTATTATGTTATCGTTTTATATTTTAATTACACCAAAAATGATTTAAAAATTTAGGTCCATATAACATCTTTGAGATTCATGATTAACAACTTTAATCATCAAACTTTGATTTCTCAGACCTTTACACAAAAATCGAGAAATATAAATAAGTTTTTAATCTTTCGTCTTTCAATTTGACTTTTCATTCTGATTAATCGACATCTTAAAATTTTAAACCATTTAGATTTATCACTTTATCATTATCACCTTGCTTTGATAAAAATGTGAACGGATTATAAAATAGAATCTTTGGCCGATTTTATTTAAGAAGAGTAAAATATATTTGACCAACAAACATATTTTTATTATAAATTTATGAACCAACATAAATAATTATAGATTCAAAATTTTATAATATTTTATTATGAAATCTTTAGAAAGTAGTTTCTAAACATAAATGATTTTTTCGATTATAAATTTTGATTGGTTTACACTTTGATTATAGTAAATTAAAAATAATTAAGACTAAAAATATCTAAATCATTTATGAACCAACATAAATAATTAAATAATTATTTTCTTTTTCTATAGTTTGTTAAAGTTAAGTAACACTATAAAATAAATTATTTAATTAGGAATAAAAAAGAGTTAAAAAATTAATTATAGAAATGGTCCCTACAGTTTGCATCAAAATAATGTTAATTTGGTCATATTAGAAAAGTTAATAGGTTGAAGGACCAAAATTACAAACAAACATTGAAAATAAGAACCGATTCTGCAAAATTGAAAGTTCAGGGATCAAGTCCAAAGTTTAGGACAAACCACATGGACCATTTTTGTAATTAACTTTAAAAAATATTAACATCTAAATAAATCTTAACCATATATAACCTTAATTAAGGAGTAGGTTAATTACGGTTACTATAACTAATTCTCCCTTTGCTAAGCCTTAATCCATATTTACAAGGTGACCGTGGCCCCACATTCCAACACAAACAACAACATTGTCTACAAAAATATTTGTCATGTCTTATGTCACATAATTTACACGTGGTCTTCTCCTTCACCCCTATTTATTCATTCCCCCCTCACCTCTCTTCTCTCCCACACTCCACACACACACCACCATTAACTTTAACACCGGCCATCAATCAAATGGCTACAAACCCTTATACTTATTCCACCTTACTTCCATCTTCTTTCTCATCTAAATCCCTTAATCTCTCCATCCCCATTAAAACTACCAGCAAACCAACAAAACCTTCTATCAACTGTGCAGCTTTACAGTCGTCTCCGTCGCTTCACTTCCCACCCATCACCATTAACACCCATCATCTACTTCCACACCAACCCTCCCAATGGAATCTTTTACAACGCGCTGCTGCTACCGCATTGGATTTCTTTGAAGGCGCTTTGGTTTCAACCGAAACCCAACACCCTCTACCCAAAACTTCCGATCCACGTGTGCAGATCTCTGGAAATTTCGCGCCGGTGTCGGAGCAGTCTGTCAGACATAACTTACCTGTCACTGGATCTATACCTGATTGTGTCAACGGCGTCTATGTACGGAATGGAGCTAATCCGCTTTTTGAACCTGTCGCCGGACATCATTTGTTTGACGGAGATGGTATGGTTCATGCTGTTACTATCGACGGGAACTCCGTTAGTTATTCCTGTAAGTTAACGGAGACTCACCGGCTTGTTCAGGAACGTGAACTCGGTCGACCGATTTTTCCTAAAGCTATCGGTGAACTTCACGGACATTCTGGTGTTGCTCGTCTTGCTTTATTTTATGCTCGATCCTTGTTTGGTTTGGTTGATCATAGCAAAGGGATGGGTGTAGCCAACGCCGGTTTGATTTATTTCAACAACCGGTTGCTCGCCATGTCGGAGGATGATTTGCCGTATCATATAAGGATCACGCCGTCATCAGATATCGAGACGGTGGGACGGTATGATTTCTCGGATCAACTCATGTCGACGATGATAGCGCACCCGAAGATAGACCCGGTGACCGGAGAGATGTTTGCTTTGAGCTATGACGTGGTTCAGAAGCCCTACTTAAAGTACTTCAAGTTTACAAAAGATGGAGAAAAGTCGCCGGACGTCGAAATACCGTTAGACGTTCCGACAATGATGCACGATTTCGCAATTACTGAAAACTTTGTCGTAGTTCCTGATCAGCAAGTCGTGTTTAAGCTTCAAGAAATGATTAAAGGAGGATCACCAGTGATTTACGACAAGAATAAAGTGTCTCGTTTCGGGATTTTGTCTAAAAACGCTGAAAGTTCCGACGACATGATATGGGTGGACTCGCCGGAAACCTTTTGTTTTCATTTATGGAACGCTTGGGAAGAACCTGAATCGAACGAAGTTGTCGTTATCGGTTCATGCATGACTCCACCGGACTCCATCTTCAACGAATGCGACGAGAATCTCGAAAGCGTTTTGTCTGAAATCAGAATCAACTTAAAGACTCGTAAATCAACCAAACGCCAAATTCTCAATGACTCTGTACAAGTAAACCTCGAAGCAGGTATGGTTAACCGTGACAAACTGGGTCGCAAAACTCAGTTTGCATACCTCGCCATTGCTGAACCATGGCCTAAAGTTTCAGGCTTTGCAAAGGTTAACCTCGTCACCGGAGAAGTGAAAAAATTTTATTACGGCGACCATAGGTATGGTGGTGAGCCATTTTTCCTTCCGAGTGGTTTGAACTCAGAGAAGGAAGATGATGGGTATGTTTTGGCATTTGTTCATGATGAAAAGACATGGAAATCAGAGTTGCAGATAGTAAACGCCATGACAATGGAGATGGAAGCTTCGATTAAACTCCCATCAAGAGTTCCATATGGATTTCATGGAACTTTCATAAGCTCGAAAGATTTGGCACATCAAGCTCAGTAAATTGATGAGCCGTACGTGAGTGAAGTAGTGATTAACTAATGAAGACGATATGAAGAGAGATTATGCCAGAGGGATGGTGAGTACACATCCCCGGAATCTCCTCATCGTTGCTAGCTAATCGATCCCATCAATCTTTCATACATTTTTTTTTTGGTTTTGGTAATTACTTAAGTTGTATGGTTTGTGTGGAACCAAGCATTGTAGCTTTTGGATTGAAGCTCAGCTGGTTTCTGATGTTAATTATTATTATTAATTAATGACAAAATTATTTACCCTGCTATTTCATGTTAATTAATTAATAATTATTATTCACTTTCTGGTTTATTAACTAGTACCCCTTTTAACGTCAAAACCACAATTAACAAAGGCTATTTCAGTCACATATTTTCATATATAGTTTAGCTTGTGATATATATAGTTCAAATGTATGTAATTAAATATAATTTTTTTGTTACAAAAAAAGAGTCAAAGTTAGTTAAAGTTTAATTATTTATTAATTGGTATAAAAAAGTAAATTACTAAGATGTAAAAAATATTTTTTAATAGGAAAAGAAGGTAGGTGAACGATCTTGAATCTTGAATGATTATTGTTGTTGTGCATTGATGAAGAATAAGAACGACGTGATGTACAATCTTGAACGATCGTTGCTATTTTGCATCAATGAAGAACACGTTGATGCCACGAACGTGTTCACGAAGACGATCTAGTAAGTTCAAAAGACGAAGATGTCAAAAAAAACGAAGACGATGATGACGAACACATTGATGCATCATGTTTGAACAATGAACACATATGTCGAGTTTTTTTGTATGACCATGTTGTTGCATCACATTAGAACACACTGTTCATTACGTTGATGATACGTTAGGTTTTTGGATAAACACGTTGTTGAATCACGTTAAATTAAGCCTTTTGGATGAACACGTCGTTTTTGGATGAGTACATTGATGCATCACGAATGATGAACGTTAAAATGATAAACGAAGATGATGAACGTAAATGATGAACACGAAGAATGAACAATGACGATGCATCGACATCTTCATCATTATTTCTGATTGTATAAATTTTGTTAAACTTGAATGCATAATTTATTTAACATTTATTATTTAATTATGTCATCAATATTCATTTAATACAAGAGTAAACTAGATATCTTTTTCCTATACAATCATCCGCTAGATGCATCAGATATGTTGAATCACGATATGCATCATGTGATGCAGGTATGGTACATCAAATGATGCATCACGATATAACTTAATCAAACGACTATAAAGTGGTATTCTGATGCATAAAAGTGTGTTTGTGTGTGTGTATAGAGAGAGACTTAGGATTAAATGAGATGCTAAATATATATTGAGAACTGCGAGAAACACTGTGATTCGTTTTTTTTTTACATATTGATTCACCATTTTTCGAATATATAAATACTGAATCATAAATTCCGGATTAAATAAATCAACAATTTATTAATTTTTTACATTGATTTATTAGTTTTTGAATTTATAAATAATGAATCACAAATTCAAAAATAAGTAAATCAATAGACAAAGTTAGTGAATCATAGCGCTTCTCACCTTTCTAATATATATTGAACTTCTCACGGTAACCTAAGCATCTATATATATAGCGAGGTTCAATACAAAACAAATGTGTATAACAGAACAAATGTGTATAGGAGAATCACAATGCATCACAAAAAAATTGTATGATACATCAAACGAGAGGATTTTATATCATACATTGGATCACACATCACATGTGGAGACTGTGTATCACATGAGAGAATTATGCATCACACTCTGATGCACGCGAAGAGCATTGTGCATAAAGATACCCCGTATGATGCACAATCCCTTTTATATGGTGTACAATAACTCTCTTTTGATGAACAATGATTTCTTTAACAATGTTTTGTGGTTCTCAAAGATTTTCCGATAAATATCGGTTCTCTCTCTCCCTCTCTCTCTATATGTGTGTGTAATAGTAATTTAATTTGAACATAAAAATATCATCTTTCAACTTTTAATCAAGTATTGAATATCCAATCCTTATTTGGTGCTTTTGACATTGAGAGTTTTTAGTTCGAAAACTCTTTCACCAGAAACATTTTGACATTAAGCTTTTGCACACTACAATTACTTACTAACACTCGTAATAATTATAAAGTACAACTTATTAATTTTAATGTTTTTTATGTAATATAATATCAAAAGTTACGACTTCAACTAGTTCTACTTAAACACATTTATAAAAATTAAAATGGGTAGGTTCTAAAAGATTCAGCTCATAATTCAAACATGAAGTTACAACTAGTGGTACCTAATATATTTTATAAACACGTAAAAATTGTGGGCCAATTTTGATGTTTAATTAATTGCATATATTCCATGTAAGAATTGATACAAACTAAATTATCATGCTATAATGATTCAATATAGCCGAAATGTAAGTACCTAAGTACTAAGGACCTACTAAGTACTTACGTTCGATGTAATCTTCAAGAAAAAGGTTAATTTTGACAGACAACGCTAATTTGTAATCCATTTTCGACCCTTTTGCCCCGACCATCCCGCAAAGAGCATGCACTCAGGCAATCAACAGGCGGCGGTCCACTAAAGAAGCCTATTGAATCACATAGGGTTCAAACTCGACACCCTTTTCTCTTATGGTCTCTCTCCAGTTGTAATCAAACATGTTTGTGTTGGTGGGAAATACTACCATGTCAAAGGCCTATTGGTTATCCGGTCGACATAAGACATGTACAATTTTATTTGTGAAATATACATGCCACGTGTGAAATGACATCATCATAATGTAGTTTACTAATTATTTTTAAATATAAGTTTTGTTAATTTTACTAATTGTAGTGAAAAAGATATGCTTATTATAATAGTATACCACTTTTGTAATTTTTTACTTTAAACTCTATAAAAGTTCATATTTTAATCCAAAATTATGGTTTAATCATGTGTACGTAAGTACCTAGTATTAATGTATTATCCCATGTTATCGCATTCAAAATGTTATTATTTATGAATTCAATGATTAAATATAAAAAGCGAATCATTAGTGCACATGGTTTGGGCCATTATGTTAATCAATCAGCCTAATTGTTTTTATACCATAATTTCATACACTTTATTAATTGTAAACTATAGCATATTTTCTATAAAGTGGCTTTGGACGTTAGAAAATTCGTGGATATGTTTTCGTTTTCTTCTTTGAGATGTGCTTTGGAAGATATGGGCTCGTCTCGACATCGCGATTTACAATCCATTTAGATTGGATCAATTCTTAGCAAGATCAACATTTTTGCTTCGAAGATTTTACATGGAATGTTGGCTAAGTTTTGTAATTCATCAAATAGAAGAATTCTTTTTGAATCATCTCCTTGGACTGGTCTGCCCGTGGTTAGGTTTGAGGGCCTATTAATTCTAACAAATTCTAGAGATATTTCTTTGTATACTATATTATTTTGATATTATTACAATTAGTTAGTTTTATGAGATTCTAGAAAATGATATGAAATAAAAATATTATGTTGTTATAGTTTATTATTTTTAGTTCATATAAAAGGGTCCTAGCTTTTATACGTACCCTGGGCATGCTTTTTATATATTTTTGTTTTGGACTTTATTATATATATGATTTTAAATTTATTTATATTTGATATAAGTTGTTGACATTTGAAGTTGTCATTGTCAATAGATTTAATTATATTTCACTTAATTTATTTTTTATTTTATTGTAGTTTATATACATACTTAACTTTAGTTAATTTTTTTCAAATAATAAATGTAGTATATATTAAGCATTTTACAAAAACATAATATCAAACCAAAATATTATATTGATTTGTCGTATTTTTTAATTTTTTTAATTATGTTTAATGCATATTTTAACTTTCATTTGTTTTTATGGGTACGTATAGGAGTTGCTGCTTTTTCTCTATATAATTTTCTAGCTTATTTTTAGAATAATATAAAATAATTAATCATTGTTCAAAGAAATGGAACAGTTCTATGTTTAATTGATTCATATATTACCCTAGTGGACCATTAACTTTATAAGTTTGACTTACATTATAAAAAATTTATTGTGGTTCAAAAATTAGGTAATCTTTATCTTTTTTAATATTATTGATTACTCGATCTATTCCGTACCAGTACATTTTACATTTTTGATATTTATATGAAATTAGTTTTCGTATCTTATTTGTACAAGTTATAAATCACAAAGAAAAGGGGAATAAAATGGCTTTGTGTTTGTACGTACAATTCAGTTTTAAGTTACAAATAGAAAATTAAGGGATGTGGTTCCCCCACTTAATTACTTAAACACGTACATAGAATAAATTAGATGTACACACGCACACTAGCTAGAAATATACATATATATTCTTGAACTAGTTTATGTCCCACGTAAATACGTGAATAAAATTTTATTTCTAATTTATTAAATTTTAATTGATAAAAATTGAGATTTCACTTTATATATAACATACTACTTATATATTTAATTATAAATTAATATTTATAGATTAAAAATTAATAGTGTATTTTTATTTATAAATCTATTTAGGATTTATCTTTTTTATAATAATAAGTTGTACTAATAAGTTGTATTTATCTTTTATTTAAAAATAAATCTATTTAGGATTTATCTTTTCTATAATAATAAGTTGTATTTATCTTTTATTTAAAAATAAAAGTTCTATTTATCTTTTGTGGTGTAACGTGGAAACAACACGTATGCGTTTGATGTTCTCTTTTATTATATAATATAAATAGTAGTTATTTTTTATGATTTTTTAAAACTTTTTATTTTTGATTTAATAAATTTTAATTGATAAAAATTTAGATTCAGTTTGTATATAGTGTATTTATCTTGATTTAATAAATTTTAATTGATAAAAATTTAGATAGTGTATTTATCTTTTTAAAAATAATATTTGTATTTATTTTTTATTATTAAAAAAATAATATAGAGCACTTATCCTTTTAAAATAATAAATTGTATTTATCTTTTTAAAAATAATATTTGTATTTATTTTTTATTATTAAAAAAATAATATAGAGCATTTATCCTTTTAAAATAATAAATTGTATTTATCTTTTTAAAAATAATATTTGTATTTATTTTTTATTATTAAAAATAATAATATAGAGCATTTATCCTTTTAAAATAATAAATTGTATTTATCTATTATTTTTTATAATAATAAGTGGTATTTATCTTTTATTTTAAAAATAAAAAGTTGTATTTATCTTTTGTGGTGTAACGTGGAAGTGCCACGTATGCATTTGATGTTCTCTTTTATTATATATATATATATATATAGATTGTATAAACTAGTTTATAAACCCATGTATAACATGGGTATACATTTAAAAATTTAATTTCATTAATTTTGTAAGATAATTTATAAATATATTTTATCAAATTTATAATATCTATTTATATAATAAATATAAATATATAAAAAAAGTTATCATTCAAATTCAAATTTGAGTTTTATATTAGATAAGATTTAGATTTGATTAGATATTATTTAAGTTATTATTTATATAGATTAATTATAAATTTAAAAGTATAAGATCCAAATGGCGGTAGGAGGTGATGTCACGTGGCAATAGCAAATGACGACACGTGACAACATAGTTACTCTTTTAATAGTTTTTATAGATAGATAGATTGAAGAAAACAAATTTTAAAAGCAAATAAATAGGAAATTGTTAGGTACACGTGGCAATCCCATGTTTAGCCAATTGGCGCTCTATCTAGCTGCCATGTGCCATATAGTTACTTATATAATAGAATGGGTAGATTATACAAGTACATTTTATGTGTTAGAAATAGAGGCTAGCCGATAAAAGTTCCTCCAGGATCCGTTGGGATGTCGATTAGGGTTCCGACGATGTCTACACAGGCAACTAATAGGGATCCGACAAGATTTAGGCTACCATATGATACCATTGTTTAGCGAATAATTTGTGATACATTTCTCATTAGAATAATCATAGTATAAATAGGCAATTAAGAAAACACTAGATAAACACAAATACTAAGATAAAAGTTATTCCATAAAATAAAGATAAACATAATATCACTAAATAATATCTAATATCTGCTAATAGCATCATTTCAACGTACATTTCAACAAATCTACCATTGTTAATTAATTTAGACTTGTTACAGGCTTATAGCATCATGCTTTGACCAATACACCCTATTGAAGTTAGTTAATGTAAGCTTTCACAAATCTCCATCCTTAAAAAGAGTCGTTCAAAGATATCTATATATAATAAAGGAGAACAAAAAACGTCACATGACGTCACCAGATCCCACCTAAAAAGATAAATACATATTATCATTATTTTTAAAATAAACAAAAAAAAGATAAATACAATTTATTATTATTTATAATATCTTAAAACATTAATAAATAACTAATTCTATCTACTATTTAACATTATCTAATAAATGTTGTTTATCATCATTATCTATTTGACATTTGTTAATTTTAAGCTAATCTAAATGTAAACATTAAAAAAAAATCATAAATTATATATTTTATGTATAAACTTCAAGTAAAATATTAAAATAAATAAGATTATATTCAAAATGAAAAAAATACAATATTATTAAATAACATCTAGATAACATAAATACAAATTATTAGTTTTTAAATAAATAATAATAATTAACTATATTTTCTATTTGACATTATCCAATAATAACATTTGTCATAATTATTTATTTAACATTTGTTAATTTTTAGCTAATCTAAATTTAAACTTAAAAAGAAAATCTCAAATTATATAATATAAACTTCAAATAATATTTATAAAGCGATCATTGACATATGATTTTTGTAGACACTAAATCTTTTGATCTTTGGATTGTCTTTGTTAATGGTGTGTGTACACACACACATATATAAATATATATATGTGTATATATATATATATATATATATATATATATATATATATGTGTGTGTGTGTGTGTGTGTGTGTGTGTGTGTGTGTGTGTGTGTATCTACACACACGTCTATATATATAGATACATATAGATACATACATATACATACATATATACATATTATATATATAGACACACACATACATACAAGAAAGTGTAATGACACAAAAAAATGTCACTAGATTTATAAGACTCAACGAGATTTATAGAATCCAACAAGATTCATAGGTTAATAGAAGAATTTAGTAGTATTTTCAACAAGATTCATAGGATTAAAACCATTTTGTGTTTGTTCATAATGTTCACAACAAATAAAGTGTTCACTAAAGATCCTTTATGTGTGTGGGGGTGTGTGTGTGTATAGATTGAGGTTCAATGGGGAACCTCGATGCATTCAGAACCTTTAAGAACCCAAAATGCATTAAAGGCATTTTAGGGATGTTAAATATATTTACCATCAATTTTGAAATTTTTTTTTCAATAAATATTTAAAGATAATTAGGAATAAGGAAATAAATCAAGTCATAACTATAATTCCTAATATTCTCTCTCTCTCTCTCTCTCTCTCTCTCTCTCTCTCTCTCTCTCTCTCTCTCTCTCTCTCTCTACCACGTTGACCTCCTTCACCCTTCTCCCTATCTCTCACAAATTCCGACGTCCTTCTCTAGGCCGCCGCTGCACCACCGCCACACCGGCCGCCGCCACATCAAACTTATATTTATCTTGGTCGCTGATGCACCACCGCCGCACCAATAGAATCTATGCACACATGTCGTTGGGGATAAATGATAAACATGCGATGATGAAAACGATGTGTATTGCGTGTGTGATGACCACCAAGATGATAACGACGACGACGATGAACATGTTGTGATGAATGTTATGTTTCCTATATGATGAATAATAAACACGAAGATGATGAACAATCCGAGATGATGAACACGAAAATGGTGAAGATGAACAATCCGAGATGATGAACTCGAACGTGGAAGATGAATCCTAGATGAAGATGTATCATATTTGATGATGAATCCGGTGAAGATGCATTGTACGTGAAGGTATTTATAATTTTTATAAATTTTGAAGATGATGATGAATATGGTCGAAGATGCATCACGATTTTGGTGATGCATGACGATGAGACAAATACGAGGATAAATATGGCCGAAATGCATCGTGTTTGAAGTTGGATTGAATTTAGATGCATCGTGTTTGAAGATCAATCCTATGAATTGGATGAAGATTCATCATGTTTGTTTAGATTTTGTAATTTAGGAAGTGTATCGATTTAATTTATTTAGCATTTATTGTTTAATTATTTGATTGAATCTTCATTAATATAATATTAGAATTTATTTGACTTGTATATTATTTTTTCAAAAATACCCTTATGCATGCTAAATACGTACATCGTGTGATGCACCCATGATTATTTTATATAAGGGCTATGATTGTTTTTTTTTATATTTTCGATGCATATGGTTCCCCATAAAACCTGACCATATATATATATATATATATATATATATATATATATATATATATATATATATATATATATATATATATATATATATATATATATAGGGGTGGGTTCAATGGAGAACCTATGTGCATCGAAGAACTTTGAAGAACCTCTATGCACCACCACAAATGCATCACAATTCCCGTGTGATGCATCATTATTTCCACGTGATGCATCAAATTCCCGCGTGATGCATCGACTTCTACGTGATTCATTACGATTTTCTAGCGATGCATTGTGGTTCTCCAAGGTTCTTTGATGTATAGAGGTTCTCCATTGAACCCACCCCTATATATACATATATATAGACTAAAGATCTTTTGTGAACACTTTATTCGTTGTGAACATTGTGAAGAACCAAAAAATAGCTTTGAATCTTACGAATCTTGTTGAAAATACTACCAAACCCTTCTATTAACCCATAAATCTTATTAGATCCTATGAATTTTATTGAATCCTATGAATTTGTCGAATCTTAAGAATCTTGTTGAATCATATGCATTTTGTTATAAAAACTACTATGAACCTTTTGAATGTTCTGAATCTTGTTGTAGACACTTATATGAACCTTTTGAATCATATGAATCATGTTACAAACACTTTTTGATATACATGAATGGTTATATGTATTTTTTTATTTGTTCACAACGTTCACAACGAATAACTTGTAAAACATTATTTTAACTTTTCATATAAACCATTATCATAATGATTTAATATTCATTTGTTTCATATATTTTTTAAGAATTGGATCATTAATCAATTGTTATTAAGTATATATAAACACTTAATCGTTTGATAAAATCTCAGCAATTAATAAATCGATAATTTTTATAAATTTCAAGGATTTAAAATTTGCAACATAAACTATGAAGGGTTTTAGGGTATACGGATCGAGTATTTCAATAATATATATTTTAACACTTGTAATTATTCACCATCTAGGTTTTCTGGTATTTTAAAATTACTTCAAATTTTATTGCATGGCTTAAGTAAGTACTCACAATCTAGGCTTAGGCTTATTTTTATTTTATATATACTATTTTCATTTTGAAAAGCATGCAAGTTCATATTATTGATTAGTGGATGTCATTAGTTAATGCATGCTACCAATAAATAAGATGTTGTACATTAATTATTGAGCTAAATACTTTGTTAGTCGTTCCTCCCTTAGTGCATACGGAGTACCAGCACCCAATTGATTTCCGGGTGTCACTCAAACCGATCCCGATGGAAATACCACCTCAGAGGTCTCAGCCCCGAAATGAAACCCCCCCTCTTGGCCTCTCCATCATATCTTGCTCCGGTTCTCCCTCTCTCTTCCTCTCGCTCTCTGTATCCCTCTGCATTAAATATTAATAGACTAGTTTATTAACCCGTATATTACACCGAAAATTTAATAAATATCTTTTTCTTAAAATTATAGAACCTTAAAATTAAAAAAAAAAACTAATATTTTCATTAATAACTTTTAAATTTATCATTATCATTAAAATATATTTTAAATATTGTTTGTTGAGATTTTAGTGGATATAGATATAGATTCATCAATAGTAAATATAATAATGTACACTTGGCAAATTCTCGTTAAGCCAATTGGCATTCTCTTCAACCGACACGTGACATTTAGTTACTCATTTAATAGAATAGATAGTTATTAGGATAAAAAAATATATATATTTGTTCATTTTCGACATAGAAAGATGGTGAGAATTGAGTGAGAAAAAGTTGATCGATGTGGAAGGAAAAATGAGATTTCATTGAGGATGATGGGTCCTCCCAACAACCTTAATAAAGTTGTATTTTCAAGACAAAAAATATATATGTTCCATTGCATGGTGAAATGAACTAATTAATGCCATAATTAATCAGAAAAATACTTTATATATATAATCGAATTTCTGCCAAATTCCAGGGTAACCGTGTGCAGTGGTTTTGTACAATGCATAGTCTTTTTCTTGACGAAAAGGGAAACAAATTAAACCAAAAGAAAAGAAAATGCACAAAAGAAGATAAAGAGAAAAGAAAAAGAAAGAAAGAAAGAACTCGCCATCACCCAGCTACTTTTTCCTGGAAGGTTCAAAAACAGCAAAGAAGATAGCGACACTAGTACTAGTCTATAACAATTACTAAGAACAAACAATAGATCGATGTGACAAGAAATACAAGGACGAACGCATGCGCGCATTTGAGTGGGATATACTTAATTATCATTCTATTGGATTAATTAAGAGCATGTACAAAATCGGTGTTACGTATAGTACGCTACGGGCAAAGGAAGCGTTCTTTTAGTTTGATATGTAATTTCCCGGCCCTTTTGGTTCTTTTCGTTAAATCAAACCAAAACCAAATGATGATCGAGTCATTTTATATAAGTTGAAGGTGAATTTCATGAACATATATATGGATACCAAACTTTTTTTTTAACAAAAATGCTGTTACATGTATATAGTGGTTAGTATTTTTAATGGCAGCTAGCTAGGTAAATTATGAAAGGATATATATATATATATATATATATATATATATATATATATATATATATATATATATATATAGTTAACTGTTGGCGAGCGGAGATGGTGATTGTGAAAAGGACTGGTCTCCTACTATATATATATACATATATATACACCTAATCAACATGCAATTCTCCAATGACTATAGTTGAAGTGAATGTTTGAAAGAAACGAAAAGTTTGTGCCGGCAAATGAATATGTGCCATAAGTTTGCAAAAGGGGTTATAATTAGTAGGGTAGGGTCGGGTCTTTGAATAGATCGAATGAATGACCCGCCAGGCCAAGACAAGTTGTATGTCGTGGGTCTGTGTTTAAATTGTTTCTTGCATATATGCAGTCAGTCGTAGTGGGATCAAATAAGTTGAAGTTGGTGGTACCACGTATGGCCTTCCAAGACCAGTCGTCGTGACTCCCGCCCACAAAAGAACAATTTTGTCATGCATGGCTCATTGGCTCACCATCAATTCAATTCCACCGACCACCACGTCATATTATATATACAGGGATCGATGAGATCTATTGTCAACACTTTATTCGTTATGAACAAATAAAAAAAAAATCCATATAAGCAATCATATATATCAACAAGCTAGGCAGCTAGCGTTTGTAACAAAATTCATATATATGATTTAAATGGTTTATAAAAGTGTTTGCACAGGAAGATTGATAACATTCAAAAGATTCATAGCAGTGTTTATAATAAAATTCATATGATTCAACAAGATTCATAAGATCCGACAAATGATTCAACAAAAAACTCATAGGATCTTATATCATATCGTCAACATATAGACATAATAAATTAAAGAAAGTTCGAACCTTGCCTCTTAACATACAATTGGTTCATTTTTACTTTGCCTCGAACTTTTTCTCCAAGAAATAGGAGTCTATCTTGTTGTACCAAGCTCATGGAGAAAGTAGACTATATAACCTCAAAACCCCGAGGTTGAGCAACATAGACTTCTTCTGTAAGTTTCCCATTTAAGAAAGTAGACTTTACATCTAGTTTGTATATGGGCCACTGAAATTGTGCAAAAAAAGTAAGGAAGGTTCTCAATGTTTCAAAGCTAGTGCACTGTTGGGGAAAAAGTTTCATCGAAATCAACACCTTCTTTCTGTGCATACCTGTTAGCTACAATGTGTGCTTGCTTTATGCTTCTATACTAAGTCATCAACATGGTACTTAGTGCAATAAACACACTTTAAACCAATGACATTCTTCACACGTTTTGTTTTTTACATATGGTTACCATTTCTTCATTCATAGCTTCTTTCCACACTTCACTTTCAACAACTTTATCAAAATACACAGGATCTGAAGTATAAAAAACAAAGTTACTTGAGGCATAATTTCATCTAACGATCCAAAGCTTTTTGGGGTGTGATCATATGCTAATTTAGAAGGAGAAAGATCACAAAAACTTCTAGTGTTGAGGAGAATATCTCACAAAAATGCATTTCTGCGATTTAACATCTAATTTGGTACGAGAGGGAGATGTATCCAAAGCATATGTTAGACACCCAAAAAATCGTAAGGAACTAAGATGTCGCTTTCTTCCTCTCCAGGCTTCGTATGAAGCATAGTTCATAGCAACTTTTGTTGGTTAGATGTTTATAAGATAGATTGCGGTTGCCACACCTTGTGCCCAAAACTTCTTTGGAGACCATATGCCGCCATCATGCTGCGAGCCATTTAAACAATTGTCTGATTCTATCTTTCCCCCGCTACATTTTGTTGCAGCATGTTTGGTGATGATAGTTCTCTGTGAATGTCATGTTTCTTACAAGATACAGACTACTCGTTAGAAGTATATTCACCGCCTCTATCTGTCCGAAGGGTTTTTATATTACATCCATTTTGATTTTCAACCATGGCCTTAAATTTCTTAAAGCACTCAAATGTATCAGATTTGTGCGTTAAGAAGTAGACTCAACTCATGCGGCTATAACCATCAATAAATAACAAAAAAAAAAAATATCTACTTCCAACCAAGGACTCCATACTCATTAGACCATAAACATCAACATGAACTAATTCCATGGAAGTAGGTGCTCTCCAAGACTTATTTACCAGGAATAAATATCTGTTTTGCTTCCCATACACACATCTTAATTTCACAAAAATCAAGTTTCTTTATAGGAAGCAATCCAATAACCATATTTTTTCTACTTAGCAAATTCAACCCTTTCACATTTAGATGACCATAGCGTAAATGCCATAACTTTGTTCCATTATCCCTTTAAGGGTTAAGGCTAGACCAACTACAGTTGAAACATTAAGAGGAAACAATCTGTTATGAGTTATATGGCTACAACCAGTTTTTTTTTTATCTCTCACAGAGTGACAATACGTGCATATTCTTCAAAATGATTTTATATTCACCGGTCATTAGTTGTCCAACACTTAACAGGTTATGGGCTAAATTAGGAAAAAATTGCACATCAGAAAGAAGTTTGACATCACCTTAATTGTATCGTTTTGATAGCAACTGTACCATTGTCTTCAACTTTCATTTCTTTGTTGTCTCCAAGTCTAACTTCACCTTTAATGGACTAGTAAAGCTCGTTAAGAAGTTTGACATCACCTTAATTTACCAAAAGTGGAGTTACAACTTGTTTATATATGCATTTCCCTGTCGGTTTACAACATCATCAGGTCACATCCGATTCATAAAAATGATCGAATTTGCTTGAATGTCGTCTAACGTACGTACAACTTTTGTGCTGGACGGAATTAATTTGCAAAGAAATTCTTGTCTTTGTTTGCCATAAGAACAATATATACCTTATGCCAACTTATACTATATGAACTAATTAATAGATTTAGATATTATTGTCCGAAAGATTAATATTAATATAACTGTGTCATGCATGCCTTGATAATTAATTACTAGTTAATTCTCGGAACATTCTTCCCATGCTCTAGCTTTTCTCTTTCTTACAATTAACAAGCTAGGAATTGATTCATCGAGACTCTCTCTCTTCATTGAATTGATCAAACATATATAAAGGATGGATAGAGATGGGAGATATTAAAGTTATTATTTGATTGAGAAATTTTGTAATATTGTAATAATTAAATAGTTGCAGACATATATTATTAGCTAGCTAGCTAGGTGATCGATCGAAGTAATTAATTAAATCGATCATATTCTGTGGAAGATGTTTGAGCCCTATGAAACAAGGCATCCTAACGACTGTAGGTAGACGTGGAGGGGTAAGAAATAGAAATATATGTTGTTTTGCAAACTTAAAAGAAAAATATCTAAAGAAAAACAACACAAGGGTGTCCATCATATCATATATATATATCCCATAATTTCCTACTTATCAAATATATATGTCTAGTTTTGTGCTTTTTGAATTTATAAACGGACAAACCATAGTGGGTCGTCTTCTTTTAATTGCCCTTCAATTCATATATAATATATATATATTTGGGGCCCAACTTTTAGTTTCATAAATTAATTAAAAATATTATCTCCAATTAATCTATGAATTGAAAGTTGAAAAAACGTAGAATTGAAGCTGAACAAGATAAGGCGTACGTTACATGAATATGTGTTGTTTTGCACGTACAGGTGTTGATCGGCAACTTAATTTAGTATAAGTGGTGGTGTGTTCGGATCAAATGCGCGGGCGGGTGGCCATTTTCAGTAGTGCACTATAACTTATATATACTATTGACACCCTTTTATGGATGTCGTCGGTCAGCTACTTAAACCAAAAGTACAGTGAAAAGAACCAATTTTAGAATTTTATATATACACACACACTTTTCAATTCTATGAAATATCATATTAGTGTGGAGTGTTGAATTCTCGTATTAAATGTATATATTCATTAATCATTATTATAAAATAATATATTTCATATAAAACTACAATATATAAATGTTGAAAAGTACATTATAATTGATATCATTAATTACATAAAAATTTCTAATTCATGTAAAAATACGATATACAAATGTTTAAAAGTGCATTACCAGTTCATATCATTTGAACATGTGTATATTATTTAATCTCTACATTTTTGCAAGATCATTTTTAGGTTTATCAATTCTACGCGTTTCTCAAGAGATCGAACTAGCTATCTTCAGCTACTAGAACTAATTTCACAATGGATTAATGAATCTCGCTTTCCGCCGGCCACTAACTGTGGATGAATCTTTAGAAGGCCAGGTTGAATTAATTGGGATGGCAACAAGCTAACAGTGTCGGTCCTATCATTTTTAAAGCCCGGGGCATATACTTTAAAAGGGCCCTCTATATATATATATATATATATATATATATATATATATATATATATATATATATATATATATATATAAAAGCAAAATTCGTATAAAAAGTTATAATTAAATAATATTGAAAAAAAGTTATACTTTTTATTCGTATGATTATAAATTGGGCAAAAATTGGATACAATATTAAATTATATTTTTATTAGTAAATCGAGAATAAAAAGTTTAAATTTTAAATGATTCATAATATAAATAGTAAACATATATGTCAAAATAAATAACATCCCAAGAAATACACATCTCATTAATATTTTTAATAGTTGTATAATAAATAAAATAAACCACGTGATAAACAAAATTAAAAAAAATCAAACTCATTTAAAAACAAAATTATAAATATTAAATTTGATGGATAGTATGATAAAAAGTAAATAGACGATATATGTGGATGAAAATTCAAGTGGTAGTGACGTGATATAAAATATAATAAAAATGCAGACGATGGGATTCGAACCCACACCATTTAGGTTCCAAGATAAGATGATTGCCAGCTGAACCAACACAATATTTATGTATTAATCGAGCAAAAATTATATAAACTAATATTGGACAGTTGGGTTATATTAAAATATAAAATTTTTTTGGGCCCCTTATAGTGAATTGGGCCCTGGACGGTGGCCCATGTGCTCCAGGCCCAGGGCCGGCCCTGCAAGCTAACTAGCCACTGGGTGGTGAGTGCATGGTGATATATATAACAAGTGAAAGTTCTTATTATTCCACTTGGGTTTTGTAGTAATACTATATTTGTTTGTGATTAAGGATCAGTTGATCCATCGAAATGGTTTAATCAGAAAAGTAACACATATTCATAAGCCTTTTCCTTTTTCATTCAAGTGGGGGAACCTAAGAAAACACTTTGCTCATCCAATAACCTACCAATATCTTAATTTATGCCTTACTTTTTGAAGGTCAAATAATAATAAATTTTGTCACAGATCAACTAATTAACATGATGTAACTTTTTATAATCACCCTTGCACAACTATTATATATTGACACCAATCAAATGAGTTAGCCTGTCTGTATCTTGTGAAAGACAATGATATAAAATAGAGTATTTTCTTTGTACATGTACACATTCTCTTTTCTATATCTTATTTGCTGTTGCTTCTTCAACTTAATTAAGGTCGACTCAAGTTAACATGTAGGTAGAAACATGAAGAAATGGAATTGAATGTTATGCTAGGGTCGGTTCTCAACTATATTTTAAAGTGGTTTAGTCATTTTTTATGTTGTGTGATTAATTAGAATATTATATAAGAATTATTTAATTGAGAAGTAAAACAAATTTCTCATTGTTTTTTCTATCACACCTTAAGTATTTTGACACTGATATTCTTCTACCACTTGTTATGTTTTCAGATTTCATTGTTTTCATCTTATAATTTTAATCATTGATGATGAAAATATATAAACATTGAACTACAAAGAAAGCTTTGTATAATATTACTCGTTGGACTGAAAATTTAATGCCCATGATAGTTTGATCGATGCCTTGGGTCGTAGCCCATATAGCCCCCCTTGGGCCGGCCTTAACTCTACGCTAGGCATGACGGCTAGCTGTCTTGTTGATGAAACAAGGAAGAACCCAACATGACCTAAGGCCACTAGCTAGGCCAGGTCAGTAATGCATGCCTAATTGAAAAACCATCTAGGTGAACTCAGAACCAGCCATTTTTTAAATCTTGATACATATACAATGTTCCTTCTGCTTTACTAGCATAAAACTTGTAAATTTGCTGATAAAAAATGCATATATATCGACAATCTAAATGCCAAGACTAACATGGAATAAACCTGCAGCAGAAACGACCCATTAATTCTTGAATATTTGCGTGCAGTGATCCTGAAAACCCACTTGCCAACTCGATCGTATGACAACAACAACACCTCTAAAACGATTCGAAGCCGCCAGAATACCCACAGCATCATACCATAATTCTGATGGGCAATCTGTTAAGGAAATGATACACAATCAAGACAATTAAGGATTTGATTGACTTGACTTTTTTATGAATCTTTCTAGATTTAATTTTCCATAGGGTTTTTTTGTAATCTATATATGTTTCTCTGGGATTTCTGGAGAGGCAACTAATTTTGACCTAATATTACATGGTATCAGAGCGACACAAAACAAGAGCCGATTGAATCATGACCGGTGATGAGCAGAGACCAATGCCACCACCAAAAATTGAGCCAAACTCACCTTTCTTTCTTGGTCCTCAAGATCGACCTGGAGATTTCATCACCCCAACACGGCTTCGCGGGAATAACTACGATGACTGGGCTGGAGATATTCAAACAGCGTTGGAAGCAAGACGAAAATTTGTATTCCTGGATGGTACAATCACAGAGCCGATTCCTCCTTGCACTCAGTCCGATTGGAGCACCATTAACGCTATGTTGATATCATGGATTATGAATACTGTCGATCCAGAGGTGAAGTGTTACTTGTCCAAATATAAAGATGCAAAGCGTTTATGGGACACCTTGAAATCTCGATATGCTTTGGTTAAAGGTCCAAGAATTCAGCAATTGAAATCTTCAATTGCTAAATGTGAACAAACAAAATCAATGCCCGTTGTGGAATATTTCGGTAAACTTTCTGCACTTTGGGAAGAATTGCATAATCATGAACCGCTAATACAGTGTTCTTGTTGTACGTCATGTTCCGCGGGAAGACAACATGAGGAGAGGCGTGATAATGAAATGCTTCATCAATTTCTTATGGGTCTTTATTCAGAATACTACTCCACTCTTCGCACTAATATTTTATCGCAGGATCCATTACCGTCTCTTGACAGGGCTTTTCAATTGGTTGTGCAAGATGAGCGGGTACGGCTTGCAAAGGGGGTTCAGACTGAAAAAACACCGGAAGCGCTGGGATTTGCTGTCCGCACAGGTCCTAGCAGAGGACGAGGTCGGGGAGACAAACCTGATCGATCACATCTTAGTTGCAGCCACTGCAAGAAAACAGGTCACGAGGTCTCACAGTGTTTTGAGATAGTTGGCTATCCAGAATGGTGGGATGATCGTAACAAAAATGACGGAGAACGTTGTAAACCTGTTGGACGTGGAAAAGGTAGTGCCTGTGCCAACGCAACAGCTACTGGACAAGGCAGAGGCGGTGTTCCTGGCAACAACTTGACTGATTCGCAACTGTTCACAGCCAAACAGTGGAAGGCTCTTGCTGGACTTATTGGTAACGTAAAAATTCCGGATGATCGATTGAACGGTACGTTTGATAAACAATCATGGATAATTGACACAGGAGCAACACACCATGTTACTGGTGATGCTTCTTGGCTTGTTAATATACAAGAAATTGATGCTCGTCCAGTTGGCCTTCCTAACGGGGAACAAGTTGTTGCAACTCATGAGGGTTGTGTTGAATTGTCCGATAAAATAACCCTCAAACATGTCTTGTTGGTTCCAAATTTGAGTTGCAACTTGATTTCAGTTTCTCAATTGAATGATGATATGAAATGTATTGTCCAATTTAACTCTATGTGTGCTATACAGGACCAAACGAGGGAGCTGATTGGAACGGGTGTTAAGCGGGATGGACTTTATTATTTTGGAGAAGCCGATTCAGTACAACATGTTAAAGTGACTGAGTCTACATTGACGTTGGAACTTTGGCATAAGCGAATGGGACATCCCTCCGAAAAAGTAGTGAAGTTACTCCCTCCGGTTGGTAATTCTAAGGGTAATTTGAATAAAGCTTGTGAAGTGTGTTTTCGAGCTAAGCACTCTAGAGATAAATTTTCTTTAAGTGACAGTAGAGCAACTAGAATTTTTGAGAAAGTTCAATGTGACTTGTGGGGACCATACAAGCATCCTTCTTCTTGTGGTGCCCGATATTTCTTGACATTGGTGGATGATTATTCTCGAACGGTTTGGGTTTATTTGTTAGTTGATAAAACTGAAGTTTTCCAAATGTTCATGTCTTTTATTGCAATGATTGATAGGCAATTTTCACAAAAGATTAAAATTGTCCAAAGTGATAATGGCACTGAATTTCATTCATTGCTTGATTATTATTCTGCCACTGGAATTTTGTTTCAAACATCATGTGTGGGCACTCCTCAACAAAATGGAAGGGTTGAGAGAAAACATAAGCATATTTTGAATGTAGCAAGAGCATTAAGATTTCAAGCTAATCTGCCTATCTATTTTTGGGGAGAAGGAATTCTTACTGGTGCACATTTAATTAATCGAACACCTTCCTCCCTATTAAATAACAAAACCCCTTATGAAATCTTGTTTGGTAATGTCCCATCCTACGTCACTGTTCGAACATTTGGTTGCTTGTGTTTCGCTCATAACCAAAAGACAAAAGGGGATAAATTTGCTAGTCGGAGTCGAAAGTGTCTCTTTGTAGGTTATCCGTTTGGAAAAAAAGGATGGAAGTTGTTTGATCTCGAAACCAAAGAATTCTTTGTCTCGCGTGATGTGAAATTTTTTGAGGACGTTTACCCATTCTTTGAGATGGAACCAATAAATAAAGTTTCAGAAGATGTAATCCCTACAAATGAGAACACTCATGCTGATTTTGACGATTGTGCGGTTGATGATTACTCGAGTCAAGTTACACCTCAATCACCTCCCATGCAAACGCATGATGAACAGATCGAACAAGATTCTCCACCAACCTAACAAAGTGAAGTTCATCAATCTGTTAACACAGATTCTGATACAAACCCAGCAGACCAGGCTACTAATCTTGCAACCATGGAGCCCGTAGAACTGGGTCGAGGCATGCGACACAAAACCCCATCAGTGTTGTTAAGAGACTACATCACTCACACAGTTGTTGCTAAAAGTCCATCCCCCGCTACCCCGTCCTCACAGCATACCACAGGTACTCCGTATCCTATAGCACATTATATAACTTGTGACAATTTTTCTGTGCAACACAGAGATTTTCTTGCAGCCATTACATCAGGAAAGGAGCCACAATCCTTTAAGGAGGCAATGAAAAGTGAAAGTTGGAAAGCATCAATGCGAGATGAGATCCAAGCTTTAGAGAACAATGGCACTTGGACATTGGAAACACTTCCTCCTGGAAAACGTGCCTTGGGAAGTCAATGGGTGTATAAGATTAAATATATGTCCAATGGAGACATTGAGCGTCTAAAATCCCGATTGGTCGTTCTCGGCAATCATCAAGAAGAAGGCATTGATTATACCGAAACTTTTGCTCCTGTTGCAAAAATGACTACCGTTCGGGTCTTTCTAGCGGTCGCTGCTTCTAAAAATTGGGAACTTCATCAAATGGATGTTCACAATGCCTTCTTACATGGGGATCTTGAGGAAGAAGTGTACATGAAACTTCCTCCAGGAATTCAGTGTTCCGATCCCAATTTGGTGTGCCGGTTGAGAAAATCCTTGTATGGATTAAAACAGGCACCAAGGTGTTGGTTTGCAAAACTGGCAACAGCTTTAAAGGAGTATGGTTTTCTTCAATCGTACTCTGATTATTCTCTATTCACCTACACTCATAGCAACATACAACTTAATGTGCTTGTCTATGTGGACGATCTTGTTATATCAGGAAATAACTCTGTCGCCATCCGAACCTTCAAAGCCTATCTCGGTGATTGTTTTAAAATGAAAGATCTTGGTACGTTGAAGTATTTCCTTGGCATTGAGGTAGCACGAAGTCCTTCTGGTTTGTTTCTATGCCAACGGAAGTATGCTCTCGATATTATTTCTGAAGCTGGTTTATTGGGAGCTAAGCCATCGGGGTTTCCGATTGTGCAAAACCACAACCTTGGTTTGGCAAAGGGCGATTTCTTGTCTAAACCAGAGTCTTATCGTCGTCTTGTGGGCCGTCTAATTTACTTAGGAGTCACTCGCCCGGATCTTGCCTACTCGGTACACATTTTGTCTCAGTTCATACACAAGCCTCGTGTTGAACATTGGGAAGCGGCTCTAAGGGTTGTACGTTACTTAAAAGGAACTCCAGGTCAAGGAATTCTCTTAAGATCTGACAGTACCATGTCATTAGAGGGTTGGTGTGATTCAGATTGGGCGGCGTGTCCAATCACTCGCAGGTCCTTGACAGGTTGGCTTGTGTTTATTGGACAATCTCCTATATCATGGAAGACAAAAAAGCAACATACCGTTTCTCGCTCCTCTGCAGAAGCAGAATATCGCTCAATGGCCTCCCTCACTAGTGAGCTTAAATGGTTAAAAGGATTGTTATTGAGTTTGGGTGTGCATCATCCACAAACGATTAACCTTTTTTGTGATAGTCAATCTGCACTTCACATAGCCAAGAACCCCGTTTTTCATGAACGAACAAAACATATTGACGTGGACTGTCACTTTGTTCGTGATGCTCTAATTGATGGGATGATAACACCATCCTATGTGCATACCTCATGTCAATTGGCGGACATTCTAACAAAAGCGCTTGGAAAGAAACAGTTTGACAATCTTCGATCTACACAAGTTGGGCACTCTAAATCCGCATGCTCCAACTTGAAGGGGGGTGTTAAGGAAATGATACACAATCAAGACAATTAAGGATTTGATTGACTTGACTTTTTTTATGAATCTTTCTAGATTTAATTTTCCATAGGGTTTTTTTGTAATCTATATATGTTTCTCTGGGATTTCTGGAGAGGCAACCAATTTTGACCTAATATTACACAATCAAGGAAATGATACATGCACAATCAAATCCTTAATTGTCTTGATTGTGTATCATTTCCTTAACACAATCCAAACCCCACCAATTTAAATAATGGGGACCAAAAGTGGACAGAAACCTCACATATACGAAAAGAAAATGTGTGACTTGTCTTCAAAAGCGGACAGCAACATCGCTCATAGGATTAGGTTTTAAATATGACTAGCAAATCGAGAAATGACATTTCTTAAAAGATAGCCAGAAGCTAGTCGACGAACAGATACAAAGGACAATATCCAATTAAACAACAATACGAGATTAATTTTTTTTTTAATTTCAAGTGATCGAACTATTAGGCAAAGGTTGAATATTGTTAAAAAAAAACAATCATTTATTTGTCTCGAGAACTCCATATACCTATTTTGCATACTGCTCGACCGGCCGCTAAAGCACAAATTGCTAGAGAAGTCTAGACCATGTCACTAAGAAAACGTACATTTAAGCGCGCACCGCAGTTGCAGGCAAACCATATATAATTAATTACCTAATCCCGACTCTGTTAATTCGTTCACAAGTTGCAACTCCATTCACACAAGTTGCAAGATTGAGGGGTCAACAAGCAGTAACACAAGTTGCTTCAAGTTAGACATCATGGAACTCACATGGTTATATTCCGACAAAGTTTTAAAGATGTCACATCATGCACTTTGGACATGTATGAAAACTAAA